>CM029665.1:29494292-30031512 GCA_017311315.1 Dendrocalamus latiflorus | reverse complement strand
TACAGCCTATCTTGACCCAGATGAGGATGGCGAGTCAGTTGATCAAAAAGAGTTCAGAAGTATGATCGGCTCCCTTCTTTACCTCACTGCCTCGAGACCAGACATACACTTCTCAGTGTGTCTGTGTGCTCGGTTTCAGGCTTCTCCTCGCGTATCTCACCGCCAGGCGGTGAAGCGCATCTTTCGGTACCTTCGAGCTACCATTGACTATGGTATCTGGTACTCTTCCTCATCCTGTCTTTCCTTGAGAGCCTTCTCGGATGCAGACTTTGCCGGCTGTAGGATAGATAGGAAGAGCACCTCTGGCACCTGCCAATTCATTGGCACTTCTCTTGTTTCCTGGTCTTCGAGGAAGCAGTCCGGAGTTGCACAGTCCACCGCAGAGGCCGAGTACGTTGCTGCAGCCAGCTGCTGTAGCCAAGTACTTTGGATGGCTTCGACCCTGCGGGACTTTGGGTTGGTCATAGATAGTGTTCCACTCTTCTGTGATAACACTTCTGCGATTAACATTGCTAAAAACCCAGTGCAGCACTCTCGGACCAAGCACATTGATATCCGATACCACTTCCTTAGAGACCATGTAGAGAAGGGTGATATAGTGCTCCAGTTTGTGGAGAGTGACCACCAGTTGGCTGACATCTTCACCAAGCCTTTGGATAGTTCGAGGTTTTCAGCTCTGCGGGGAGAGCTTGGGGTGGTGTGTCCTTACGGATTGTAGTGAGGGGGAGCTTTGGGCTTTACTGCTTTACTGCTTTACTATTGATTATGCTTCTATCTCATTTCTGTTGCTTTGCACTCGGGGTGCATTTGGGTTTAGTCCTTCTAGCATAGGTTAGAGTGCTTCTCTTGCCGAGATGCTTAGACTTCTAACTCTTATCTTGTGCTTCCAGGATTAGCTGCTTCTTATCTCACTAGGTCGAGCTCACTCACTTCTTGTAGGTTCTAGCGAGGGTTGGGCCACCCTCGGGTAGACAAGGTACGTGTTTGCTCTCTAGTGTGTGATTTACTGTTAGCCGATTGTCCTGGAGTCATATGGGGTAGATGAGAGTCAGTCTGAGCCATAGTTGTCTCTATATCTTATCTATGCTTTAAGGACTGCCTGTTTTGGTTTTATTTGCCAGCTTCTCGATTTATTGCTTTGGTTCAGGGAGAGTTCATTTGGGAGCTTCTGGAGCTTAATTGTGACTTAACTCAACTTGAACTAAAAGTTGCATCTAATGTTGAGGGGGAGCTGGTCTTTCATGCATTTTCAGCATTTCGCATTATAATCAAACTGCATTGAGCCTTGATTATTATCCTGTTATGACATGCTTCAATGCTTTACACTGTGCCATGACTTGTGCTTAGCTTGCTAAATTTATCATGACTTCATATGTGTAGACTAGCTTTTGCCATGATAAGTTAAGTAAAATTGATCAACTTAAATTAAACTTGTCATGCTAGCATTTGAGTTTAGTCTTTCTTGAGCTATCCTTTTATGATTCATGCCATGTCAAATAGGCTGAGTAGAGCGTTGAATCTATATTGAGCCTTAGTTTGAGCTGTTTTAGTCTCCTGATGATACATGAGTTAGTACAATGTGTTAAAAAGCAAAAAGATCTCTTTTGTGCGAAAAAACTGATCTCACCAATTCTTTCCTATGAGACGGCTTGCCATTGCACTTGGCATGAACTTAGGGGAGTTTTGGATGACCTAGACTATCTTCTTAAGCTTCTTGCTTGGAGTAGTCGCATCAGGCTTGAGATCTAGCACATGATAAAACAAAATGTTGGTTGACAACCACCATATTTGTGCGAAAAAACTGATTTCACCAATTCTTTCTCATGAGACAGCTTGCCATTGCACTAGGCATGAACTCAGGGGGAGTTTTGGATGACCTAGACTATCTTCTTAAGCTTATTGCTTGGAGTAGTCGCATAAGGCTTGAGATCTAGCACATAAACAAAAATTGGGTTGAAAACAACCATATGCTTTCAAAAGACAATGTTTAATGTGCTCAATTTGCTTAATCTACAATCAGAACCAAGTACTTTAACCAATGTTTCAATCTTGAGCTTATAGCACTCTTTTTGGACTCAATGTTAGCTTCTTTGTTCCGCTTAGCTTATTGACATGGCCTGCATCATCCTTGGATGTCTTTAGCTAAACTTTACTCATTGATGACTTGACTTGCTCACAAAATGCATTACATTTCAGATTGTCATCTATGTGCTCTAGCTGACTTATATATATGTTGTCATGATCTAGATAGCGTTTTATTGAGTTATGGCTTGGTGTATTACATTATGGTCATTATGGATAATTCTCATGGCTCTAAATGCTTAAATAAACAAACTTCAGCCATATTCATCCTTTGACATGTCATATTCTCTCTATTGCTTCTTGATGCGTTTATTGCCAAAAGGGGGAGAATAGAGAAGAAAAAGTCTGTTGGGAACAGTTTAGAGCTTTGGAGATCAATTTGCTCTTTCATTAGTTGCTCTAGTGTTCCCTCTGTCGACATGGTCATTAGCTTCATTCCATTCTGTGGACCATGTTGGATTCTTCAAACTCAAACTCTTCTTATTGCTTTTTCTGCGTTTGTCAATAGACTCATCAAGGGGGAGATTGAGAGACCATGTGGTCGTGCTCCATGAGAGTGATGAGTAATTGACAAAGGTTTAGGTCAGTCGAGTTTGGTTTGAGTGGTTCGGAGTCGAGTCGTTGCGTGGCGCAATCGGGCTCGGTCGGACTTTGGTCAAATCTGGTCATTTGGGTTTAGGATGCATATTCTAATGTTTTGACAGGTTTTGACTTCATCTGTGGTAAGTGTAATGGTATTTACGCTTTCATGTGTCGAGCGGTGCTATTTGACGTGTTTCTTGTCTGTGTGACTGCAGGACGTCGAGTTGGAGTCGTGGCGAGACACGGTGGACCGGACTAGGCGCAGGTGGCGCTGAGGTCAGAACGGTCGGGATGTGTCGAAGACGACGTGGACTCGAGGTGGTTGCGAGGCGTGCGAGGCAAGGAGCGCGGAAGCTTCCCGGAAGGTGCAGAAGGGGCGAATCGGGAAATTCGCAAGGCTGCACAAGCGGGAGCGGGCTCCGTTGGACGTAGCGGGCGTAACGGGGCGGAGACCCGTTAGCCAGGCGCTATAAAAGGAGAGGAGGGGCTGCATGCCCTCCTTGAGCATTTTTGGAGGGAATTAGGGTTATCTCTAGTCAAAAGAGGCTTTAGGAGTTGGTTTTCCTTTAGTCTTTAGTGAAGGAACGCGCGTAGGCTACGATAGCAGAAAATAAAAAATTTCTACCGCGCACACCAGGACATCATGCTAAGAAGGGATCATAGATCGTTACCACTAGACGCGCAGCGCAGCGGAAGAAGAGTTGGAGAAGCCGATCCAACCACGCGCGTCGAGGTAGTAGTGGAAGTAGCCGATCGTCCCGAACAGATCGTCTCCTCCACGCGATCAACCACACCACGAGCAGATCCAATCTGTAGTTTGTTGATGCCGATCAACGCCGCAACGAGCAGCGCCTCCACCGGTATCCACACGTCCGGGGCTGGAACTCCGATCGCGAGTGTACCAGCACTCGCGAGCGGCTAGGGTTTGGCTCGGGAGGTGGCGGCTAGGGTTTTGTTCGGGAGGAACATATGCGTGCATCCCTCAGCCCCCCCGCCTCCAAATATATAGACCTCCTCACTTGGGCCTTGTGGACCGAGGCCCAATAGGAGTCTATCCGGATCTCTATCCGAATTGAGCCCACATCCGAATCACATTCGAATTAGTGTTCCAACCCGTTAAGTGTGCGACCCTGTAGGTTCACGTATACTTGGTCGCGACCCGGAAACACCTTTCCGGTCACCCTGTTAATAGCGGCCTCTAGCAAGACATATTAACCCCAAAGTATACGTAAAGATCATATCGGCTGAACCTGTAATGTTCTCATGTACGAATCCTTTTGCCTCACGATATAGATTAAGCTCAAGGCGAGACCTGTGTCATCCTCTTAATGGCTCAATCACTCTCTCGATTCCGTGATGGATTATAAACTTGTGATTGACTCCTCAATCACATTGGCATGGCCATGCACTTTCATAATCCATTACATCGAGGGGCCCAGAGATATCTCTCCCATAAGGAGGGGCAAATTCTATCTTGATCATTCACATCCCACTACATGTTTCATAGCAAACCCGAAGACTACTTTTATGACTACCCAGTTACGGAGTAGTGGTTAGTAGTCCCAAAATAGGCTACTACGCATGTTGGGAACCATGATGATCTCAAGTCTAACGATTCTACATAAACACTACTTGAGACCAACTAATGACACATGGAATCTCTGCAGTGTCTCATGGCGGGTCTATCCAACATATGTTCACTAACACATGTCCATATTATTGATTTGGTATCTCCATACCATGATCCATGAGACATGATCATCAATCAATACATATGCTGATCTTTGAATCATATATGTTCCTCATATGATATATGATCAGGGATCATTTAGAAATAGCAACATTTTGGCATTAAGAGTCTCATGAATAAGTCACATACTCATTGATCAATAATGATAATGTCTATTTCAAGGAACAAAGCAATGTATCATAAACATAGTATGTGATATATTCAACATCTCCATGTTGCCTCTAGGGCATATCACCAACAGTCTCCCACTTGCACTAGAGTCAACCATGTAGGTATCTAATACCCATTGCCCTAGTGTGAGCCTCATGCTTTGGCTGGGGAAGCGGCTTTGTCAACGGATCTGCAATGTTCAAATCCGTTTGTACTTTGCATATCTTCACATCGCCTCTCTCCACAATCTCGCGGATGAGATGAAATCGCCGTAGAATGTGCTTGGACTTCTGGTGCGATCTAGGCTCCTTGGCTTGCGCAATGGCCCCACTATTGTCACAGTAGAGGTCCATTGGGCTGGAGGCACTAGCCACCACACCAAGCTCAGAAACAAATTTCTTGATCCAAACAGCCTCTTTAGCAGCTTCAGAAGCTGCTATGTACTCGGCCTCTGTTGTAGAATCAGCAACCGTCTCCTGCTTGGAACTCTTCCAGCTCACCGCACCGCCATTCAGGCAGAACACAAATCCAGATTGCGATCTAAAATCATCTTTGTCAGTTTGGAAGCTAGCATCGGTGTAACCATTTACAACGAGCTCTTCCTCACCCCCATAGACGAGGAACACATCTTTAGTTCTTCTCAAGTACTTCAAGATGTTCTTTACGGCAATCCAGTGACTTTCACCTGGATCTGACTGGTATCTACTTGTAGCACTTAAAGCATACGAGACATCTGGACGTGTACAAAGCATGGCATACATAATGGATCCCATAGCCGAAGCATATGGAATCGCATTCATTTTATCCCGCTCATCAGGTGTACTAGGACACTGACTCTTGCTAAGATGTATACCATGTGACATAGGTAGGAAGCCTTTCTTGGAATCCTGCATGTTGAACCTTTTCAACACCTTGTCAATGTACGTATCTTGGCTTAATCCAATTAGCCTTCTTGATCTATCCCTATAGATCTTGATGCCCAGAATATATGCCGCCTCTCCTAAGTCTTTCATAGAGAAACTATTTTTCAATGAAGACTTAACAGATTCGAGCATAGGAATGTCATTTCCGATCAGTAATATGTCATCCACATATAAGACCAGAAACACGAGTGCGCTCCCACTAGCCTTTTTGTAAACACAAGGCTCTTCTTCGTTCTTGATGAAACCAAACCCTTTGATTACTTCATCAAAACGAATGTTCCAACTCCGAGATGCCTGCTTTAATCCATAAATGGATCTTTGCAGCTTGCATATCTTTCCAGCTGATTGCGGATCGACAAAACCCGTGGGCTGTGTCATGTACACATCCTCACTCAGATTTCCATTAAGGAAAGCTGTTTTGACATCCATTTGCCATATTTCATAGTCGAAATATGCAGCAATCGCTAGAATGATCCGAATAGACTTTATCATTGCGACGGGCGAAAAAGTTTCATCATAATCAACACCTTGAATTTGTTTGAAACCTTTGGCCACCAATCGCGCTTTATAGATGTGAACATTTCCATCTATGTCTATCTTTTTCTTGAAAATCCATTTGCACTCAATGGTTTTAACACCATCAGGTGGATCAACCAAGTTCCAAACATGATTACTGTGCATGGATTCAATTTCGGATCTCATGGCTTCAAGCCATTTCTCAGAGTCTGGTCCCACCATCGCTTCTTCATAGGTCTTAGGCTCATCGTTGTCTAACAACAATATGTCCCGTTGTTGAGTAGTCAAGAACATGTACCTTTCAGGTGCACGACGTGACCTCTCTGACCTACGTGGTGCCGGTGTGTCCACAACAGGTTCTTCAACAGTTTGTTCATCCTGTTGTGGTTCTGTAGGAGCTGAAACGTTTTCAGGTGTTTCCCGAATTTCTTCAAGTTGCACCATGCTCCCACTATGCCTTCTTGAGAGAAACTCTTTCTCTAAGAAGACACCATGCCGGGCGACAAACACTTTGCCTTCTCCTTGATTATAGAAGTAATATCCTTTTGTTTCCTTAGGATACCCGATAAAGAAGCATTTATCAGATTTAGGACTGAGCTTATCAGATTGTAAACGTTTTACATAAGCCTCACATCCCCAAATCTTAAGAAAAGACAAGCTAGGACGTTGTCCTGTCCACATCTCATATGGTGTCTTTTCTACTGATTTTGATGGAACCCTGTTTAGTGTGAAAGCGGCTGTTTCAAGAGCGTACCCCCAAAAAGACAACGGAAGATCACTTTGGCTCATCATGGAGCGCACCATATCTAATAAGGTGCGATTTCTCCGTTCAGATACCCCATTCCATTGAGGTGTTCCTGGCGGAGTCAATTGTGGAACAATTCCACAATCCTTCAGATGATTGCCAAACTCATGGCTCAAATACTCGCCTCCACGATCAGATCGTAGAAACTTGATTGTCTTGCCTAAATGATTTTGCACTTCATTTTGGAATTCTTTGAACTTTTCAAAGGATTCGGACTTATGCTTCATCAGGTAGATATACCCATATCTACTAAAATCATCAGTAAAAGTTATGAAGTACTGAAAACCACCTCTGGCTGTTGAGCTCATTGGTCCACATACATCAGAATGTACGAGTGCCAATAAGTCACTTGCCCGTTCACCTTGACCGGTGAAAGGTGCCTTTGTCATCTTGCCAAGTAAACAAGATTCGCATGTCTCAAATGATTCAAAATCAAATGAGTGCAGAATACCATCTCTATGGAGCTTCTCCATGCGTTTCTCATT
The DNA here is from genome assembly GCA_017311315.1 of Dendrocalamus latiflorus. Lineage (NCBI taxonomy): Eukaryota > Viridiplantae > Streptophyta > Magnoliopsida > Poales > Poaceae > Dendrocalamus > Dendrocalamus latiflorus. Next base: position 30,024,219 of record CM029665.1, on the reverse strand, counting down.
TATGTGACCTAAGCGACAGTGCCAAATAAACGTGGGATTCAAATCATTCGAACGTTGCCTCTTTGCATTAATGTTATAGACCGGTGACTCTTCAAGAGTAAGAACATATAACCCATTCACCAATGGAGTATGACAATAGAACATATCTTCGAAATAAAGAGAACAACCATTGTTCACAGATCTAAAGTCATAACCTTCTGCTTGCAAACATGAAGCAGAAATAATGTTCTTGGAAAGAGATGGAACACAATAACAATTATTCAATTCCAAAACTAATCCTGAAGGTAAAGACAATGGCATGGTGCCAACAGCGACCGCAGCAACTTTTGCTCCATTGCCAACGCGAAGATCCACTTCGCTCCTCCTCAAACTTCTACTTCTTCTTAGCCCCTGCAACGATTTGCAAAGGTGAGCAACCGATCCGGTATCAAATACCCAAGAATCAGTGGATGAAGTAGCAAGATTGATCTCTATAACATTTATACCTGGAGAGGAAGTCGTACTTCCCTTCTTCTTCTCAAGATCCTCCAAGTACTTTGGGCAGTTCCTTTTCCAATGACCTGATTGCTTACAGTAGTAACAATCTGCATTAGGAGCAGCGCCCTTCTTGACTTGCTTGGCCTTAGAACTGCTCGCGATCTCATCGGGAGCTAACTTTCTTTTGACCGCGCCTTTCTTGACATTGGGCTTGCCCTTGCCTTTCTGCATCATCATCACATGATTGCTGCTTTTCTTAATGCTTTCCTCGGCAGCTTTTAGCATCCCATGCAACTCTGCCAAGGTCTTGTCCATGTTGTTCATGTGATAGTTCAGTATGAATGGCTCAAAGCTCGGGGGGAGCGACTGGAGAATCACATCAGTAGCCAACTCTTGGCTAAGGGGAAAACCAAGCTTTTCCAGACTCTCAATGTAGCCAATCATCTTAATCACATGAGGGCTGACGGGATTCCCTTCTGCAAGCCTGCACGCAAACAAGGACTTTGAAGTGTTGAACCTCTCAGCCCTTGCTTGGTTCTCAAACATACCACGCAACCCCACAATGATATTGTAGGCATCTGTGTTCTCATATTGCTTCTGAAGCTCAGAGGACATTGTGGCAAGCATGAGACAGCTCACATCAAGGTAATCATTCGTTTGCTTCTCATAAGCTCTCCGTGCAGCCGCAGTAGCATTATCAGGCAAGTCATCAGGATAATGAGACTCAAGGACATACTCCTTGCGCTCTTGCTTGAGAACAATTCTCAAGTTGCGATACCAATCCATAAAGTTCGTTCCATTGAGTTTTTCTTTCTCAAGAATAGATCGCAAATTAAAAGAACTGGATGCGGCATTAGTTGACATGATCTACAACAAAGAATATGCAAAGTTTAGCACTATGTTTATGTTCATCTTTTATTAAACAATTTAACAAAAGACTCCCACTATGTGTTTTGCAACAAAACTCCCTCTAAGTTACATAGTGGGTCAAGAACCTCATTTCACTAATTCCTAGTGAGCTTTGGCATCACGGCTAGAAAACTAGTGACATGGGTAAGCAACACCTTGCTAATCACATCCCTATGTGACTCTTGCTTGTTGGGTGACATCAACATGCCCCGGCCCCAATCTATGCCCCAAGGTCCAAAACTGTTTTGATAACCTTGTTAAGTAAACCAAATGCTTCCGCATGTAGATGTCCGACATCTACCCCAAATAATGATGATAACCGACGGCACTCTACTTTGGTAGACCTACCATGCGGTGATCATTATCTTTTGGTGCAACATATGGAAGGGCATGAACACCTAATTTTATGAGGGATTCTATCCTACCAAAGCAACATATGACAAAAACATTGCATAAGAATAAGATAGATAATATCACAGATAAACACATTTAACTGTGAAGTAGTATGGCCCAAACAAATGGTGATCTCCATCTCCATGTAGGTGTAGACGATCTCCATCCTCCACATCACTCCTTTAGGCCACCATGCTTGAAAGCTTGTAACCTCAAAACTAGGCTACTACCTATAATAGCTAGAAATTGAAGATTACAAAGATAGATTCAAGCATTAAGGTCGACACGCAGGTCGTTAAATACAATATAGACAGCTAACAATAGCTGAAATAATCATGACACGCAGGCCATGAACGAATGTTACATGCATCACATACATCTCATACATTCCAATAAGATATAGGGCCATACTATTCACGTCATTCTCTGCAAAAACAAGTTAGACGTAGAATCGTATTCTACCTAACGATGTGAACCCAAGACGCTATACAAGGCGGGTACGCACGGCGGTCCCGCTGGCCGGTCAGCGGGCGGGGGGTCGAGGGGGGGGCCGCCCCCCGCGGGTTTCAGGGCAGCGCCCTGAACACCCTACGAAATTTACAGATCCAATCTATGAAATCGCAATGGAAAAACTATTCGGCACAACCACCTTATGCCGATCCGAGACATTCTCTAGGATGCTAGTTTTTCCACTGGGCCGAGGCCATCAGATCCGTAACCTACTAGTATTCGGCATAACCACCTTATGCCGATCCGAGACAATCTCTAGGGCACTAGTATTCCCACTGGCCCGAGGCTATCAGATTCGTATCCTACTAGTATTCGACATAACCACCTTATGCCGATCCGAGACAATCTCTAGGGCACTAGTAGTGATACAATCTGCGCCTCATCCAACCCCTATTCACCGATTGATCTCATCAACCCGTGCTACCATCGATTCATCACATGAACCGACTGATCTAGACTGTAATAGATCCAATCTACTACAACCGCATATCATCATATGCGCTGATCCAGATCGCAAACTAAGCAAGATGGCTCTGATACCACTGAAGGAACGCGCGTAGGCTACGATAGCAGAAAATAAAAAATTTCTACCGCGCACACCAGGACATCATGCTAAGAAGGGATCATAGATCGTTACCACTAGACGCGCAGCGCAGCGGAAGAAGAGTTGGAGAAGCCGATCCAACCACGCGCGTCGAGGTAGTAGTGGAAGTAGCCGATCGTCCCGAACAGATCGTCTCCTCCACGCGATCAACCACACCACGAGCAGATCCAATCTGTAGTTTGTTGATGCCGATCAACGCCGCAACGAGCAGCGCCTCCACCGGTATCCACACGTCCGGGGCTGGAACTCCGATCGCGAGTGTACCAGCACTCGCGAGCGGCTAGGGTTTGGCTCGGGAGGTGGCGGCTAGGGTTTTGTTCGGGAGGAACATATGCGTGCATCCCTCAGCCCCCCCGCCTCCAAATATATAGACCTCCTCACTTGGGCCTTGTGGACCGAGGCCCAATAGGAGTCTATCCGGATCTCTATCCGAATTGAGCCCACATCCGAATCACATTCGAATTAGTGTTCCAACCCGTTAAGTGTGCGACCCTGTAGGTTCACGTATACTTGGTCGCGACCCGGAAACACCTTTCCGGTCACCCTGTTAATAGCGGCCTCTAGCAAGACATATTAACCCCAAAGTATACGTAAAGATCATATCGGCTGAACCTGTAATGTTCTCATGTACGAATCCTTTTGCCTCACGATATAGATTAAGCTCAAGGCGAGACCTGTGTCATCCTCTTAATGGCTCAATCACTCTCTCGATTCCGTGATGGATTATAAACTTGTGATTGACTCCTCAATCACATTGGCATGGCCATGCACTTTCATAATCCATTACATCGAGGGGCCCAGAGATATCTCTCCCATAAGGAGGGGCAAATTCTATCTTGATCATTCACATCCCACTACATGTTTCATAGCAAACCCGAAGACTACTTTTATGACTACCCAGTTACGGAGTAGTGGTTAGTAGTCCCAAAATAGGCTACTACGCATGTTGGGAACCATGATGATCTCAAGTCTAACGATTCTACATAAACACTACTTGAGACCAACTAATGACACATGGAATCTCTGCAGTGTCTCATGGCGGGTCTATCCAACATATGTTCACTAACACATGTCCATATTATTGATTTGGTATCTCCATACCATGATCCATGAGACATGATCATCAATCAATACATATGCTGATCTTTGAATCATATATGTTCCTCATATGATATATGATCAGGGATCATTTAGAAATAGCAACATTTTGGCATTAAGAGTCTCATGAATAAGTCACATACTCATTGATCAATAATGATAATGTCTATTTCAAGGAACAAAGCAATGTATCATAAACATAGTATGTGATATATTCAACATCTCCATGTTGCCTCTAGGGCATATCACCAACATTTAGTGGTTGGAGAGGCAGAGTCTGGTGCTCCCTCTGTCCCCTACGATGTGTTCTAGGTGATAGAACAGAGGTGTGTTCTTCCTCCCTCATGTGTTCTTGAGTGGTGTTCTTGAGTAGAGAGGGAGAGGATGGATTGAGGAGTTTGTAATCTTTCCTTTTGTATCAAGTCGGGGTATCGGAACTCCTCTGTATTCCCTGTGATTCAAGAAATGAAATCTGAAGTTTGGTTTTCCCTGTTCGTAGCTTCTGTTCTTCAGTTTCCTCTTTGCAAGATTTCTTGATTTTCGTGGTTCTGAGTTCTTGCCTGCTGGAGAGTGCCAAAATGGGTTGCTATGACATGGGTGATGCTCAAAAGCCATTTGGCTATTTAATCCCAAGAGCAAACCGAGTTTGATTCTTATATTTCAGTTTTGGCCTCCTCTGTTCTTGTTCTTCGTTTCTTGGTTTTGGTCCAGATTTTGATTCCCTTGTTGAGATGGCTTGAAATTTGGTATGGAGAGTCCAGAGGCTATTAATTAGCTACCCTCAAACTTTCATAGCCAAAGGATCAACCGTTTGGGAGCAATTTGATTTTTGGCTCGGGTCGTGCAAGAATTCAGATTTTTACTCAAATCTGAAATTCTTGATTCTTGGAGTGGATTTCTTGTTATTGTCTTTTGGCTTGTTCTTCTGGGAGTGTTCCCTAGCTTTCCTCAAAGTTTCCCAAGCCAAGAATCCAAGAATCTTGCGTTTTTCTCAGTTTTTCTGAAATTTCAGTTTGCTGATTTTCTCGAGAGGTACTACCGCTCCCCGAGAGGTACTACCGCTCAGAGGTACTACCGCTCGTCCTAGCGGTACTACCGGTTTTGTTCGGACCAGTCCGATTGGCAGCGAAGAAACGTTCGGACAAGTCCGATCGTCGTGCGGTACTACCGCTCCGTGAGAGGTACTACCGCTCAGAGGTACTACCGCTCCTCGAGAGGTACTACCGCTCAGAGGTACTACCGCTCGTCTCAGCGGTACTACCGCTTGCAGTCAGACTTGCTCTGAATTTATTTTTCTTGGCTGCTTCTTTCTGGATTTGGTTTTCTCTGCTGTTGTTCTTCCTGTAAGTACTTGTCTTCTACCTTCATAGCTCCCATAGCTATTGGAGAAGAAGATATTTGTTGGGGGCGATTTTTAGAGATCGACATTCACCCCCCCTCTGTCGCCATTTCGGTCCTACAATCCGTGTCGCCTTCGTACGGGTCGGTGACACGAGGGAACTTGAAGTCTTCGGGCCACGCGGCCTGCTGCAGCCCCGCCGAAAGCGGGGATTCCGGATCTACGCATCTCAGCGGGACACGGCTAGCCGTGGGGGCTTCGCGGCTGTCCACCTTCTCTGGCGTGGGCTCGGGCGCGACTACTGGCGCGACCTGCTGGCGCCGAGCCTCTTGTATATCTCGGACGGCTCCGCGAAGGTCCCCTAGTTCTCGCTGGAACGCATTGAGAGACGCCAGCAGGGCGCTTTCCATCACCGGTGCGGGCGGGGTCGCCGGTGCTTCTGACGGGCAGATCGGCGCGGGGACGACCGCGTCGCGGGGTCCCGAACTGCCGGTCGCTCCGTCGTGGCTACCTCGGACCGCCCGGTCCACACCGCCGGCGAGGGTTGCAGTGGGGGCGGCGAGGTCGGCTGTCGTCGCGTCGGCGGGGTCGGTTGTCGCCACACCCGTGTCGACATCTTCGACCGCCGGGTCCGTCCTCGCAACGCCGGTGGCGGGGTTGGTCGCCGCTGTGCCGGTGACGGGGTTGGTCGTCACCGCGCGAACGTCGACGGCTTCGGCCACCGCGCCTGCATCGCCACTCGCGTCCGCCGCTGCCGATGCCAAAGCTCTGGTACTCATACGACGCTCCGGCCCGGCCGCCTTCTTTCCCTTCACCGCCGCTGAGGAAGCTTTTTTCGGTGCCATCTTTTTCTTCGGTCTTCAGGCTTGTCTTCGTCCTCCCCACGGACGGCGCCAACTGTTGTGGCTACAGACCAAACAGAGAGAGAGATGGTAGTGGAGAGTGATGAAGATAAGTGTAATGGCCTGGGTCCTCCCCAAGGCTTACTCATATATATATACACATGAGGAGTGCTTTTACAGCTATACCCTTACATCTGGTTATCCCCTCTGGGGGCAATTATGTCATTACACATGGCCTATTCTGGGCCTTATAATCTCCCACCAGGCCTGCTGGGTTTAGGTGGGGGCCACCCCTACGACAGTCATGCTAGAGACAGAAGAGTTCAGAGGTTCTAAACACTGTCTTCAGAACAATGTACGCTGCAGGCGCTTTAATGTTGGTATAATATAGCCCAGTTTCTAGTGAAGAAAGTTTTCTAATACCTTTTCACATTCTCTTCGCGCTTCGTAATGAGCAGGTATTTCTTACCGTACTCTTCTTCAGTCTCAACGTGGAAACCATTTGCGCGGATATTCTTTAAAACTTAGGAGAGTTCTAGTCGATTCTAGGTACAATAAGGCTTCTTCGATGACCAAAATTGTGCCCATGTGGCTCTTCTGGAACCAATTATTCATGCATCGTTTCCGGCGATTGTCGTAAGGCTGCCAGTGCTCTTACAAATCGACTAAAAATACTTAATCTCTCTTAAGATGGTATGCGTTGTGTCGCTGCTAGTTAGGCACACTTCCTTCATAGGGCACTACACGTGTTCTAATATAGGGTATTTAATTAACATGTATTAGAAGGCATTCAACACATAAATAAATACGCCAATATCAGAACATATCATGCCATTATAAACTGAATAAATGAATAAATTATTCAAATATCATCCAACCATCGCGAGAAAATAACAATTCTTAAGTACCATCCATGCAAATTCTAACATATTCTTCCACACAAAATAAATGTCATTTAAAGTCTAAATACATTCTGTGCATAAGACTTCTTCTGCTATTTTCTCAGGGTTGACATTCTCTTCAGGAGAAATCATGGCGGTAGCTGTTTCTAGATCGAGAGGGAGTGCTGTTGTTGTGATGGTTTCAACCTTCACCATTGCATGCAGCTACTCCGAACTCTCCCCCTCTGCCGATGCAGAGTGGGCTTCATGCTGCCCTTTGCCATCCCGCTTTGGCTTATTAGCCTTATTCTCTCATGGAGCATCTAATTTGCCTTTCTGGGCTGCGGTCTTACCCTTCCTTCCCCTTTTTTCTATCAAGGGCTTTCTCACCTTGTTGCTCCCGTCGTTGGCTTCACGGCCAGTGGAGCTTCCAGATGGCTGAGTGACTTAGTTCTTGCGGAGAACTTCGTCCTGAGCCTCCGCAACTTGCATCATATCTATCAATTCGGCATATTCCTCATAGCCGTCTTAATGATAATTGCGTGCGGATTGTACTGCATTTGGGTGAAGGGATTTTCTCAATTTTCTGTATTGGGGTACAAATCATGTGCAAGGCAGAATTGTTTTCCCTGACCGTTTTAAAGTCGGCAAACCTCAGTCTGATCCACTCTTACTCTGCTTGAGGAAGAATGATGTACTTTAGCCTCTCAAACCGCTTGTTGATTATGGTCCAGAGTGCTAGCGCGCTTTTCTCCGCCATATACTCATTCTTGAGAGTGAGGCAGAGGTGGTGCCTGAGAAAATGAAGTGCCTGATCATTCTCCTCAGGTTTGGGTTGAGCGTCATTCAGTCCGCCAATCCCAATAGCAGCGCGGAGCTTCCTGGCTCCAAGCACAATCTCGACATCGGACGCCTACGTCAGATAGTTTTGGCCATGCTGGGCCAGCTCCTCGAACTCCCAGTTCGTGATGCTAGTCATCTAAATGTGTATAAGTCTACTGCTGGTAGACATGCACGGAATAATTCACTACGGGTAAATAAATGGTACAAAATATTCTCGTAATGTTTCAGAATTTTCTATGCATTTTCTATAATTTTTACTGCTAATTCAGTGATTAAAAGCAATTTAAACAATTACAATTAACCAAAAACAGTAAATAAATACAGAAAATACAGAGAATAATTGGCAAAAATAAATAAGCTTCAAATGCTTAAAAAATGCAAAATTCGGATTCCCGAGGCCCTTTTATGCTAAAATATGAAATTTCAGCAAATTCTACAATTCCAGGGGGTTTATATGCAAATTTTCAATTCAGAGAAAAATTTGCGCAATTTCTGATTTACCGAGGGTTTTTCTGCAAAATTCTGGACCGACTCGTAAATTCCAGGGCTTATTCGCAATTTTCAAAATTATGAGGCCTTCCCTGCAAAATTTCGGGACTTGTATGCAAATTTTAGGGCCTTTCGGTAATTTACGGAAACCGGATGGGCTTTTTCGAAAAATCTGGCGCCGGCCTCCCTTGTTTTTTTTTCTTCCCCCCCCCCCCCCCCCCCCCCGCCCGGCCCGTTTTGCTCCCTCCCCCGGCCCATTCGTTTCCCGGCCCGTTCGGCCTGCCCGGCCTGCCTAAAACACGGGAGGTAGGGTTTCCTCCTACCTCCGGTTCATAGTGGCGGCGGTGGCGCCTGGGGCTCGGGCGGCGAGCGGCGGAGGCCGTGCTGGGCCAGCGGCGCGGGGCCGGTGCGAGCAGGGAGCTGGCGGGCGCGCGGTGGTGCGGGTTCCGGCGCGGAGGTCGGGGGCCGGCGCGACGGGGCCGGGGCCAGCGCGAGCGGGGAGCCGGCGAAGCGCACGGTGGCCGGTCGCCGTCCATGCAAGGAGCGGCGGAGCGCACGGCGGCTTTGGCCGGCGCCTCGACTTCCGGGCGAGGGGCGGCGGGCGCGTGCAGGCGCGGTTCCAACCGGGCGTGGGGTGGAGGCCGGCTGCGGCAACGCCGGTGCGGCGGCGGCCAGCGCGCATACGGGCACACGGAAGGCGAGGGGCCACAGCCAGTCGAGCTGATGCGGCTGTGGGGAGGCTGGCGGCGGCGCCGGCACATGCAGGCGCGGTGAAGGGGGCCAGGCCGGCGGTGTGGCTGCGCCTTGCGGGGCGGTGTGCGGCCGACGGCTCAAGGCTCGGGTGCGGCCGGCGAGTGCGGAGTACCGGTGCGGCGGCCAGGCAAGTGGTGGCGGCCGAATCCGGTGACGGCGCGCGGAGGGAGCCGGCTGCGAGCGGCGCGGCGGTCTGGCGAGCGCGTGCGGGCGCAAGCGGCCGGGAAGCCCAGGAGCCGGGCGAAGCAGGCCGTGCGCCGTGCGGCGGCGCGGGAGCGGCCGAGAACCGTGCGGCGGCTCGGGAGCGGCCGAGCACCGTGCGGCGGTGGTGGCTGGCGCATGCGGGCGCGGTTGGGGCCGGCGCAGAGAGGCAGTGGCGGCCGGCTGTGACTTCACGAGCAGCACCGGCTGTGGCTTCGGGCCAACTTCGGCTTCAGGTCGACGGCTAGCGGCCATCCGACGACCGGCGGCAAGCCGGCATTAGGCCGGCAATGCACAGCATGCAGGCGCGGCATTGGCTTGATGCGCATTCTGGCGCATTGCTTCTCTTTTTTTTCTTTTCTGTGTGATGCCGTGCATAGCAGAACAAAAGAAGCGATGCCAATTTCGTACAGTGATCATGCAGATTCAAACAAAACCATGCAAAATTTTCGATCTTAATTTACGATGCAATCGACATCTACCCCGTTTCGCAATCCACCGATCGACATTGTGCCGGCGATTTCAGATCTGCTCGCGGTAGATTTAGGGCGGATTTGCATCGTTCTACAGTGCAATCAACATCTACCCCGTTTCACAATCTACCGATCGGCATTGTGCCGGCGACTTCAAGTCTGCTCGCGGTAGATTAGGGCGGATTTGCACCGTAGAATTTCAATCTAGAACGCGAAAAGAAAATACAGATTCAAAAGCGATCTAGAAAATTCAATCTGTGCTTCGATGATTACCTCGTTCACCGGAGCGAAGTCGTGCTGATAACGTGTTGAGAAACCGTCGCTGGCGACCAGTCCGAGCGATTCCTCTGTTTAGAACAAGAACGAATCAATCACAGAATCACAGAATAATAGATTGAACACACAGAGAGATAGAGAGAACTCCTGGTCTTTCTTTATTGCTTTTATTCATGTGTACATAATGAGGAGGTATGGCTCTCTATTTATAGACTATAATGAGGTGTCCACCATGGACCCTGGGCTTCCGGTACAGGCCCAGGTTTCTTAGGGCGTCCGCAATGGTAATAGCTAGTACTAGCTATATAGTCAGCTGACGTAGAGGTGAGAGACAAAAGCAAAGACTATTTTATACTGTTGGACCCACATGTTCATCTCTCATATTCTTGGACTACGTGAAATAGATCAGCTATTTGCTCGTCGCTAGCGACTACTCTCTCCCCTACTTTTTCCTTGCCACATCAGATCTAGCTAACTAAATAGCCAGCTATTGGAGACGCCCTTAACAGCTACGGCGCTTAGCAGTTTTGCACGTCCAGACTCGCGGCTCCCGCGTGGCTACCCAGTCCGACTGAACGCATAGGCCGTGGGTGGCGGTCCGTTAACATCTGCCATTCTGAATGATGTCATATGTTTGTTCTTCCTTTGCTAAGAGCAACTCCAGCAGGGCCCCTACTTGAGCCCTCAAAACTCAAATTTGAGGGCTTGAGTCAAAAAACGAGCTCCAGCAGAGCCCCTACTAGAGCCCTCAAATTTGAGGAGGCCCTCAAATCACCCTCCCACCCCTCATTCCTAGGGGCCCCCTACTCCGGCCCTCATTTTTCAGCTTTCCTCGTTTTTTTGTGGAACATTTGTGCTTTCAATTTAAATTCGGAACAAATTTGAATTTAAATTTGAATATTCGTATTTGAATTCATATTTGAATTCGGAACAAATTTGAATTTAAATTTGAATGTTATGTGTGAACTTTGTGCTTTCAATTTAAATTCGGAACAAATTTGAATTTAAATTTGAATATTCGTATTTGAATTCGGAACAAATTTGAATTTAAATTTGAATGTTATGTGATTAACTTTGTGCTTTCAATTTAAATTCGGAACAAATTTGAAATTAAATTTGAATATTCGTATTTGAATTCGGAACAAATTTGAATATTCGTATTTGAATTCGGAACAAATTTGAATTTAAATTTGGATGTTATGTGATGAACTTTGTGCTTTCAATTTAAATTCGGAACAAATTTGAATATTCGTATTTGAATTCATATTTGTGCTTTCAATTTAAATTCGGAATAAATTTGAATTTCAATTTAAATTCGGAATAAATTTGAATTTAAATTTGAATATTCGTATTTGAATTCGGAACAAATTTGAATGTTATGTGATGAACTTTGTGCTTTCAATTTAAATTCGGAAAAAATTTGAATTTAAATTTGAATATTCATATTTGAATTCATATATTTAAATATTGTCCCTCATTGTGAAATCATAAATATTTTATTATGTATTGTGCTTTTGTCCCATACATATGCATATAGTGTGTGAGGAAATAGAGGGAATTGAGAAGTAGGGACCCTGTTTTGAGGGCTCCTGCTGGAGTGCAGCCCAGAAAACAGGGCCCTCAAAAGTAGGGGGAGCCCTCAAATGAAAAGTAGGGGCCCTGTTTTGAGGGCTACTGCTGGAGTTGCTCTAAGGTCCGTTAACATGGCGGTCCGTTAACATCTGCCATTCAATCTGGATCTAGTTTTTGTGGATCTGGAACTGATGGAGCTCTGCCAAACAGGTCCATAATAGGCTGATGTAAACTGTTTATAAGAAGTGTCATATAGGATTTTTGTAGAGATGAATAAAAAAGAAAGAAGAGAGAGAATAAGGTTAACTGTAATTCTATAGAAGGCCGAAACGTGAGAAAATAATCTGCTATAGATGATTTTTGTTCCATTGTATCAATGTTATCTATATTTTACAGATAATTCTATAGATGATTTTTGTGTCATTGTATCAATATTATCTATATTTTACAGACAAGTTACAGATAATCTATTATAAATAATGTCTTTAGTATTATCTACAGATAATATAGAAAAGTATTATAGACAACAACTATCTGTATCATTGTGCATGCCCTAAGACCATCGATCCACATATATAGGCCCATCCAACTCACCGTTACGCGTACATCGTCCTACGTAACCACGCCAAAACCGTGCAATGCGCACACAAGACGGTCAAATCCACTACCTAGGTTGGAGTCTCATTTCTACCTTGAGTTTAAAGCATGGGAGGTAAGTCATCCTGTCACGTTGAAAAAACGAACGCCAGTTAATTACTCCCACATGACAAATGGAGCTCTTCATTAATTAACTTGCATCCTAAGCTAAACTCCATTCCACCCATGCATGTGTTCATCGTGCTGGCGTGCATGGCCCTGTACCTTCGTCGGTATACATGTTTGCGGTAAGAGTACTTACATGATTGACTTTAAATGGCAGTGTACCGCAGCAGGTGCGAAGTCCACGGGGTAGCTGCATGCCAAGTATGGTGGCCCCTGGAGTTATGAACGGCGGCCTCTTTGCAGGTGCTGCCTTCATGCAACTACAGTCGTGCACACAGTATAGCGACAACGACGACATTTAGGGCAGTTCCAGTGCAGAAACCACTTAAGTAGTTTCTATCTATGCCATGTCATATAGACACTACTTTAGACACTATTGTCTCCAATGCACCATGTCTATTTATAACCCAAGCAATTAATTAAGCATCAAAATCTCTCTTTCCTCTCCACCAATCATAATTTTTCTCCACCTATCATGAAGGTACCACCATCTCTCCAATGCAAAATTTGGTAGTGTCTATTGCATTGGTTTTCTCATAGAAACTAGGTCTTGCATGAGACCCAATTTCTTCCTCTTTTTCTTCTCTCTCTTATTTAATATAGCGTCACATCATCTAAAACTCCTACATGGCAATCTAATTAATGTCATAGACACTATCCTACGTGGAGCACTGGAAAGCACTAGCTAAGCTCGCTAGCTACTTGGTGTTCTATTAATTTCTAGCTCTAGTTATCCATGCATTTGACAGCTGCGAGATGGATGAGCCTCTCCTAGCTAGCTACAGCACCCACACGTTCCGAGTATCGATCATAGATGCAATTTATCTTGAAGTGATGGTTCAATGTTGTTAACGACCAGCGAACCCGGCCATGTGTAGCGATCCTGGGCCGTTGCTTTTGTGCAAGGCGAGAGCGAAAACTCGTAGGCGTGGCTTCAACAATGAACGATAGTACAACGTTAGCTAGTGTACCGTGTGTAGTAGCAGTCTAGCGTGAACACTTTTGTACGAACACTTTTGTACGAAGCGAGAGCAAAAGCACAGACGCATGGTTTGCATGTATATATGGTGGTTTAATTAATTAATTCTGGCGTAGGTAGGTAGAGGCGTACGTGTTGAACCCCAGGGAAGCTGGACTGAACTACAGTTTATGATTTTTGGCTCAAAAATTCTAACTTTTTGTGAGAGAGTATTAGGAGAGGGATACTCATGTGTGATTTTTACCGATTTAGATAAAGTCACTACAATGTTTACTAAAATCGACTTTATAAACTCCACCTTGAAAAAACACTCAATTTAAAAGTTAACTACTGTAAAAACATCAAAAATCTAAAGCTGAAAAGAACATGCTCTATATATTGTGAGCAACAACATGTTCCTTCTCTTAACCAGACTGTCATAAACCTATAAGGTATAACTAGGACCGTCCTATCAATGAATTTACCTTTCTTTTCACAATGTAGTAGTACTACTAATGGATTTAGATGCGTTCATATTAGTTTTTGTTGATATTTTTTGGTTTTGGCTTACGAATAGTAACAGCGTGTAGAGACACTCGTATATGATTTTGATCGATATAAATAAAATCACTACATTATGTACAACAATCGACTATTAGATCGTATCTTAAAAAGATACTTTATTTGGAAACTAAATAGTATATAAAAATTATTTATATGCGAACAAATTCTTGTCATGTACCGAACCTGATAAAGTTGTAAAATTAAGGGGACAGATACGGACCAATCCAAGTGTACCTCCACTCCAACATAAAGAGGGCAATGGGATCCCAACGGCCAAGTTCGGGTGGTTAGACCGTGCAGGAAACGCAGCCTACCACGGGCATGCATGTGTTTAGCCTCTGAGCAGATTCCATGCATGCATGGTCCCATGTACGTACGTGCATGGACCAGGATCATGCTTATTACTACTACTCCAGTACTCATGTTTCTCTGGACCAGGAAATACTAGTACCAGGGCTGCGTGTTTTGGCTGATGGAACAGAGAGAGGCATAGAGCCACCATGTACGCCATAATTCCTCAGGACCATGGTTTGGTTCGTGCTCATTATTAGTTAGCACACGACTCCGCTCGACTAGCTCGACTCGATTCTGGAGTTTAGTGCACAGTTTTACGTGTGCGACCCAAGTGCTTCTCACGGGGTGCAGCTAGTGCAGAGGACACACAAGGATTTTTCTTTTAAAAAATTCGCTATGCCTGCTTAAATTTCACGATATTCAATTCACAGCGATGTTGTTTATTTGTTTTTGGAGAAGAAATTGTAGTACAACTTATCAGTGCGTGATATTTTCTGAACATAATGATTGGAGGATCGATCGATGGTTAGGCTGAACGTTTCGATCGGCAAGTGATGAATAGTCAGCATATACTGTTTGGGAAAGTGGATGATTTTTATAGTGGTACGCCATTCTGTCACTTTGTTTTGTTTGCTAGTTATACAAGGTAACCATTTTTTGATGGAGCAGTGGGTGTTTAAAATCTAATACCCATCTATTATATATACATAAGTATACTTTAGTAAAAATTTTATGAGGTTACAGATTTATTTCTGACCTCTATCTATTTAGACATGTACTAAGGGGATGCACTCAAGCCCGTGTATGATGTATATATGCGTGCGTTTTCTTATAATCGCAGTAGTAACTCTCTACTCGCTAGTACCAACAACATATAGATGTACAGCAAAACATGTACGACCTCAAAAAAATTAAAAACCCTTTGATCATTCCCTGTGAATGGAAAGCTTGGACCAATTATGTACTCCCCTAGTTCACAAAAACATATTGTTTTGGACATTAATATAGTCTTAAAAATGCAATTTTGATCACTAATTTTATTATAATATATTTATAAAACTAAATAATATTACAATATTATGAAAGTACTTTTTGAGATGAATCTACATATATGATTTTTTTTGTATCCAATCTAAATATTCAAAAGAATGTCAATAACAAAATTTTTTAAAGTTTTTTTTGCAAGGAAAGACTAAAGAGAGCTTTATTATATTAACCAGGATAGTTCACACACTCCTCGTTCACGAGAATTTGAATACAAGAAGGAATATCAGAAAGCCAAACCGCAGTATATATGATGGGTGCGTTTTGCTAACTGGACATGTTCACGTTCTATCCTATTCTGCTGCTCTCTTCGCCTTGCTGATCACCACATCCTAGCACATCGACCTGAAGTCCTTCATCTACTAGCAAAGTCAGCTCCAATCTGTCAAGCGGCCTCCCCGGATGCAGGAAGTCCACCATGGTCGCGCAGTCCGTCTCCAAGATAATTGGAACATATATGAACCCACTGGGATGCTAAATTAATACTCCCTCTATTTATTTTTATAAGACGTATTTTGTTTGGTCGTTCGCAAAAAAAAAAAAGCGCCGCCACTACAAATCAGGCAACAAAGGGCACTCCGCCGGCGAGGAGATAGCCAGAATCGACGGATCCGGTGATCCTCCATCGGCTGAGAAGCTCGACTTTGCCCAAGCCGCCGGTCTTGGCCTCCCCAGGACGAGGCACCTGCCGCGTCCGTCGTTGCCGGCCACTGGCGGACTACGCGGGCAAGTTGCCACTCTCGGAATCGGTGGGAGACGGCAAGCGGCTGCTGGCGAGACAAACTACTTGTTCTACCTCAACGGCTCAGCCATGGATCTGGAGATCGTTGGGTGGCACGCTTTACTGTTTGACGACGACGCGACGGCGGAGGTCGTCAACTCTGGCGGCTGTATCAGTGTTCAGTGAGTCATAATCCTTTGCGTTTCGTGTAATCCTATCTGTGAAATCCCCTAGGCATAATGTGAAGACGAGATGTTCTGCTCTTTTCTCTCTTTTTCAAGAAAAAAAAGAGTCAGACATTGTATACGTATGTGTTTTTGTTTTTTTTGACTAAATTAATTACAATCATAATATTTTTTTATCATATTCCAATTGGTAACAAAAACATTCACTCACATATGCTTATATACATAAAAAGAATACATCAAACATAATCTAAGGGCATATTAGACCTTTCATAGGAAAATGTCTCATTCATGGAGCTGGAGTCAGGCTGCATGCCAAACAGGTCCACCTGCTCCACCAACTCCAGAGTGGAGCTGCTCCATGGTGGAGTTGGTGGAGCAGAGCTGGAAAAACTGAAGCGGAGCAGTCCCAAACAGGCCCTAAGCCGCCAAAAAATACACTATTTTTGTGACAGTATTAAGTGAACCGTGAGGATAATTGAAGAAAGCCCGTGAGGTTAATTATTCAGCCCGCCCGCGCCTAAACAATTCGTCCAGCGCGCCGACTGAAAACCCTAGCTGCTACTTTTCCCCAATTTTTTCCGCCGCGCGCCCCCATCCCCTCGCCTGCGCGCCTCCTCCGCCCCATCCGCTCGCCCGCCTCCTCCGATCCGCCGGCCGCATCCCCCCGCGCGCCTCCTCCGCCCCATCCGCTCGCCCGCCTCCTCCGATCCGCCGGCCCCATCCCCTGGCCCGCCTCCTCCGCCCCATCCCCACGCCCACCTCCTCCGATCCGCCGGCCCCATCCACTCGCCCACCTCCTCCGCCCCATCCCCTCGCCCACCTCCTCCGATCCGCCCCATCCCCTCGCCCCGCCGCCCCGCCTCCCCAGGTCCGCCCTGCCGCCCCTCCTCCCCAGGTCTGCCCCGACGGCCCAGCTCCGCCCCGCCGCCCCGACACCCCAGCTCCGGGCCGCCGCCCCAAATCCGCCCTCCCCCCTGATGGCCCAGCTCCGGCTTGCCGTCCCGCCGCCCCAAATCCGCCCCGCCTTTATCTTTTCAATGTTGCAGTAAGTTTTTGATTTGGATCCTCCATCGATTGTTGATTTGGGTTTGTATTTTGCCACAGATGAGACGGCATATAGTTGCAGTGGCAAGGCATTAGGTCATCTTTATGGATCGGCTTTCTTCTTGATGGCCATTGGTATTTTGCGCTGGTATGTCTTGTATTGTATTCTCCGATGCCTCATATTCTCATCGCACACTGCACTCCAGAATTGCATGGTTGTAATAACGTCTTCCTGCTCCATTCTTGCGAGTTGTTGCATGTGACCTAGTTGCTAGTTGCTACTGCTTACAAGGTGTAGTGTGGCCATCTAGAGTTAGGCTTTGTGTATAGTAATGAAGAGAATACCACTTGTGTTGTTTCACTAGCGTAGACAACTTGAAGTGGGCGAAATATTTGTCCCTGAAGAAATGATGGACTGTTAAATACCCTCGAGCCGTTATGTGAGCAGCAAGCCTATTTCTTGCTTTCTTCCTTTTGATGGTTTCACTTTTGCAAAGTGAGGAACACTTTTAGGTTCTACTTATAACAATGTTAAGCTAAGCTTGTTTAGAAGAGCCACTTATGGAAGCTGCATCTCCTTTTGAGAATTCTTGACCGTGATCTGTTCAATTCTTCTGCTTATATGTCAGCATGATCACTGTTTGGTAGCCAGAAACAGCACCACAGTTTTTACTAGGACTGCATGGAATGGGTGGTCCAACATATCAAGGATTTGCCGTTATATTGATATAATCTGCTACCATATATATTGATATAATCTGCTACCATATATTGATATAAACTAGCTACCGTGCATGTTGTACAAGACATGATATTGTGGGATGTGTATTTAATATAGGATTGTGATAATTCAAACAACATTACAAGCCATTACAGCTTCTTCAACTTAAAGTTGACATAATGTTTTCACCTTGCAGCAAGGGATTGGGACTGGGCTTGGGACTGGATCCTCTCATGTGGGCTCGCAACCGGATGACGGTGCTGTCGATGGTAACATTGATGTAAACAACAGGGACAACTGCAGTGGCGACATTGATGGCGACAACAACCATGCTGCCATGTGATTTTCAGTGATTTCTTATAGTTCTTTTGACTAGCTGAACTTGAATGTAATGGAAATAGACTTTTGTATGTGGTACTTGATTTTAGATGTCTTTTGGATGGATGAACCAATCTGGAGGTGAAGTTTATGAATTGGATGCTTGTGTATGAATTAATCTATGGATTGTTTATGAAAACCCAACTTTTTATATATTTGTTTAATTATGTTTCTTGATTGATGCAAGGATGGTGTTGTGACTAATTTGATTATATGATGCACGGATGTGTAAGATTTAGATATCAATGCTTATCTTGTAAGTTATTAATGCTTATCTTGTAAATGCTAATTCATTATGGCTGAAAAAATATGTTCTAACTAGAATGCAAAATTTTCTGCTATAGGAAATCAATTTTGCTCACAGTTCAAACCGTCAGCCTATATTTTCTTGACAGTACAATAAACAGTCAATGAAATACATTTTCCTGACGGGTAACATTTCGCCCATGAGTAAAATTTATTATTCTCACGGGAATTGTACCGTCAGTTTAACTTATTTCCCTCACGGGTAACATTTCGCCCGTGAGTAAAATTTATTTTTCTCACGGGAATTGTACCGTCAGGTTAAATTATTTTCCTCATGGGTAACATTTCGCCCGTGAGTAAAATTTATTTTTCTCACGGGAATTGTACCGTCAGGTTAAATTATTTCCCTCGCGGGTAAAACTGTCAGGTTATATATCCCTGACGGGTTTCCGTCAGCCAAATTTAATTTTCCTTTCCAGCCAGCCATGAGGGATTTTGCCTGGCGGGAACCCGTCAGGGATATATAACCTGACGGTTTTCTTAATTTTCCTGACGGTTTTGAACCGTGAGGGATGATCTATTTTCTAGTAGTGATTGTAATACCACTAAAATGCAAAGGGGGAATAACAGAGATAAAGAAGAGTTTTTACCGTCAGACCCATCGGCTTTTAGAATACCGAATAAGTAACGCTCGCAGAGGTTCCCAGACCGTCCAGGGACGATCGACACCGTCTAGAAAGCCGAATAAAAGTAGCGCTCCCAGAGGTTCTCAGACCATTCAGACCATCTAGGGACGGTCGACACCGTCTCGCGTGTGGGTCTCATCATCCAGTGGGAAATTCTAATCTTACCTTTTTACCAACTTACTTGCTGCAGTTGAAACTCCTAAAGCACAGTGCAGAGCACCTAGGACCGAATTGTCCCTAAGGCAAATAGCCACATGAGTGAAGAATGAGGGGAGGGAGGGGCAGTTATGACACTTCACAAGACCAAGGCCCCCCGTATAAGCTAGCATAGCCTTCCCAGTCACCATTCGGTTTACTTCACAACCAAGGGTGGGCAAGGTAAAGCTAGGCACACACTCTTCCCCATTTCCTTCCAACTCCAAGAGCAAAACAGAGAGGGACTAAGTACCATTATCACTCCCAAGAACCTCGGCCACAGCCAAAGCACCCCTTTCCACTTTTCCTCCCTCAACCGAGAGCAAGACAGCCAAGAGGAAGAGGGAACAAGGAGGAGAGGAGGCCCCAAGGAGCTCGGAAGGCCAGGGCGTGAGGACGACACCAACGACAACAGAGGATGTCAACGACCGCCGGACTCACACCAAGCCAACACTTGAGTACGTCCACCATCCCCTCTACAACCCCATAGTAGATGACGAGTACATAGAGATAGGGGTTGGGGCAAACCGTCCTGGTAGTAGTGGGGGTAGCCGGCCGGCTGCAAGCCGTGGCCGACGAGCTCAACCTGTAGGGAGCGGCCGAAGCCGGCCGACTCATGGCACCGATCTAGGAGCCGGCTAGGTGCATGGGTAGGGGCTGAGTGGAGCCGAAGGCGCAAGGGGAAGTCGGCACGGTGTCCGTCGGTGCCACATCAGTGGCCGGTGGTGCAACTGGGAGCCGAGCCGAGGGGAACCCGGTGAGGGATCGGGCGTAGGGCCAACAGCCGGGAGGCTGGAGAAGGCCCAGATCGAGAACCCAGGGTGGCCAGCGCCGACGACTAGCGACGCTGGTCAGGGCCTGAACCGGGTGCGTGCGGGAGGAGGCGTCCGGCGGTGGGGCAGCGGTAGATCCGCCTGGATCAGCCAGATCCGGGGAGGATGTAGGCGGATCTTGCAAGAGGCGACAGAGGAGGTTACCGGCGTCAAGCTGGTGGCCGCGGTGGGCCAAGTTGCCGGCAAGCCCAGGGCGGCCGCAAGGCGCCTGTACCTCGCCTGGGGAATAGGGAGAGAGTGGGAGAGGAAAAGAAGGTGGGGCCGACGGAGGAGCCACAGATGGTGACTTTCGGGCCGGCGACGCCGAGCCTAGCCGCCCACCGCCGCGCCACCTGGGGTGCCCCCGAGCGCAGTGCGTGTGAGAGAAAGAGAAATGTGAGGAGAGGAGAGAGGTCGTTCGGCCGAATAGAATGGAGAGAGGGAGAGAGATGAGAGGAAGAGGTGAGGCCGGTTCGGCCGAACCGGATAAAAAAAGAAAGAAAAAAAAGAAAGAAAGAGAAAGGAGAAGAAGAAAAGAAAAGGAAGAGGAAAGAAAAGAGGAGAAAAAGAAAAAAAATGGGGGATTTGGTACCTGCGCGTCGGGTCCTTAACTCCGGGTGTCTCTCTCCAGAATCGGGTTATGCGCGTTGAGTTGTCATCGCTCGCTTAAGCTCGGGTTTTGATACGATGCATTGAGTCGAGTTGACGTTTGTACAGGTGGAGGTCCCAGGTCGGAACTGTCCACGCATCATCCCCGAGACTAACCAAGCAAGTGCATAGTAAAGCGATAAATTCAGGTAGTGATTTCTGTTAGATGAATGCTGGTGCATTGCTTACTATGTTGTGGTAAGTTAATTATTTTCGGATGCATAATGAGAAATGAAGAACAATGAATGTTGAGACATGACATGTTGATATGCATAAATGGAGAACTTGCATTGCATGCATGTCATGAAAAGAGTTAGTGTTGGTCCACTTTGTGTGGATGCTCCACGGGAGTGGAGATCGAGGTCCTCGTATGAAAACGACAGGCTATTGTGGTCCCTGTATGAAAAAGGACGGCTTGTGATCCTCGCATGGAAAAAGGGCAGGCCTGGGTGAGCATCGACGGGTGCTCGCTCTGCTATATCGGTATAGGCTGAAGAGATAAGAGAGAAGTGCATGTGCATATGCATGATGAATGGTTCATAAGAACTTAAAGCGATTTAATGGAAAAAGTAGTTAATGAAACTAGGATGATCATGGTCTGATTTGTGAACCTGTTATTTGATGTTTTACTTTGTACTTGCTGAGTCTTTTGACTCATCTGTGCTTCGTTGTTGTTTTTAGGTGACTGTTGAGGATGTCATGCACGGGCGGGAGTAGCACAAGAATAATTTGCATGAACCAGCAGCACTCTTTGTACTACCTTTTGTCAGTATATTTTAGACTTTACTAGTATGCTAGAGTAATCGTTAAAAACGCTATGATGTATCTGAACGCAGCAATATAAATAAATTAGTATTGGTTTAAATTCTTCTAGTTGTTAATAGAATGGTAAGAGTATGCAATGGTAGTAACATTCTGAGCCCAGAGGATGGGTGGGATGTTACAACCATAACTATAATTCTCATCATAGGCACCATCAACATTAGTTTTAATTTTACCAGAGGGGGAGGCAACCAGAAGGGGTTCAGCTTATGGCAAGCCATGCGAGAAAAAAGTAGAGGAATTGCCGCCCACTACTTGTTTCCCCTTTTCATTCACATTATTACCGAGCTGTCAAATGGTAAAAAAATTTACATGTTTAAGTGCACGTATTCAAAACGACATGTTTTTTATGAACCGGAGGGATCAAGGGAGTATACCACTGTACCATTGTGTAGTTTCATCTAGAAAACCCATCGAAATAATATAATGGGTTAGGAAATGTGCTTCTATTATGCCCGGCTTAAAAGAGCTTTTTTGAGTGGTTTATAGCTAAAAAGCAATGTAATTGACTGAAAAAACATTGTAGCTGACGAAAACTTATTTAGCATAATTAAATTTAAAAATTTTGAAAATAGAAAAATATGTTAGCCCATCACATATAATGCAAACAAATACGGAAAAATAACTGGCAAAAAAGCTCAAAAAAGCCAGAAGTATAGAAAAAGGCAAAATTTATTAATAGTGCAAAATAAGCCAGAAGCTCAAGCTAAAACGAGCGAAGCCGTCCCTTCAGAGCTGCATAAATTTAAAAGCACAAATTAATGATGGATTCTATCTACTTGCCCTTTCTAACGCTATCATGCTAAAAGATAGGATCAGTTGTAAATTTTCTTGGCATGTAAAAATTTCTCTCTGCAGCCGTGTGTTCCTCCCTCCTGACCCATCATCTGGTTCTCCACCTTCGGCCTACTTGCCACACCGCAGTTGTGGTGTGGTGCGGTGCGTCGTCGCCTACCAATTTTCAAAACCTAACTCAATCACCGGCGTTGTTTACCAAACCTAACTTGGTTATTTAGTCTTCGCTGGTTCCTAGTACATATTTGTAGTAAATTATATTGTGTGGAATCTATATATATTACACTACTGCTGCACCGCAACAGAGTTCACATGGCAGTACTGTGGCAAACGTGGTTAGCGATCACTCAAAACATGATTCGATTGATAAGTTCACATGGCAAAAAAGCCTCAATAAGCTACTAACATATCAACAAGCTAATTATTCGTCTAAAAAACAAGCTAATTATTTTAAGCTTCTAACTTGTCCTACGAAACTCAAAGCGAGGGATCGTGCACTATATGTATGGCAAGCCTGGTAAAACGTACGCACGAACAAAAAGTAAACTACTAGCTAGCTGGAATCCTTGGTAAAATGGACCAGTCCATTTGGCCGCCCTACGTAACAGACAAACCACAGGCATGAACACGAACGGCGCGACGCTGTAACCAGACAAACTCAGACAATCAAATCACCAGCTAAAATAAGCGCGACCAAACCTCCTCTGTCCGCGCTCCACAGCACAGTCCACGCGCGCGCGCTGTCCGTGTCCCAAAACCCCAGCACCCGGTGGTCCGCGCAACGCAGAAAGGCGCGACACCGCCGAGACCGCCCCGCCGGCCGTCGGCTCCCGTCCCTAAACCGGCAACCCTCCGCCGGCGTTAATGGTAAACAAACCGACTCGAAGCCAGATCCCGGGCCCTTGCTGAGCCCGCGGACGGGAGAGTCGAGTAAAAAACGGTTGACTTATAATTTTTAGTTTAAAATAAATAATAATAATTGAAACAAGTGATTTTTAAAAGAAAAAGTGAGTGGTGGAAAAAATGAAAGAGAGATATTGTGTTTGATAGGAGCAAGAGAAGTACGGTACGTGATGCACCTGTGATTTTTATCTTATTTTCAGAGCAAAACGGTAACGAAAGAAACGAAAAACCACTCCTAAAAGCTAGATATTTGTATTATCTTTAGCTTTTTTTTAAAGTGAAAATAAAAAAAAACGAACACAAACATATCTTACGAGCACCGCGGGGGGCGCGGACAAAAACTGCGCTTTGGACGCAGCGCTCGCAACAGCGGGCGGACGGTGGCCCGTCCCCAACAACAGACAGAGCCCAGAGCCCGTGGGGGCCGCTCCCATGCACTGTGATTGTTTCATTATTTTTTTTTGTTCTTTTTGTGAGGACACGAACTGATTAATTAATCAGTCGTAGAGCACCTGTTTAATTAGCGTGGGAGGAGTTTTGGATTGGCTCGGTGTTCTGAAAATGCTCAATTATTGTCTGCTTCCCTCGGGCTCCAGAGCGGTGGCAAGTCGCCGTCTGATTATTTATTCTCTCTGTGGCTTCGTTGTCCTCTTCGTCCGGCTGCACAAGCCAAGATCTAGCAATGCATGGGCTACTTAGCGTGTTTTGCACCGGTACTTAAGCGTGCCATTTGGGGGTCTCACCCAGTACGTACGTATAGAATTTTTATCATGCAAGTAGGTTAGGTGCCGCTCGGTTAGGTTAAAATTAGCTAACTTATAGCTGAAATTATACTGTAACTGACTGAAATTACACTGTAGCTGATGGTGATTTATTTGACGTAACTAAATTAAAATAGAAAAACAGGTTATCTCATCATGGATAATATAAACGAATACGGAAAAAAAACCAGCAAAAAAGCCAAAACAATCAAAAAGACAAATTTAAGAATAATAAAAAATAAGTTACAAACTAGAAACTCAATCCGAAGTGAATAGGGCCTGATTCCTAAGCACGACCCAGGTCAGCTATCTTCAATTCCAACGTTGTTTGTTTAGCTGGTGTGGTTTGAGAAATTTAACACTTTGAGCAGATACTCTCTAACTATTTGAAGAACAATAACCACCTTACATTTATCTAAAATCTTTTGTCGTTATGGAGTAACAAAGCACAGGTTGCATGGTCCACACGCATGCGACCGTGACGGCGACCCGACGGGGACGGAAGTTATGGGCGGAGCGGGACGTGACGGCGACCCGGCTCGACGTGCTGACGGCGTCGAAGTAGCTAGGGCGGACGGGGAAGCGTGTGGGCCTCCTCGCCTTGCTCGGCTGGTGGTTCAAACCGGGAAAGGCCACGGTAAGCGCCCACGTGAAATGGGACTATTTACGGGAGTGCCACTCGACGTTGCGCTGCCCGCAGCAGCATGGCGCGCGCCCGCGCGGGAAGTGGGCGGGTTTAATTAAGGGAGCCTCGTGCGCGTACAGTTTACGCACGCAGGTCCAGTTTTTAAGGTCTCCTTGGTACTGCTCGGACGGCACCGGCATGGCACACCACAAAATGGTAGTAGTACTGTAATATCGCTGACGAATAAGCCCCTTTTTTAAAAAAACTGCACGATGGACGCGTACGCTTGCGCCCGTTTAGATCGCGGGAATTGCATATGAATCTTACGGGGTTCGTGTTCTAAACAGGCCAATTTTTGAGCAAACTGCATGCGGTTCGAAGGACATAATACTCCGTACTTGTACCTAAATGGGACGGCATTTGAGCGCTGTTTGCTTCCAAACCGATGTACCATTGAATTTATTAAAGTTGATGGTAAGTTCAAATATGGAAAGATGCTATCTATACCTCAGATCACACCATCCGTTTGGATACTCGATTGG
The DNA here is from genome assembly GCA_017311315.1 of Dendrocalamus latiflorus. Taxonomy (NCBI): domain Eukaryota; kingdom Viridiplantae; phylum Streptophyta; class Magnoliopsida; order Poales; family Poaceae; genus Dendrocalamus; species Dendrocalamus latiflorus. The sequence goes on along the minus strand of CM029665.1, from coordinate 29,998,850 downwards.
ACAGGTGCTAACCATCGTGCAGCGTCCAAAAAATCTAATCAAGGCAGACGTCGATCCGGCTCCTCTTTTCCTGTCTCAGCAGCTACTCATCTCTTTTCTCTGTCGTCCGAGCCAAAAGGAAAGGCCAAATATAAAAGGAGCCTCGGCTGGCTCACTAAAGCCTGGCAGTCACTTTTCGAACGGATTTGATTGATGTTCTTGTCACTTGTTCCTCCTCGTTTTCACTCGTGTCGCAGCGCCGTGGGACGTACGTTAGTCACGTCTTGATTTTTACTGGACCGTACGATGCTTAATCAGGTTGTGCATTGTTTGGATTGGGCAGAGATGGTGAGGTTCTGAGCAAGCCATCGTACGTAGATCTTATTTTCCTTCCATATATAATGGTTCAGATTCCTCCTGTTTCTAACATCCTAGTCTAAAAATATTGTCCTAACGCGTAAATTGAACGAATATCGTTCACTTCCACGACAGTCTATTAAGAGCTAACTCGGTCTCAGATAGTAATTACCCTCGTACTATTTACTTGCATCTCCTATATATAATTGTTTCTTATCCATGGTGGAGGTGTAGTATCGTTTTAGCCGTGCATGTGGTGCAAGATAAACTATACACTATGTGATTATGATGCTTAGTAAGCATAAATTGGATAAATGGTCTACGAGTGCAATTCTGGAGAACGTGTACGGTATACCATTTAGAATCAATTCCAACGTACGGGATAGCAACTCTTCAATTTTTCAAAGTAACCTGCTTCAATAAATTTCAGTTCCCGTTTTCATCAAGTTTCAACAAGCTTTTTTAATAAAATTTGCAAAACCTCATGTTTTAAGGCAACAGTAACACTAAACTCTAGGTTTTGCTATGTTTTTAAAGAAACCGCATGTTCTTTGAGTAACTTTAGGTTTACTCTATCTTGTTCCATCCAACATTATATAATAGGTGGGATCCACCTATCAGTCAGACTTCCAAGTAAGGTCTACCTGTCAGCCCATTCCCACTCTCTTCTTTACTCTCTACCCGGTTCTCTTTCCCACAATAACTCGTTCAGCACACAATGACGGTAGCAACTAGTGATCAGCAACCGTGGAGGGTAGGGCTGACGTGTGCCTTATTTGTTAGTCCGACTAACTAGTGGGTCCCGTATATCATATCTCATTAGATGGAATAGGATAACGCATATATGTATTTTTTAAAAAAAACCGTTTGCCCAAAAATACGTGGTTCCTTGAAAAAATTATAAAACATGAGATTTTGTGCTACCTGCTCCAAAATTTACGGCTCTATGAAATATACTCTCTCTTTTTTGAGATAGCAGTGGACAAGTGGCCCACCTGAACTCAATCCATTAATCTTCAAAATTCAAACTTTGCAGAAGGCTTATTTCGGCTAGGCAGTTGCCTCCAGAATACAAGAGAAGTTTTAAAAAGATGCGAGTTCCAAACACAAAAAAATAAGCAAATTTGGGAAACTTTCACAATTTTACGTAAAAACTAGACATGTTTTTGTCAACTTGAATCATACTCCGCGAGTTTCAGAGCAACGTATTCAAGCATTGGCATATTTCGTAAGTTTTAGTGTGACGTCCTCGCTCTCCGTCGCATATTGTAGACGGTGATCCCCTCTCGGCCATATCCTTCTCAGTCGATGTTGCCTCACCGCCATATGCTACCTTGATTGGATTTAGGGAAACCCATTTTGGCTTTGGGCAAACACGTGTAGATGTGAAGCGAAGCGAGGATTTGGCCACACAAGAAGGCAAGATTAGACAGTTTGTTGGCTTGGATCCAATGGCTAGCTGCTATCCTGTAGGAAAACTGGTACGAAGATATGCCCTTATTTAGCCTTTCCTTTTTTTAAGGCAAGATTGACCGATCTGTTGGATTGGATCCAGTGGCTCGTTGCTATCCCGCAGAGAACTAACACGTCGACGGTATACCTTTTCTTTAGCCTATACGTTTTTATTCCCAGCTCGTCGTTTTCGTTGAAAAGGTGGCATAGAATTAGAAAGATTTTAAAACTGGTTTCGACGCCACTCTTTCGAAAAACAAGCGGCAAATTAAAAGCACAAGTGACATGACAAAAGCCCTACATGACAATAACAAAGGGTAAGAGCCCAATTTAATATTTACCCTCTCGTACTGTATTTACTGGCATGTCGTACGTCGTCTCTGGTATAGATCTATCGTTTTATCCGTGCATGTCGTGGTACAAGACCATAGACATGCAACAAATCCATCATAATTCACAAATTGACGGTACACCATTTAATTTGTTGGGAACGTACCGCTTGCCATGTGGACATCGACATTGTATGTACAGGACAACCGGAGCTCATCATATTTTTCTTGTACATTAGTACAGACGTAAGTACAGAACGTAACATCCCATTTTGGGAAATAAGTGCATGAAATAAAAACTGAAACTTGAATTCAAACCAATTCAAATTCATTTTATTTTTCAAAAAAAACTCTAAAACACAAACCTCGGTTGCGCCGAGCCCAACCCATCTTCACCCTTTTCGGCCCACCTGGCCCTTGGCCTTGGCTAGCTCGGCCCATCTCCTCCCTCCCTCTCTGTTGCCGCCCTCTCCTTGCGCCGTGCGTGCCCCGTCTGGCTCTTGTGCGCCAACAGTGCTCTGCCTCTCTATCCTGTGCATGTCCCTATGCTCGCCTAGCCCGGCGCAGACCTTGCCTAGCTCTGCCCTTCTCTCCCTCTTCTCTCTATTGCGCCACACGCCATGTCCGCCTTGCGTCCTCACTTGCGTGCCCAGGTCTCACGCTCGACCGTTGCCTCTATGCCATCGCCTCAGCAATTACACGCTTCCCCACCCTGTGCGCTGGCTCCGCATCACCGTCCATAGCAACCACGCGGCATTGAAGCTGCCCAACGGCCATCTCCCCCTCGGCTATAAAGCCTCAGAGACACTCCCCTTGCCCCAATCGTCCTTACTTTGCTCCATTCATTATCGAAAGCCTCCCACGCCTCCTCATCTTTCTTCTTCAGCTCTAGCCAACCAAGCTGCTACCAATGGCATCTTCACTCAACACGCCTTCACCCAATTCTAGCCATCAGGAGCACCGCATGGACACCCTGAAGCCATCCCAGATGACATCAACCTCCCTCTTCCCCTCTAGTGAGCTACCCTCGCCACCCCCTTCTCCACCGCCATGGTCCATGTCGCCAACCTGCTTCGCGCCTCTCGAGCCCGACCATCACCTTCGGTGAGATCTCCTCATTCCCAAGATGCTCCCATAGCGCGTAATTAGATTTTGGTGCCACTAGTCACCGTGGTGCTATGCACCTGAGCATCGTCACCGCTTATCTCATCGCCAGCCACCGCATGCGCCAAATTAGGCCGCACTTCCTCACCTAGAGGTGTGACTCAGCAAGGGTATTCCGTTTTTGCCCTCCCCATCGGCCCCCATAGTTCCCCTCGCCAGCGACGGGCCATGCGTTGCTCGGCGGGAAGAAGATGCACTGCAGCACCCAATTAGATTAAGTTTAAATCTTAATTAGTGCTAATGACCATCATTAAGATTCGTTAAGTATCACTAACACGTGGCCCCATATTCAGTTAAGTTAACCGGTCTCTAACACGTGGGCTCAGCCTGTTTAAAAATTCTTTTTAAATTGGTTAATATTAGTTAAGCAACTAACATGTGGGCACCATTTATTATGTCATACACAATATTTGGCCCTACCTGTCAGTCTCTAGCCCTTTTTCTTTAGAAAATTAATTCAAAAATAAATTAAAAACCCATGGGTCCCACCTGTCATCCTCTGTAATATTTTCTAGTAAAAATAAATCAAAAATTAATTAAATTCTATGGACCCCACCTGTCAGTGAGAGAGTACTCTATCTCCTCTATTTATTTTGGGATTTAATCCTAATTTAAATTTTAAAGAGCTCACTCTCACCCATTTTAACTCTAAATTTAATGAAATTTGTTTTAAAATTATCTAAATTTAAGATCTGTCTAGTGGCAATGAATTCATCTAGTTTGGAATTTATTTGAATTTGTATTAGAATTTATTTGTTTGTTCACTTATTTATTTGTTTTCTATCATAATCGTTTGAGTAAAACATGAGGACATAGAAGAGCCATAGTTCAAGCCAAATCAAGACTTTTAAGACCAATTTACTTGTGAGCCAGGCAAGTTAATACTTTGATCATATTGAATGAAAATTTTTATGCAAAGTATATTTGTTTAAATTATTAAAATCGCATGCTTTATTTGTTATGCAAATTTATGTCCGCTTAAGGTTATAGATATATGCCTAAAAATCATTGTATTATTATATTCTATTTCTTGGATAGTTGAATCACATAATCCTTGTCACCATACAAACTTAATGGTAACCATGCTAGCTATAAGTTGTATTTAAGCGCTATGCTTAGTCTTACTTAAATAATAGGAGCATTAAATTGCCCTATAATCATTTTCAATCATGCAAGTAGTTTTGGGCAACCATTGAAAGAAAATGGCTGGTATGTTGACATAACTTAATTTTATGCTTCTTAAAACCCTAAAACTTGCTTTACATATTTAGATGGATGGTAAGAAAGTTGGTGCGTATGTAGTATGAGAATGTTTGGTTTGTTGTAGCACATCTCAGATAAGTCTCAGGACTAAATCTTATGATGATCTCTCAATGTAAAATAGTATAGCCACAAGTCTATAATAGGTATGACCTGACTAACTAATTCGTATCCACCAGTACGGGTTGCACCATTGGAGTGACCCATGGGTTGTGTCACTAGTTTTAAGCTGCTGCGGATATGGATCGTGTTGCTAGATTTAAACCATCGTGTGCTGCAAGAGGGGGTCTTGGTGTGGTGAACGTAACCTCACTAAGATGAAATCTTAGCAGTGTAACTTACATTGAGTGATGCATTCTAAAGGATTTGTGGTGATTTTCTTGATTCACATATCCAAAAAAAATATATGAAACATAACAAGTTGATTATCTATTGTCGGTAATATGTATGAATTATGTGGAGTATAAACTGTTCAAGCAGTTGTGCCCATAGTCATGGGCAGGCATGAGAACTTACTCGAGTTGGTATCTGTTTCTAAAACTTTGTGGGAGGGATAAAAACTTGTTGGGTGGATCTAACCCTGAATTTGGTTTGCCTTGGGTGGATGTAACCCTAGAGCAAAATCTAGCATATGGTGGATGAAATCATGTAACAGGTGGATGGAATCTGCACTGCTATTAAATATTGCACATTTTACTCTCTTTAATAAAAACATGGTTTAGTAAAAATATGAAGCAATGGGTATTTCTAATTTTTGTAATTTCAATCATTGCCTTTAACAAACAAAAGAACATGCGCCTACATTTGCTAAACCTTGTATGTATAATATTACATCCTGTGTGTTGGCTCGTGGACCATAGTTGTTTGTACTCACCCTCGCTTACTAAATACCTCAGAACCTATGGATCAAAGTCACTACGTGTACTACGATGTCCCAGGAGTTGATGGAGAAGAAGATGGAGGAGATTAAGATGGTCTCCAGTAGTCTAGTTCTTACCCTAGTTAAGCTGACTTTGTTGGTGACTATTTGCATATCTATTGTCTAAATTCTTGAAAAATAGTAAGGCATCCTTTTACCTCCAACCAGTCACTTGCCTATGGCAAGATATGGTCTCAATCCCTTTTTTGTTATTACTTCCACTTGTGTAATGTAATTGTTTGGCCCAATCGGCTCTTTATTGTAAACTTGACCTGATGTGGCCTATTTAGACTCTGATACATAATATTAATATATTAGGCCTGTTTATTTCAGCTTTGGCTTCTGGCTAGGAGCCAGAATGAACACATTGATTTCTTAATTTTGGTTTTATTAGATTTTTTGGCTTTGGCTTTTTTGAAATTTCCTTTTCCCCTTTTTTTCCTTTATATTGTCTGCGGAGATATAACAATATTTATTTCTTATTTCTTATTTTTATTTAATTAAATTACTCAGAAAATGTCAACAACCGCTACAACGTAATTTCAGCCAAAAACCAGAATCCGCTAAAAAAAAGCTAGATTGAACGCAACCTTAGTTTCTTAATTGTCGTATATTACCTAGGTTGAGGTCCTTCTATTTTATTAACATAAGAGTGTGCTAGATTAGAATATTTAGCAAATTGTTTGGCGAATGATTACCAATTGTTCGTTTGTGAAATAACCATGTGGCTGGCATATACAAGGCATAATATTTCAAATTGTAGAGTGTAAACTGTGGCAACCCATGCCATCAATGGCACCAGTCAATAGTTATTACCTGATAAAATAGAATAAATTTCTATTTTGTTGAATAATAAGCCATATCATAGTGTTGCATCAGAACAATAGCTAGAGACGGCACAATATTGTTATAATACTATTGCCACATAGGGCATGAGTATTTAATATTGTTTAACAAGTTCTGGCCAAATATTTCAACATCTAAGAATAGAAATACCCCATCTAGTAATTATATAAGGATGAAGGTTAAAAAAATAATGACATGCTACAATAATGTTAGTCATGTAAGCTAATCACTAAAGACCGGCTACTCGTCCCACGCTCCGTATAGGATATCCACATCGCACATATACTCGGGGTCCATTGCACTCCATTCAACATGGTGGTCATCATCCGCGTAGGCTTCATTAGAAGTGAATAAATACTTAGAATGATTTGCCTTTAAATAATGAGGATTAATAACAATGGTGAGTATGAAAGTACTTAGCAAGCATTATTAACAAACATGCAATCTCATGATCAATGTCATCATATCAAAATTTTCTTGTCATCATTCTAAAAATAAGTTTTTAAGTTGCAAAATTGTTAGGTTTATCTTTACAAATTTATAGGTCACTCGTATTCAGAGAAAAGACCACATGCAGGCTTCTGTAGCCTTCAATACAAGAGATAGACGTGAATTCATGTTTAGTTTAATGTTGTGCAGGCTTATATCATTTTACCCATATCAACTCCGACTTTGACTGCAACAGATTCATTCGCATTTCCTTAGATGCGATGCTCAAGGCAGAGTTCAAAACGTTTTCTCCACTTCAATATATTATAACTTTACACATTTACACGATGCTAACCACTGTATCAGGGAGGTATATCCATCACCTAACACGTGCTAGGGAGGCATATCCATCACCCAACACCCACCACGGTCCATATAGCTGTCGTGGGGTATTGTAGTCTTGGCCTTACCCAATCCCTAGTATACTACATACCATGTGGAGTGTATAATAACTTGATAGAGTAACATATTTTGCTTGTTGTAAATAGTACCATGGGCGATACAATAAATACTCGTTACACAAGTGAGAGTTGATAAGTCCTTGTATTATAACCATATGTAGAGGGTCCTCACCTACCTCTATTTTCCCATCCAAGGGCACCCTCTACCCACCTAATATTTAATATTGAGGTTAACTGCTCCGTCAGTTAAGCCTGCAAATTCACATTTCATCAACATCCATATCATTCACACGATTTATTTCAAAATTCATTTTTATGCAAATAGTGGTATTAGTCTAGTAGGAAAATAGTTTTTACACGAATTTACTCCATTCAAAATGATCAAAGGTATGCTTGCCTGGAATCTGGTATCGGTACTCAATCTCAATTATGTACTGATGAAGTTCCTTTTCTTGACTTGGTTTGCTTCCTACAATTCGTACATACTCATTAGCTTAGTTTATCTAGATTAATTGATTCGATGCAGTTGGTTAATTAATCATCATTGGTTAGATATGGTCTACACATATGTACATATGCATGTATACCTTCACACACACACACACACACACACACATACACACACACACACACATACATACTAGTACATTGCCCGTGCGTTGCAACGGAATCTAAAAAAAGATGATTCATAAATATAAGGATCCTAAACCATACAATAAATATCAATATCAGGAAAACAATCATGTGCATTTTCACTCATTGCATTTTCTCAATGCTACCTCTTAACAAAATTTTAGAATATTCCCTACAACGCAAATAAATAGTGCCTTAAACAAGTCCCAACAATCGTGATAATGTAACTCTTAATTCCTCCAACTGATAATTTAACTGAATTTCTAAACAGAAAACATTTTATATAATCAAATATGAGTACTTTTACAAGATAACATTGACAATGTTCTATTTGTAGGAACATGAAAACAAGATGCCACATGCAATAGATTTCGAATATTTTTCCCTTATGATGACAGTGATGATTAGATATTCAAGCATGCAACATGTAGATCTAATTTCGAATCATACAACAACAAATGGAAAAAAACAAAGAAGAAATACCTTCAAGAATAATGTCACATTCTATAATATTGATTCAGGACTGTCATAATTGTTCTCTTCTTGTAATCAATCATAACCTTTCTCTTGCAAATAACCAACCATTATTTATTTATAGTCAAATGCCCGTGCAATGCAACGGATTCAAAATAGAACATACCACATGTTTTAAAAAGCATGAGGAATTGAATTTCCTTTGATATATGATGCAACAGTCAAATCAAAGTTTTTTAAGACATAACACTACGATCCCTGACACATAAGTGTTCAAGTAGGAACAAAATAGCAATTATCATCCATGTTCACACAATTCTCATCTCAGCATATGTAGGAAACCTGTCTCGGTAGCAGTCAAAACAATTGTTTGTACATAACAATATGGTTCAACTTCTCTAGATTAGACCTTCTATTTCTTCCAAGATGACTTAGTTCTCACACTTCAAAGCTGCCTCCGAGATCAAGTGTTGTCGTAAGATTTATCAGTATGACTTGGTGATTTCCATCTTCTTTAATCCTTATGTTCTTGTAACAAGTTCCTAGTTCTTGTCATATTTGTATCTTCTGACCTCTAAAAACAAGGCAAACTTTATTAGCCTTTAGAGTTGCACAGTACGATAATTTCTAACACATTGACAAGAATATACATGAGAAGCACAAAAAAAAAGGATTACAGTTGGACATATAAATTACTGAAGAACACCAATCATCTAATTATCTTGTCATAGAAGCACTTTCCGTGAGACCATCAATTCACATCAATTCATGGTAACACATGGTGAAACTAAATTTTCAGTGAATGACATATGAAAAGTATTTCACTGAAGCATTCCATAAATTTATCCTAGATGACTTCACCTTTCTACTATATTCACATTAGTATTCCTCAAACTAAAACCAATTCACCTCACATGGGTTAAAAGTTAACGGGATCATGAAAATGGTCAATAAAAGCATAAGGATCATAGTCATTCACACTCGTACTTACAGCATGGCCACATTACTACTGGAGAGCGACATGATTCTAGCATTGTAGTATTTTGCTTTTGCATAATAATGTTTGTAACACTCACAACTCTAGTAAACAGTGATGAATCTACCAACTGAAGAGATGAAGAATCACCTCTACTTGTGCTCTGGTGAAACCAAATGATATGCAGATAGAATATGCAGACAGAATATCGACAGAATATCAAATTCACAGGACGTAACGTGAAACACCCCTAGTTTCCCTTAGCATTTTGCAATCCTAAGTTCCACGAAAACCATCATACATGAGCGTTAAAATCCTTGCTGATAGAATTTGGAAACTGAGACATTCCAAAAGGAATCCAAAACTGCATGCACCAAAAGAAGTAAAATATATATGTTTAGGAAAATTTTCATATGTGCATACATGGCAACCACATCTACTATAGCATTATATGAAATTTCAATTCTGCACATATGGATCTGTAAATAGTAATCTGATTTCTCAAAGACTGGAATAACTGAATGCTTTTATAAAACAGTGACATATTCCTACTTTGTGCCTTCACAACTTAAATCCAAGGTAAAATTAGGTCCTAACAAAGCACTTTATAGGAAAAGAGAATAGAGCAAAAATTGGGAATGGCATGTGGGTTACTAAAATAAATAATAGAAAGATAAAAATGCCCATCTGACAACATATACTATATCTTAAACCGCATAACCTTATATGAGAAAAAGCCAACCTTTTCCTCTGTTTAAGTAAAGGCTGCAGAAGCATAGAGAGAGCACAATACTTGGTTATAGTCTATCATTCTAATTTAAGGCCATATTCACTAAAAGACAGAAAGCAATGTAGGCTCGTGTAACTGGACTGATGCAGAAACATGGCTATCTGGTCTGAATGGTAACTTAATGAATAAGTAAAGTTTTTTATACACAGAATGATTTTTATACACAGAACCTTTTCAGTTATGGGAAATAGGCCATCTTTGCAAGTGAAAGAGCCGGTTGTTATAACAGCCAACAAAAGGCTATGATGTTTGTTGAGCCGGTAAATTAAAATAAAGTTCATGCATCGCCTAACCTCTGTGAAAAATCAGGAGTTTGTCATATCAGATAAGCAATGCAATAATACAAGTTGGCTTTGCATGTCTCGAAAGCTAATACCGCCCCCTCAAGTTCTACTTATATGGCTTACGATAGTAGTAGCAACAAGCAATTAGTATCTTTGAAAACCTGACATCTAGAAAAACAAAATAACTATATTATGTACGTTCCGTATTAAGAAACAACGTCTAGAATAATCGAACTAAAAGAAACAAAGAATGCGAAAGCACATACATAGAAAACTAACCTTGACCGCTGCTGCATATATGCAGAGAAGGGGAAAAGAAGCGCCTACATCACACAGCTGCATGGGTATAAATCAAGTCAAATGTTTTGCAGTTCTACATTAGCACTCACCAATGTTCTCTGTTGCAGGGCACATAATAGTTACAAAATAGCGAATTCTATAAGATAGATACAAAATTATGTCTTCTTGTCTATAGATAGCGGGCACTGCACAGAAAGATTTGTACGATGTAGGGAGGGGAAGAAACCCTTACCAAAGGGCATAGGGACGGTGGTGCATTGGTCAGGGCGAGGGCAGTGGCGCCCGGGTGGGGAGGAGCTTGGAGAAGGCAGCGGTGGTCCACACGTTGGTACCTATGCGGACGTACATAGCCAACCTGTGAGGGGGCAAAAAACCTTATCAAAGGGCAATGCGCAAAAAGATTTGTCTGATGTAGGGAACGGAAGAAACTCTTACCAAAGGGCACAGGGGCGGTGGTGGCGCTGCGCTGGCTAGGGCGAGGGCAGCGGTGCCCGGGTGGGTAGGAGCTGGGAGAAGGCGGCGGTTCACACATTGGTACCTGCGGACATACGCAGCCAACCTGCGAGAGGAGGACCGTGGATTTGCCGTTGGGGAGGATGCCGCGTGGAGTTGAGCCCAGGAAGGCGCCATGGGGGAGAGTCGGTGCTGATGGCGGCGTCGAGAGTGGGCTCCGAGAGGAGTAGCTGGGGGAGTGGGGAGCGGAGAGGTGGAGGAGCGCGCGACGGTGGCGCTGGAGGAGGACGGACTCGAGGGGAAACGCCGGGGTGGAGGGCACCACCGCATCGGCACCATCGCGGTCAAGCGGGTAGAGGCCGTGGGGGTGCTTATAGACGAAACCATCGTCGTTGCAGATCTCCTACTCGCAGCCCTGTCCCGCTTGCCCTCACCGCCCGGATCCTCGTCTCCTCTTCTGAATCCGGCGGATCCCGCCTAGATCTGGTCGTCTCCGGCTCATTGTGCCATCGCACGGAGGAGCCGCACTCGAGCCGTGTCGTCGCCAAGCCGCCACCTCTGGGCTCTGCTCGCCCGGATCTGGCAAGGTGGGGATGAGTCAGCGGCAGCGCGGGGTGGGGAGGAGGAGGCAAGGGCGGAGCGGAGGGCGAGGAGGCGGCGGTGGATCGGAAGAGCGAGGAGACGGCGGTGGAGCGGAGGAGTTGGGGAGGAGGAGGCAAGGGCGGAGCGGGGAGGAGGCAAGGGCGGAGCGGGGAGGAGGCGAGGGCGGAGCAGAAGGGGAGGAGGCGGCGGCGGCGCACGGTGGGGAGGATGTAGCGAGGGCGGAGCAATGCAGGAGGAGTCGGTAACGTAGATAACGTTGGAGGAGGCGTGGGCAGATAACGGGGGAGGGAGTTGGGGGCGGGGGAGGAGAAAACTGGCGGGGGTTTTTGCGAGGAAAGGTAGAAGAGACCCACATGTCAGTCAGCAGATCTTTTCTGTGAGAAGAGGTGGGAGAGGCCGGACCAACCACCAACTCCTTCTTTTATAATAGTAAAGATATATGTATGTATGTATGTATTTATGTGTGTGTGTGTGTGTATCCATGAGTGTGCACAATCTCATACACACACAATCCCCGAGTCATCCCACGGCCGACTCTCTCTCACTCCCTTGGCCTCACTCTCTCGCTTTCCTCGCCTAATGCTAGCATGTCTCCAATGTACTATTGCTACTTTGCCGGCCCCATGTCGACGAGTCGTTGGAACCTAGCAAACGCCACCGGTCTCCCACACCTCTCCCTCTCTCGCGCCTGCCTCACCGTGCTCCATTGTCCCCACCTCTCGGGCCATCGCTGCTTGAGACACTTGAAGCATCTAAGCTCCTAAAAATATATATTTTTTAATTAATGATGACAATGCTTAAAGGAATTAATATGTTTATTAAGATAATTGAAAGGTTTAATCTTGGATTGTGTTGACGTCATGAAAAAGGCATGCAAAAGTGACCAAAGATTAATATGGATCAAGACATGGCTCAAGATAAAGGTATATTGTAGCATAAGGACTTCTTTATAGCTTTTACTGGTCTTAGTCTTTGATTAAAGAAGACCAGATTTGTAGAACAGATGGCGTACTATAAAGAAGGGTCATGGCTAGTAGTTTGAAGTTAATCTTGTACCACTTTGATCAATTATGGTTCATACATGCATTTAAAAATTCTTTTTAGTACCCTTTCTAAATTTCTTTTGGAAACTAGTATGACCACAATTGATACAACAGTAGTACTGCTTCATTGGTACTACCGGTCATTTCATGTCGGTAACTTATTTTTAAAGAGGTGCATTTCTTATCCTTCCTTGAAACGGTAGTACTGCAGCGGTATGATCGCACTTGGTGTCCGGTACTACCAAAGTGTGATATGACTGCATTTTAGTTGGTGGTAGCTAGTTTTCAGATAGGTGTATTTTTGAATCATTTTCTCTCCTCTGGAAATTGGTACTACCATAGTTGAGGTGCAGTACTACCGCATGATCGGTACTACTAGGGCATGCGAGTACGACACTACCAAAATTTGATTTAACGGCTAATTTCTGTGCAATTGATGAACCTTAAGTAGCCATTGAACAGTAGGTGCGTAGTCTATGCATTTGGGGTTTTCGACCCTGACGGTGATCCTGGTGGGTGAAAACTATAAATATCTCTCCATCATCAACAAGTAGCTCTTCTTGGACCTTATTTAATATACTTGAGCTCTTGCTACTCTCTCTTCAACTTATTTGTTCCATTTTCATATTTTGAGGTTGTTGAGAGCATTCAAGTGCATTGCATCATTTAGTTGATTATTGTGGCACTTGAAAACCTTCAAGCAAGCACCATTGGCCTATTATTTTTAGTGGTTACCAATACCTAGACGGTTTGGAGGAGTTTGCGCGGTGATCTCTTCAAAGAAAGTTATGAAGAGACTCGACACAATTGCGAAAGTTTGGAGCTCACCTCCTGGAGAAGAAAAGAGTTACCATAGTGAATTGAGGAAAGGCTCAAAATTGCACAAAGAGCCAGCTTGATTAGTTCAAGCTTCCTCAACATGGATTAGGGGAGACTGACAAGTCTTTGAGACCATGGAAAAATATCTCATGTCATCTTGTGGTTTATCTCTCTTGCCTTTACATTCCATACTTACATTTCTAGTAATTGATTGATTGACTTGTGTAGCTAGAATTATATCTTGCCTTGACTTGTGCAAAATAATTTTAACTAGTTCATAATTGCTATAAAAATTGTATTTTAGCTAAAAGAATTTAAAAACCTCATATTCACCTTCCTCTAATCGGTTATCTTTGATCCTACATGCCTGGCGTCGCTGCTCTAGATCTAGCCATGGCGATGTCGACTAGGTCACTGCCGCTCGGATTCGCCTAGGGCATTGCCGCTGTCAATGGATCCCTCCATCCCGACCTACCTCTAATTGAATCCACCCATGGTGATGACAAATCTCGTCGTTGACCATCGGGATCCAAACCAGCATGCTACTACTCCCTGTTATTCCCTCGATCTACTCTCATACACCTTATTTTCTTTTGATTTTACTTTGATTTGTGGATTTTGCTCTTTGATTCACTTTGTGCTTGTAGGGATGGGTTCGTGCTCGAGGTTGATGTGCTGCGACGGGGATTGAGACCTCCTTATGCACCAGGGAGCATGCTGGGGTTGCTGGGTGCATGCGGGTGGTCAACTTAGGTGGTGTCATCACTGTCATGAGCCAGCGATGCTGCAGCTCGTGCATGTTGTGGCTCTAGCCGGCTCAAAATGCTCCTAATCTTCCAAATTCTCTTATCTACTTACTCTAGTTGTGATTCTTGGCTGTGATCCTACATTAGTGATGTGGATTTGGATAGAGTGCTAGAAATGGAAAACATATTTGGTACCTTGGTTGAGATGGTCGGGCTCAATTTGGTGCTGACCTCGTGTTCTCCCGATTGTTCTGGCCTTCTCCTCCTCGTCTCCTTCTGGTCCTAGCCTTCTCCTCCTCATTGGTCTGGGCACAGTGGAGCTCAGGTCCCTCTTTCCATGGTCTTTGGCTTCAGTTGGGTGGACTTGGGGGGGGGGGCAGTGTGGGTGGAAATGGAGGCGATGGCAAGCTGGGCATCGCCTCTCTTCTTTTGTGCAAGCTATGGATTGTGATGTACTCCCCTCTCTCTCGGTCATTGGCCTTATTTGGTTGCTTGGGCACCGCGTGGCATGGCTGTGTCGGTGGGAGACGAGCAAGTGTATGTGTTGTTCTATGCCTTCCAATGTCTTGGCTTTCCTATGCTCGGTTGGTGTTGAGAAAAATGTGTTGTGATTTACTCAGATTGATTCAGGTTTGATTTACACTGGATAATGAAATTCAATATAGCAAGCGGCGCTGACTAGGTCTGGTATCTCGATGAGTGCTAATACTCGATATTTACAATCGATGGGTTTTGACGGCAATTTTTTTACTTATTTGCATGTCATGCATTTTTTACTTTTGTCACTCTTTTCCTCAAGATATTGATTTTTGACTAAAGTGTCTCCTATTCATATTAAATTGTAATTGATACCATAAATAATACGGTGCTATATTTTTTTGAATAGATGTATATTATAGACTGTAATTTATTAAGTGATTTGTATTGCCTTTAATCATGTACTAATTACAACAGGTTGTATATACAGTAAATACTCATTTGCATATCTATATATAATGTTCTGGACATTTTCTTGCTGGCTCTATGGTGTGTGAGCTTTATTATCGTGGGTTCACCTAGTGACTTAGTGGTTCATGTTTAAAATGATTGTTAATTAAATTGCTAAAAGACGGGTTGTTACATACACACTCTGGCCCATTTGGTGATGACGAGAGTAAACAAGTTAGACGTGAAAACACATAACATTCTTCTAACATGACACATAAGTTGCTCAAAAGAGATGTTCGGATACTCTGTAGAGAAGGGAGAAGGAAAAAAAAGAATGCGTGCATTAAAACTACGAAAATTTATAGATAAGTTTTCTTTGCCGTGAGAAATCCTTTGGTGCAATGCTATCATCCAAAGACCCTGTTTGGAACATTAGATGTTTTTGCCCAAATCTTGCGGAATTGGATTGTTTTTCTACGAAATTCCGGCATTGGTGTCTAAACACCTCATGTAGAGAAAAAAAATCTTTTTTGGGCCATCAAATGGCCAGGAATCAGGATCAAACGGCCAGGAATCAGGATTGTAAAGTTTACAGTTTGCACACACTAATTCTCAGCCTTATCCATAATCACCCTTGCTATATTCTGAACACTACTCTCATGCATGCCAAAAGACCAAGAACGAACTGCTACTATTACAGATAGCCTGTCACCTTTTTTACCACTTTTAGCCCCTTGCAATCTACACTGGCCTATGACCATGTTTTTTTTTGGCTTTTCGTGTTTTTTTACTTTAACTTATAAGGAAGACAAAACAAACAGCGTCTGCTTTAAGCCGTTTTTCGAAGTCTCTTTTTCAAGTGGTTTCTTGAGCCTAAAAACACATGTACTTATGTCAACATCTTCACTGTTTATCACAATCTCAAAAAATGTAATTATTTATTATAGCCAAAAACCATCAACTATAACTAAAAATTATGAACATATAGCCAGACACAGCCACTGGACCAGCGATGTGCTCGACTCCACACCTTCTCTGCTAGACATTGCTGAGCTCACCTGCGTTCACATCATATCGCCAAAGAAAGTACACGTAAACACAAAAACAGATAAGAGGCTATGCAAAGGTAGCCCCCATGCACCACTGCATCAAAAGGAAAAAAGCCTGTAAAAAAGCAGAGAAAAATATTTGCCAACAGTAAAGGAGAAAAATATTTGCCAACAGCAAAGGAAAAGCATGTAAAAAGGCAGAGAAAAATATTCGAGACCATGAGAAAATATTGTATGTCATCTTTATGGTTTATCTCTCTCGCCCCTACATTCCGTACTTATACTTCTAGTAATTGATTGATTAATTTGTGTAGCTAGAATTATATCTTGCCCTGACTTATGCAAAATAATTTTAACTAGTTCATAATTGCTATAAAAGTTATGTTTTAGCTAAAAGAATTTCAAAACCTCCTATTCGCTCCTCTCTAGTTGGTTATTTTTGATCCTACAACACTGCCGGCTTTGCCTAGCGTCGCTGCTCCAATCTAGCCAAGGCGATTTTGACTGGGTCACTGCTGCTTGGATCCGCCCATAGTGTTGCCGCCATCCATGGATCCCTCCATCCTGACCTACATCTGATTGAATTCGCTAATGACGACGATGGATCTCATCACTGGCCATCGGGATCCAAACCATCATGCTACTACTCCCCATTATTCCCCCGATCTACTCTCATACGCTTTCTTTTTCTTTGATTTGTGGATTTTTGCTCTTTGATTCGCTTTGTGCTTGCAGGGATGGATTCGTGCTCGAGGTTGATGTGCCGTGATGGGGCTTGAGACCTCCTCATGCGCCAAGGAGCATGCTGGGGTTGCCGGGTGCATGCGAGTGGTCAACTTAGGTGCAATCATCATTGTCATGTGCCAGCGATGCTACAGCTTGTGCATGTTGCAGCTCTAGCCGGCTAGGTATGCTCCTAATCTCTCAAATTCTCTCACCTACTTAGGGCCTGTTTGGATCCCTTCATCTAAAGTTTAGTCAATAAAGTTTAGATCTAAAGTCTCCAAACAGATGGTCTAAAGTTAGATCTAAACTTTAGCTAACCCCTAAAAAACACTTGAGACCATTAGACCACAAAACTGAGCTAAAGTGGTCTAAAGTTTTGGTTTCTCCCGGCTCCCGCACGCAAAAGACGTTTTTGCCCCCGTGAAACTGGTGGACAGTTCAACGGCTCAAATATCCCAGGGGTACAAAAGTCCGTTTATTGAACCAGAACTAAACTTTAGTCCATGATCCAAACAGTCCTGTGGTCTAAAGTTTAGTGGCTACTAAACTTTAGACCTGAAAATCCAAACAGGGCCTTACTCTAGTTGTGATGCTTGGCTATGATCCTACATTGGTGATGTGGATTTGGATGGAGTGCTAGAAATGGAGAACAAGTTTGGTACCTTGGTCAAGATGGTTGAGCTCGATTTGGTGCTCCCTATAATGTTTAAAAATAATTGTTAATTAAGTTGCTAAAAGACGGGTTGTTACAGACACACTATGGCCCGTTTGGTGATGACGAGAGAAAACAAGTTGGGAAGTGAAAACACATGACATTCTCCTAGCATAACACATAAGTTGCTCAAAAGGGTTGTTCAGATGCTCTTTAGAGAAGGAAGAAGGAAAGAAAGAATGCGTGCATTAAAACTACGAAAATTTATAGAGAAGTTTTCTTTGCCGTGAGAAATCCTTTGGTGCAATGTTATCATCCAAAGACCTTGTTTGGAACATTAGATTTCCCCCCAAATCTTGCGGAATTGAATTGTTTTTCGGCGAAATTCCGGCATTGGTGTCTAAACACCTCACATAGAAAAAAACTTTTTTTGGGTCTATCAAATGGCCAGGAATCAGGATTGTAATTTTTATAGTTTGCACACACTAATTCTCAGCGTCATCCAGGATCACCCTTGCTATATTCTGAACACTACTTTCATGCGTGCCAAAAGACCAAGAACGAACTGCTACTATTACAGATAGCTTGTCACCTTTTTACCACTTTTAACCCCCTTGCAATCTACACTGGCGTATGACCATTTTTTTTGGCTTTTCGTAGTATTTTTTAGGATTTGGCTTCTCCACAAGCAGAAACAAACGGATATCTTTTTTAAGTGGCTTTTGAAAGTTTTTTTTTCTCAAAAAGGTTTCTTAAATCTAAAAATATATGCGTTGTTTATGGTAATATCTCCGTCATTCACAACAATCTAAAAAAAATATAGCAGTTAAACCATCAACTTTACTTTAGTCCAAAAGAGCATGTAACTAGGCACAACCATTGGACCAGCTTGATGTGCACGGCTCCACATCAACTCTCCTAGACATTGCTAGGCTTACCTGCTTTCACATCATGCCTAGTTTTTTTTCACTTATAACTTATACATTATGCCTTATGTTACAGTAGTAAGCTTTCAAACAGTGCGTTTTTCATGGCAGGATCAATAGAAAAATTATAGTAAAAAATATACTGAGTTCAGCTATATCTGCTAAAATCCATGCGACTATTTTCTATTGCATACTGACTCTCACGAACACTCAGAATTCAAAATTTTAAATCATAAGCTATAGACCATATCCCGAAAAACCCACCATATTGCCAAAGAAAGTACACGTAAACACAAAAACAGATAAGAGCCTATGCAAAGGTAGCCCCCATGCATCACTGCATCAAAAGGAAAAAGCCTGTAAAAAAGCAGAGAAATTTTTTTGCCAACAGCAAAGGTGATCATATCAACCCTGGGAGCCAGTGGTGGCAGCAGCAAGCAACAAGCAGCTTGGTGGACCACGTCCACGAGGACCACGTCAATGCCCTCCCGTGTGCACCGGGACCACGGGCCGTGCCTGACACTGCCACACGGTCCCCACCTGGGACCGCCTGCTCGCGAGGCAGCACCCTGCGCAGCATTTACTACGGGGAGCTCGGCAACCGTCCGATGAGGATCGGACGGGCAGACAGCGATGGGACCAAGGCTCAAGCCCCAGCGACCAGTTTTTAAATACTCCGCAGTGGCATGGTTGTTAATATGACGAAGTTTGGAGGGCAGAACGGGTAATTTACCTACCCTCGACGGCGATCGATGGTGCTGGTAGTAGTAGCTGAGGAGGTCAGCGAATAGCAATGGAGGTTAATTGGTTTCGCTCCTTGGGCTCCTTGGCTCTTTAATGGCCACCTCTGTCTACGCATCCGCCTCCGCTCCCATGCGTACGCACTAAGCGGCTAGGGTTTGTGCGCCTCGCTTCGTACGCGTCGGGAGGCACTGCGGCGGCGCGGAGCTCCTCCTCGTCGTCTTCACCGGCGGCGGCGGCCGCCGCTCCTCGCTTTCTCCGGTGGGTCTTCTCCCCTTCGCGCCGTCGGTTCCGGTTTGCGTTTTCGTTTAGGCAACGCTTCGATTAGCGTCGGTTCGGATGCGAGCGTTTTTCAGCGTAGATATTCGTTTATGGAAGGAAATGCGAGTCGAATCTCTCGTCGGAGATCTTACTCGCTCGCTTAACATATGGAGACGGGGAAATATGTGCGGTAATTTTGGCTAGGTTTTGTCCCACTTGCGGAGGCCAATTTTGAGGCGGAGAGCGCGGCGAGATCTGCGAGGATTCGAACAATTTCGAATAATTTGGGGATTCCTACGGCGTGCCGGGAATCGTGCATGCTAGGAGGATGAGGCGACACTGTGCAATCTGACCAGTCTGACGCAAGGGAGAGGAGGAGGAGGAGGAGGAGGGGGTCGCCTCGTCTCTGCGAGGGGTCGCTCGCTCACCTCACCTGCCTTTGGTTTTCCTCTTCCTCGTGTCCCTACCCCGGCCACAGTGGCGGCGAGGACATTCGCAGGCGCAATGGTTTGCCCCCTCTGCGGCCAGCCATAAAGTGGCGATCTTTCTCTCAAATCCGCAGCAGCGGCAGCCCGCTGGGGCGTCGGGACCCAGGGGAGGGCGGGGAAAGGTCGCCTACCTTTAATCACATTACCGCAATCTTTACTGGCCTCTGGCTTCGCCTTTTGATTCTGTGAACAGGTTCGGTGTCGAACTCTGGTGGCAACTGTCAGTAGCTTGGTACTAGCTCCTCCTATTCCCCATTGGCATTAAAGCACTCGGGGTGGTTGTTGTGTTGTTCGTACTAGGCATTACTACTAGGTTGCTTTGGTTGCTTCTTGGGTTGGTGTGAGTAGTTCGTGGGCTGCTGCTTAGAGAGAGGTTCTCGATTTGTAGGCATTGCTGCTGGTGAGGAAGGAGAGGTGATGATGGTGAGCTCTACTCAGCAGCAGCAGAGGAAGGGGAAGGCCGTGGTGGAGAAGGGGGCGGCTGCTGCTGCGGTGGCGGAGAAGGTAGTGGTGGCGGTGCGGGCGGCCACGAGGGAGATCTCTAAGACGGCGATCGTGTGGGCTTTGACGCACGTCGTGCAGCCCGGCGGCAGCATCATCCTCCTCGTCGTCATCCCGGCGCATAGCTCTGGTATTGTTTCCTTTCCTTGCATGCATTCCTACGAGTCCTTTGCGAATACAGTTTTGTTGTACTGATGTGTTGTTTTGGGGGGCTTAGCTTTTGTGCTTGCTCTATATAAATACATACATTGTGCACATTTGCACGGCTAAATGCACATATGAACTGGCACCATTGATTCCTAAACTCATCTTACCATGATCACTGAAGTTGATGCACTTTGTTCATTACCTTCCTTGGCTTTTCACGGTTGAGTGCTTCCCTTAGTTGTGGGTTAGTGGCCTGAAATATCACTATGTTTTTCCTCTATTCCAGGCAGGAAGTTTTGGGGCTTTCCACTCTTTACAGGGGATTGTGCAAGTGGCCATAAGACCATGTTGGATCAGAAGTCAGACATCTCAGAGCTATGTTCGCAAATGATGCTAAAACTTCATGATGTTTACGATGCAAGCAAGGTTTGGAGTCAAGAGTTACTGCTTCTGTAGATTTTTGCTTGACTCCTGTCATGTACATGCATGTTTTATCTATGGCTATTGTTATTTCTGTAGATAAATGTGAAGATGAAGGTTGTTTCTGGGTCGCCTTCTGGTGTTGTAGCTGCTGAGTCTAAGCGAGCACAAGCAAGCTGGGTTGTGCTAGATAAGTAATGGTCAACTTACAGTAGTTTTCTTCTCTACAACCTAGTCCCTTTTATTTTCTGTTTGCTTACCTGTGCATGTTGCTGCTGCTTAGGGAGTTGAAGCATGAAGAGAAACGTTGTGTGGAAGAGCTACAATGCAACATTGTTGTTATGAAGCGTTCTCAGCCTAAAGTTC
Source organism: Dendrocalamus latiflorus (assembly GCA_017311315.1). NCBI lineage: Eukaryota > Viridiplantae > Streptophyta > Magnoliopsida > Poales > Poaceae > Dendrocalamus > Dendrocalamus latiflorus. The sequence goes on along the minus strand of CM029665.1, from coordinate 29,977,329 downwards.
TCCGGCTGAATCTTGTGGGGTCACCTGATAAAGAGTGCAAAGCATCCTGTTCACTTCCACATGTGTTGGATAGTTCTGTTGGTAAAACGGCAACTGATGTAAAAGAGCCACGGAGTTCAATTCGAGGACCAGCTGTAACACCACATAGCAGTCCGGACTTAGAGACGCCTTTCGGAAGTACTGAAGCTGGAACATCCTCTGTCTCAAGTTCAGATCCAGGGACCTCACCATTTTGTGCTTCTGAAACAAATGGCTCTCTGAAGAAAGAGGCACAGGCATCAAAGGAAAAGATCCAGCATTCGGATGTCAATATTTCTGATTCTGACAGTGAAACATTGAGCCCTCCAGCGACCTTCTCACTTCAGCCATGGATGGTTGACATTCTACAGGGATCTGCATCCTCAAGATCACTTGGAAAAGGTCCACGAATAACTCGCACTCCAACAGCAGATGCTTTGCTTGAGAAGATCTCCAAGCTGGATCTCTTGAATGAAATTAGTTCTATCAGAAGCAGATCAGACTTAAACTTCCGAGGAAATGTTAGGGATGCTGTCTCGTTGGCTAGGAGTGCACCTCCAGGACCACCTCCATTGTGTTCAATATGTCAGCACAAGGCACCTGTTTTAGGAAAACCTCCTCGATGGTTTAGTTACGCTGAACTCGAACTTGCAACTGGTGGTTTCTCCCAAGCAAATTTCTTGGCTGAAGGTGGATTTGGATCTGTTCATCGAGGTGTCCTTCCTGATGGCCAGGCAATTGCTGTCAAGCAACATAAGCTTGCTAGCTCCCAGGGTGATGTTGAATTTTGCTCAGAGGTGGAAGTTTTGAGTTGTGCACAACACCGGAATGTTGTAATGCTGATTGGTTTTTGTGTCGAGGAAAGGAGGCGTTTGCTGGTTTATGAGTACATCTGCAATGGATCCTTGGATTCACATCTTTATGGTAAGATCAGATCATTTTTCTCTCTTGCATTTGTGATTTATCTATAGAAAACAGCTAGTCCTGTTAAGGCACTTCTTGTCTGCAACCACACTATTGCACTTAGTAGCTTAGTTGCATGCCAGTAAAATTTTGTAGTCTTGACTTGCCTCTTTCTGTTCTGTCTTGTCCAGTGGAGCAAAAGTCAGTGATATTGCCATAAATCTTTCTTTGTTAAGCTATTCTTGAAATATCTTTCAGGTCGCAATAATAGAGAAACATTGGAATGGGCTGCCAGACAAAAGATTGCAGTCGGTGCTGCTCGAGGGTTGCGGTATCTACATGAGGAATGTAGAGTTGGCTGTATAATCCATCGCGACATGAGACCAAACAACATCCTTGTCACACATGATTTTGAACCACTGGTACGGTCTGCATTTGCCTATTGGAATGTAAAAATAAGTATTGTCATCTGTTTATTGCATTAAACATCTTTCCGGATATCGTGTTAAATTTATGTGCCTGATGCAATGATGAAGCCATACTTCATATTAATTTGAGGTGGCCTATCTTGCCACTTCACTTTTCCGGATGATTATAGGGCCTTATCTAGTGAAAATGGGGTAGAATCGCAACAATTATTTGTTCAACTTCCCCATATTATCTGGCTAGCATCTGATGTATGTTGACCTTTTGTCAATTATCCAGTCTTATATTATGGATGCCTGTTGACTTACAAAACTCCATGATAGGGTTGTAAGTTTCTCAATAATGGTCTGACAGGTTGGGGATTTCGGTCTGGCGCGATGGCAACCTGATGGAGACATGGGTGTTGAAACAAGAGTCATCGGCACATTTGGGTACATATTGAGATTTGCAATTTTATTTTCTCGTCATAGGCAGTTTTGAGCACTGATAAACTCTTTATGGCTCCTTGCAGTTATCTGGCACCAGAATATGCGCAGAGTGGACAAATAACAGAGAAGGCTGATGTCTACAGTTTTGGGGTTGTTTTAGTGGAACTTGTCACTGGGCTCAAGGCTGTTGACATTAACCGACCTAAGGGCCAGCAGTTTTTAACTGAATGGGTGAGTTTTTTCAGTCCTCGTGAACTTCAGATGCTTAATACTTGTGTTAATGATAAATGGTCTGAAGATCTCCATTTTGGCATATTCTAGCACGGTCTGTGTCTTAGTTTTGGCTGCGGTTAATTAGAGGCATTTTCTTTTGACAGATAAACATATGTTTGAAGGTTTCAGAATTAGCCTAATAAATTGTACTGCCATGTCAAAATTGTGTGCACGGAGTGTAAGAAGTGCTTTATTCCATTTGCGCTGCTTAGTTTGAACTCAAAGATTTGAATTATAACAGGCACGTCCTTTCTTGGAGGGGTATGCAATTGATGAAATCATAGACCCACGCTTGGGGGACCGCTACTGCAGAAATGAGGTCTATTGTATGTTGCATGCAGCAAACCTGTGCATACGACGTGATCCTCATTCAAGGCCTCGCATGTCTCATGTTAGTTCTTTCTGGGCTCAATCTGCAAGTATTTTACCTGAATATCCATTGGTAAACTGGATTATGTGAATGTTTACCCCTTATCTTTCTACTAGGTTCTTCGCATACTCGAGGGTGACATGGTTGTCGATTCTGGCTCTGTTTCGGCCCCAAGTAGCGATTCTGGGAGCAGGAGCTGGCGAATGCCAAATGATCAACAGCATTATCAGGACTACAGCAGCCCAGCTCAACAAGATTCACAGCGAGTGGTTGAAGGAAAACACTCTTATGATGCTTTGAGGGCTGCATGGGACCGAGATAAGCAGAGCATCTCTCACAGATATTAGTACTCTTTTCCAAAATGCTGCGAAGTTGAGCTATTCAATTATGTAGTATTCCCTTGCCTTTCCTCCCAGTCCTTTTTCTTCTTATTTCTGCCCTACTTTCTAGTAAATCTAGGCTCACAGCTTTTGCTGCTACCTTGCCCTGGTGTATAGTAGAAATGCTAATAGGTTTACAAGTATATTGAGCTCTGAGTTAGCTCTTCTTTTGTGTATGAAGAAAATGTGTTCTCAAATGGCATAGTTAGCTTAGAATCTCAGTAACTACTGATTATACCTACAAGGCAATAGTCCTGTAAAGATTGCATGCTCAATTTCTTCAGCTGAGAGGCGTTATCTGATGCCCCTAGTCTCCAAGATCAGCCATTTTCCTCCAAGGTACACTAGATTATGGTTGACCCTAGCAATTATATTGGCTATGGATCTCGATGTGATCTCTACACTGTTGCACATACTGAACTGCGGGTATCTCCACGCTGTTCCAATCAATCATGGTGTTGTGTGATTTGTGATACAGATAATCAGTTGGTATTCAATAATGTCACATGAACGGTTGTCTCTCAAATTGGCATGAGGGTCCTGAGCTGTTATGCTTGTGCCTGTGCCAACTTAAAATCATGGACCGAGATATGTAGTGAGTGGCTGATGGTGGATGGATGCGTTTGCTGTACATGTACAATGCGGCTATTGAAGGGTCTCTTGTACTACTAATCCTCGTTTGAGAATTATTCTCATTTGCGGCAATGTCTTTACTCATGAAATAATTGTTCGGTGGTTGCGGTTCAAAGAGCAGGACGAATGGGGTGGGAACATTTTGTCGACACGGCTAGCTGGTCATAACGGATGGTACATGCATGAATTACATACCTAATTCGATATGTTCGTCAGTTAACTAGTAGTTTGTTAAATGTGTTTGTTCATAGAGACGTAGTGTACAAAAATGGAACCTGTTGAAAGGTAGGTCAATTTAATTTGGTGGCGCAGTAGTCACTCTTGGGCCGTTGCAGCACATGGAGTCAGGATGTGTGTCATGGAATGCAGAGGCTAGGCGTGCCTTCTTGGAGATTTGCGTCAAGGAGATCGAGGTGCAGAACCGGCAGACCTCCTTTCTAAACTGGATGGGGTACGCGAACCTTGGGCTAAAATTAGCGTAGCGTACTGGTCGGGAATGCATGTAGAAATAGCTAAAGAATAAATGGAAGAGTTTGAAACGTGAATTCGTGGCTTGGAAGAGCTTGCTCCACCACGCCTCTTGCCTTGGCCTCGACCCTGAGACGGGCATCGTTAAGGCGGACGACGCCTGGTGGGCAGAGGCATTCCAAGTGAGTGGCAACGAAGCACCTGCAATCTGTTCCATTGCTGTAGCATCTTAGTAAACTCCGTTGCATCGATGTGCAGGCTAGTGTGCCAACCAAGTTCAAGAAGGGCTTCCTTCGCCACCACGAGCTCATGGAGGTGTGCTTCGGCAATAGTACATGCACCAGTGTGTACGCCTTCGTGCCCAGGGCTGACGAGCTCACATTGGACAGTGACAGCGTCAATGAAGACACCCCTACCCCCGCACACACTGGGTAGCGGTGGTACCTCGTGGAGCTCCCTTGGGAAGAGGTCCCGAGCGTCGCATGCTGCCCCACAGGCTGCCCCCCAAGCTAAGAGGAGCGAGTAGGACGCGCAGCTCAAGCGACTTATCGACATCTATGAGAGGACGCACACATCAGATAGTACTGCTTCTTCTCCAGTGAAGGACCCAAGCAAGGAGGAGTTCACTCGGCACTGGGTATGGTGGAGGACGCTAGGGCGGGCGTGGATACCGATGAGTACTACTACACTACGTAGCTCTTCATGAAGCCGGAGTACCGCTTTAGCTTCCTTGCCAGAAATCAGACGAGGGTCGCCTTCGTTGGATCTGGGAGACCTGGGAAAGGGTGAAGAACCATCTATGAGCCATGCTTCGGTTGCCTCCGGCCCATGCTCTTCATACGCTATCGCGCTAGGTCTTGTAGAGTTGTTTCGGTATGTTCTATCGCTTCTCCGGTAGAATTCCATTTTCACGAAATCTGGGTATTTGTTTGTAATTGTTGCTGTTCGTTAGACAATAATCATGCTATCTGTATGTGTGTCGTGAACTGAGCTTGTTAGATCGGTATTTATGCCTTCCGCATGTATTTTGTGAACTGAGAATTGTAGTGTTTCACTGAATGTTTCTAGTGTGCTATTCATCACTGATTTGCTATCTATGTTGGGTTTGCTATTGATCACCGCTTTGCTATGTATGTTCGATTGGCACATCACTGGCTGTGAGCACATGTTGCTCTGCAGAACCACGTCTCGGTTTGGCAAGTGTGGTCTGCATGCTCTCTGTCCCATCGCTTGATTTGTGCTTCAAACTTGCTTGGCTATGTGCTGGTGCTTTTGCATATTGTTGTGCTATGTGATTTCTGCACAGGAGAGTTGACATCAGTGCGGTTTGTTGCGTGATGTAGGTATAAGTGCATTGGCTAGCCGGTTGGATTGCACTGCCATACATGAACCGAAGGGGGCAGCGAGGTGGCCAGGGGACCGAGCACTCCTCCGGCTCCATTGCCTTCGTTGCCATCACGGTGTGCGATGACGATGTCAGTTCTGGGAGTAGGCCACCCCTAGAATTCTAGTTCTTTCCGGCATACAATGGGTCAAAATGCAACTTGGAGATGTGCAACAGTGCTTCAACATGTTTCGGATATACCCAGCCATGTTCGACAGGCTGCATGACAAGTTATTTAAGGGGCATAGTCTAAAGTCGTCCTTGGAGGTCACATCCAAGGAAGCCCTCGCACTTCTGTGGACCCTTGGCAGTCCGCAATCGTGGCGACAGGCGATGAATAGATTCGAGCACTTAGCAGGAACAATAACCAGAAAGTTCAATCATGTTCACAAGTGCATGGACAAGTTTGCTGGGGATATCATTAGGCCAGCGGATCTGACATACCAAACAGTTCATCCTAAGCTGTTGAGTGAAAGGTTATATCCCTATTTTGCTAATTGCATTGGGGTAATTGATGGCACCCATGTCAAAGTCATAGTTCTGAATGAGGAGCGAGCAAGACATTACAATAGACATGGCTACACAAGTCAAAATGTGCTTGCGATATGTGACTTCGACTGCAGGTTCACCTTCGTGTGCACTGGATGGCCAGGATCAATGCATGACACACATGTCTTCCACGAGACTATGGAAAAATATGGTGATCGGTCCCCGCATCCACCCGAAGGTATAAGTTTACATAAATCATTGTTAGCATGAGCTATATTTTATATAGGTTGAATCCATGTTTGCAATGCAGGAAACTATTATCTTGTGGACTCGGGTTACCCCAATAGGCTGGGGTACCTAGCGCCGTATTACCAACAATGGTACCACCTTTCAAAGTTCCAAAATGGCTTGCAGCTTACGGGGTTGTAGGAGGTTTTCAACTTTGAGCACTCATCCCTTAGGAATCATGTGGAACGTTTGTTTGGCATGTGCAAAATAAAATAATGCATTCTTGACAATGTGCCTAGCTACGAGGCATGCAAGCAGAAGGCCATAATTGTCTCTGCGATGGCACTGTACAACTTCATTATTGATTGCGCATTACTCGCAAGAGATAGTGCACCTCCATAGGAGGTGCATGCAAGCCCTTCGGGCATGCATGGTAACGCCGTACTGACCCCAGCACAGGGAGCGTCTGTAGTACTCATGGGCCTCACACGGGATTAGATAGCGGCTTCATTGCTAGTGAGCAGGTAGGTATAGCATTGCGAAAGGAAAATTCCAGTGTATGTATGATGTATGCGGACTTTTACACTTCGTGATGTGCTCATTAATTTGTACTAACCTTTCAATATGCGGAGTCGAATGCATGTACCACAACACGAATGTTTCACGAACAACGTATTAAAAATCAGCTCAGCACAACGCAATAAGCTATAAGCCCTTTGGAGCACTTGAAAATAAGTCTCAGCTTCTTTCAACTGCTACAGTGCAATTTCATCCATAATTCTGCAACTGTAAACCGAAGCCAACAGCCCGTTGGAGGGTCCTAAGCTGTTACGCTTGTGCGTATGTCGACTAAAAATCATGGATCGAGATGTATAGTGAGTGGCTGATGGTGGACGGGAATCAAAGCCAGTTTTGGCACTGTTTCACACCGTATTTACAAAAATAATATTATGCAAGACGTATAGACAAAAATATCATTTTTGACATCGGCGGGCCGGGCTAATTAGCCGGCCTAATTTTTTCTGGTATAGTATTTGTTTGAATTTTTAAATATATCAAATGAGCTCAAAAAATTATGAAAATTTATGTACAGCCTCTTGACATAACATTACTCGTAGAGTAGTTTTTGGGGAATTTTATCCATGGTGAATTTTGCTCAAACATTCATACAATTTTAATAATTTTACGAGTTTTGACATATAACAAGTGAGCTCTAAAAATTACGAAATTTTATGTGAAGCCTTCTGATGTAGTAATAGTTATTATATAACTTTTTGAGAATTTTATGCCATCTGAATTAGTCATGTTTATTCGGATTAACTTAACTATGAATTTAACAAATATTTCACTTTTTTATAATTCGATACATTATGAATTTGTATAATTAAAAGTAATTATAGTACTACAAAACATGCATCACAGGATGTGATATGGCTCACTCTTCTGAGCCACTACTATATTCTCGCCGCGCTTGCTTGCCCGTACGTGGTCTTGTCTTCCGTCGCGCACAAGCATGTCCCATTGAGTACGTCAGTCAGTCCGGAGGTTACGTATCAGGTCGGAGGAGGTATGGAGACCATTCTGTCTACTCAGTGGCCAGCGGTGGTCCAGTAGGCTGAGGTACAATACGCTGGGTCCGGTAAGGGTCGAAGTCCTCCAGCTAAGATGTGCCGAACTGTGAGCCGCCCGCAATAATATCGTGTACAAAGGACTCTAGAAATCCCCCTTGTGGTGCGAACGAACTCTCGCCTTGACCGTACGACGTGGCAGCGAAGCTGGAGAAGCTTTGCCCACCGAAGTGTCCAAACCCTGGGTATGCCGAGAACGCTGAGTCTTGCCCTACGTACGCTGTAAACCCTAGCGTCGTGTACTGCTCTCTAGAAACATCTGGGAGGCCCATGTCGTCATCAGTGGACTCATCGTCACCCCCATATTGAATTGGAGGCTGCAAGACAAAACGATATTATTCACAACAAATATTTCGCATGTACAATATGAATCTCATATCTCCTGAATGTGCAGCGAAGATGAACGACGGGGAGCGGTAGTCTGTGTAGGTGGTGCAGATAGCAAAAGGGATGCATCTCGACGACAGACCTACGGCGGGAGAATGCCATAATGTTAGTGGAACGCAAGGCAAAATAGAAAAAAACATGTAGGTTCATACGTAAGTTACCTCCTCGTCGGTACGACGCACGGATGATCGGCGGCTAGTACTATGACGCCATGCAGACTCAGTAGATTGTGATGACCGGCCGGACTCGCTAGGTCGCGATGACCTGACGGGTGAGCATGGTGCCCCCACTGGGTGGCTCATGTGCGCACTGTGTTCCGAGGAACGGCCGCAAGTAAGGTTGTGCACTATTTTTTTGGCCTGCTTTAGGATGAACTTCATAGTTTTCTGCAGGGCTGGTGGCGTCTCCGGACTACTAATGGCGGCCTTCGACGAGCTTGCGATGCGCTGTGCCCACTCCAATTGAAGTGGCATATAAAACAAGTTCAGTAACGAGCAGTATGAATTTATTGAATGGAACGATAAGATATTTGAACTGTCTTACGCTGTCATGCCACTGCGAAGCGCTGTGGGGATCGATGGAGCGGTCCAGACGTTCCTCGTGCGTGATGTGCTCGGGGCGATCTGGTGGAGGAATGGTCAGTCTGCTGCGTGACCGGGGTACGTACCACGCCACGTACTCATTGTACGTCTGGACATCGTATGGACGCTGCTCCATGATGACATTGATGTGTGCCCTTTTCGCCCATGCCGTCGTCCATTGTTGCTGCATTCACCGCCAATCCATACCATAAGGACCAGCCCTCGCTTGCCTGTATTTCCAGAATCATTGACGTTACATAGCAAGACATACCGGTGCACGGCATGTGGTAGGAACATGCCATTCAGAGGGGGCACGGCCTAGTGCAAACCCAACTGTCGTATCACGCGCTGTGGCACGTAAGCCTCCACCATGTACGAGAACACCATATGGTTTGTCGTCATCCATAGCTCCCTGTCCTCTAGGCAATGCACGAACAACTTGTGCGGCGATACACGAAGCACGAAATCTACTGTCCAGGGAGTCCATATGACATCGCTGTCGTGCAACGACTCGGACTCGTTATGCCACAGCAAGTAGCACCTCGACGGTTTGCCCTTCGCCCATTGCAAATGGGCAGCAGTTCACCGCATGCCCATAGTGGGCCCGTATATCAGGTCGTCGGCGAACTCGCTGAACGGGTGCACTGGATGCACGATCGTCAGACGTCCAACAGGGAAGTGCTCCCAACTCCACAGCTGCAGGAGCACGTAGCAGACGGCCAGATTGGGGGTACCACCAGTTGTGCGCTAGCAAGCTCACATAACCCCCGATATGTGGCGCACAGAACCACTGACCCCCAGCTGTACCGAGGCATCGCCCCGAATTCTGCATCCACCAAAGACTCTACGAGGCCAATGAATTCGGCGTTGCAAATATTGCCGTTTGTGGCTGGAAACATGCTCCAGCCAAAGAGCTGGATAAGGAACGTGACGAGGTACATCCTGACGACCTCCAGCGTTGCAACCTACGGGAACACACTGAAATTGTTAAGCCACGTGCGGGGGACGACACGTGCACTCTCCAGGATAGGCCGGCCGAACCGGTCTGCCATCCTCTCCTTTCAGTCGGCTGGTGCATTGGCTGGAACAAGTGCGTCGCCTCCGAGAGGGAGACCCGTCAAGAACGCGACGTCCTTTGGAATGATCATCATCTCACCCTAACGAAAGTGGAATGTGTGCGTCTCGGGCCTCCACCTGTCCACCAGTGCCGCGAGTAGACTGCCGTCAATGGTGAACTCATGCCTAGTGGAGACCAGCCTCGCAAAGGGCCAACAAGCCCTGGCCCGCAGGGTTGGAATGTAGCGCTCGTCCACCAGCCACAGATCCCTCCCCCCGCATCCTAAACTGCGAAGGGCAACAAGCCCGTTCGATGAGAAACACTATTGCCATGCATGGATGACGGGTGACGTGGCCTAATCCAAACAAACATGCCTAATTCGAATCGCATAAAATTTCCAAAAAAATGCATAATAACTATTACTACTCGGGAGGTTTTACATAAAATTTCGTAATTTTTGGAGCTCGTTTGTTATATGTAAAAACTCGTAAAAATATCAAAATTGTATGAATTTTTAAGCAACATTCGCTATGGATAAAATTCCCCAAAAATTATACTATGAGGAACATTATGTCAGAAGGTTGTATATAAATTTTCATAATTTTTGAGCTCATTTGATATATTTAAAAATGCAAACAAACACTAAATAAAAAATAATTAGGCAGGTAATTAGGCCTGCTCCCTGGGCGACAGGCTGCCTGCCATCCAGCCTCCGGGCGGTCTACCGCCGGCGACAGCGTCACGCGTCGCCTTGCCGGTGTTGCCACCCGGTCCGTGGACAGCAAAAAATGACATTTTTGTCAATACGGTCATCATACTGCTATTTTTGTAAATACGATGCTAAACAATGCCAAAATTGACTTTGTTTCCTAGGAATCCCTATGTACGGCACTGTATGTAATGAAGTAATTTTGTGGGGATTTTAAAAGGAAATGAAATATCCACTCGCTATGAATTTCCCGTGAGAATCCTGGACAAGCATGTGGAAAGAAAAGAGACTTAAGAAAAATGTTAAAGCTTTACTATTAAGCCCCGTTTTGAACTACGATTTTTTTTTCTTCCATATACATGTCGGAATTGAGATGTTTCCTATGGAATTCCTGCTTTCCAAATGCAGCCTTACTTTGAAAAGCAGGGACCAGTTGTTCTCAGTTGTGGGATGAAAAATATGAAATCCTGTCTTGCTGCAGAATGTCACTTGGTGGAATGAGATATTAGACTAAAGACTGAGATGATAGAACTAGATAAACATACTAGATTAATTCATCTTTATTGCTTTCTAAAACTCACGTAGTCTACTTAGGCCCTGTTTGGATCCCTCCATCTAAAGTTTAGTTACTAAAATTTAGGTCTAAAGTCTCCAAACAGGTGGTCTAAAGTTAGATCTAAACTTTAGCTAACCCCTAAAAAACACTTAGACCATTAGTCCACCAAAGTGAACTAAAGTGGTCTAAAGTTTTGGGTTCTTAGGCACAAAGACGTGTTTACCCATGCATGTTGGTCTCTCACCTCCCATTTAATGGCTGACGCACGAAACGAGGAGAGGTAGTATGGTCTTTTTAAAACTTTAGTCCTATCCATTAGTACAGGATCCAAACAGGACCTTCGACTAAAGTTTAGTGGCTAAAGTTTAGCCAACTAAAGTTTAGTCCAACACTTTAGGGCCTGTTTGGATGGACTAGAACTAGTTGTTAACTAGAACTAATTGCTAGCTGACTAGTAGTTAGTTGGCTAAAGATTAGCCTAGTCCTGTTTGGATCCAAGGACTAATAAGTACTACTATCTCAGTACAAAGTCTGTTATACCCCTATGCATGGCGGTCTGGGAGGGTTGGCGTGAGTATCAGCGTCTTTTTTCCATCCTACTGGTCCTTTAGCCCTCATTAGCTGGGTTTGATGGACTAGTTGGCTAATAACTAGTTGGAGCTTTGGCTAAACTTTAACCCACCCATTAGCCCTCCTGTTTGGATTCTCAAGGGCTAAAGTTTAGCAACTAGTTGTTAGCCCAAGGGATCCAAACAGGGTCTTAGACAACTAAACTTTAGACTATAGGATCCAAACTATAGAGGATGAGTTGCCTCCTAGAATGCGGACTCCATCCGTAACTCTATCTCTAACTAACTTTATCTCTAACTTACCAACTCTATCTTTACAAGCTCACGGACTCAATTACAAACTCTATTCAACCTACCAAATCCCCTCTTGGATTAGGACTCGCCGCAGGACGTCAGGCTGGCTGGCTGAAGAGTACAGGAGACGCGCACTGGTTCTATGAACAGTAACCACACACATGACAAAATTGTAAAAATTGTAAAGGACTCTAAGCCTGGTTAAGATGCAATTCGGCTACTGACACAAAATCGCATGATAAACATTCACAATAGCGATGAGCCATTATCATAGGCCAAACCTAAGAATGCATCCCTACAGTGCACAGCACAGACATTTCTCTACAACCAAAAGCTCAAACTCTAGGGAATGCAAAACACAATTATTTTACTCAATCGATTTGATTATTCTTATCACCAGACTACCTTGGCTGGAAAATGATATGTTGACTATTCTCCAGGATGTCGCAGCTTACTTAATTGTTTGTTATAACTAAGAGTAATATAATAAGAGGTTATGAACCGGCTTAACTTCACTGAGCAAAATCATTTAACTGAGACGAGTACATGATAACATGCAGACAACGGCCTATGAAAATAATTTTAGAACCGTACCTTTGACAACACTTGGCTCAGGTATACATGCGAGACAGGACGCAGTGGCAGATATCGAGCAAGACACAGAACAGTACTGATGCAGAGGGCAACGCACGAAGACACAAGCTTAAGTAAATCCCAGGAAGTATGCAAGGAGTTCATGGCAGATAGCGCACTCATTTCCCCACTAATGTGGGAAATTGTGCTTGATCTTCAATTGCTGGCGCAGCAACTGGTCCTCGAGAACTATAGCCACCCCGGAATCCTCCACGGTCACCACGGCCTCTGCCACGACCACGGCCACCAGGGTTGTAGTACCTTTCACCTTCAGCTGGCTTCAGGAATTCATTGATGCTGAGAGACTAGGGAATAGAAGGTAATGGTTAGAGATTATAGCAACATAAGAGCAGTTTGGGGAAATAATGTATACACCTTCTTGGCGCGCTCATCCCTTTCAGCATTTTCTTTCTTTTTGTCCTTGTCAGAACCCTACAATAAAACAAAAAGCAGGGTGAGCAACAGCATTAGTTCTGCTCAAGGAGAAGAAAGGAAACCACAGCTTGAACCTACCAGCTTGATGAAGACCTCATCAGAATCCTTTTTCACTGAAAGCTGTTGCATTGACTGCAACTCCTTGTCTACCTCAACCTTTCTCTCTTCAGCCTTCAGCAAAAGCAAAGCTTTCCTCTTCTCCTCCAGTACTTTCTCATATTCCTCCAAAGTCATCTCCTGTGTAATCAAGTAGGTCAAAATAAACTATAATTGAACAAAGATTGATGACAGCATAGCATACAGAGTATATAATAGAGCAGTTCGCATTTCCTTTAGTATCTTAATGGTAAAATGCAGGATAACAAAACATCAAGGTGAACCCCAAGCATACTAGAACAAACAATCACAACAATAAAAAAAACATTCAGGATTACCAAACAAATCATTTACACACGCATATTGACCTCTGAGCATACACAAAGGTATAAGCAAAGAAAGACGTATCTATGTTCTATTAATTCACAGTAAAACAACTCAAAAATACAGGGGTATGGCAAAAGGTAGATAGAGTTGCACAAATCTTGAAGCATTTGAAGGGGTAAGTTGTTACAATTCACCCTTCAGTTTTGCTTTAAATTTGTCCAATTCTCAAGGGGTGAAGCATAGAAGCCTTTCATAAAAATAAACTTATTGACAAATAAAACCCAAGGGGCAATAAAGGAAACAACAGGGAAAAATTATAAAACATCTCGCAAAACCCAATCAAACAACATAAACTCTTAAGCACACACATTAAACTTTCAATAAGCCATCCTAAGAATCAATATAACTAAGGGAGAACCTAAAAGGTATGTGCTTGTGTGCAGCTGTGCGCATGCATGTCAGTTTTTTTTAATAGAAAGCTATTATGTATAGCAGCTTCCTGAATTCATGCACACAGAAGTAATGCATGAAAACTTTGATGCTGCCACACAAGCTATCTGTAGGCTCGGTGAAATTGATAACTTGCAATGGACCAACTGTTCATTGGGTTTGCAAGACTCACTGGATCAGATTAGCTGCAACCATTAGTTGGATCACGAAATAGACAGGCATGGCTCAGGACTGCTGAATATACAACAACAATGACACAGGTGGGTTCTCTACGTAAAAGAATGCTGTACAAATGCAAGATGAAATTGCATGAGCATCGAAATGTGTGAATTTGCGTGCTCAAAATGAGAAGTAACAAGACAGTTTAAAATTTTGGTGACAATGCTTGGGTTATGTTAACATAAATTAAGTAAAACTGCCAAGTGCCAATATTGCAGACTTCATTTGTTTATTTTCCATATGCATGTGTTAAGTGGAAGTAGAACGATAACCAGATGACCTAGAAAACTGCAATAGAGTCTTCAATATGAATTTTGTAACTGATTAGGAAGAACCGAACATTTGTTATCATCTTATGCTTCAATTTGAGATGTGTTAAGTTCAGTGGAATAGAAAGATAGGAGCTCAATTGGATGTCTATTGCAAGAGCTCAAAGGCCATATATATAGAGTATAAGACAGTAAACCCAAGACTACCACTACAACACCACAACTACCTAGTACCTACACAAGTATACTACGCTACTACCATTAACAGAGCAATCTCCACCTCCGGGGGTGGCATCCATCGGCAACCTCGTCTTCTTCTATTAAGGGTAGTAGTTTAGTAACACGTGTAGGTTACGGGTAGTTGTGGTATTGTAGTGGTAGTCTAGTGTTTACTCTCTTGTAGTCTATGTATATGCCCTTTGAGCTCTTGCAATAGACATCCAATTGAGCTCCTACCTCTCTCTCGTCCACTAAACTTAACATGGTATCAAAGCTCCGGGTGCTCAAACTCTAGTTACTACATGTGGTGGTCCAATTGTTGCTTCTCATGAAAAAAAAATCAAAGATATAACTCAACATTAGAATAAAGATAACCATTTTCATCATTCTATTGCCTTCTAGATTCTTAACAGTGCCATTTATGAATCATTGATCTAAGGAACTTATGATTGAATAAATTCCCATATAGTTCAAAGATTGAACGTCGTAATTGATAAAATTCATATCCAAAAAAATATGATTGGCTAGTCCAGAATACACAAAGTTTGGCATCCAAGAGGACTGTCTGAGCAGCATCAAGCATCGCAAAAGAAAAAGGTGAGCACATGATTCATCTGGTTGCACCTATATTTACACCCGCCTATCACTGACAGTAAATATCGACAACTACCAGAATGACATCAACAAATGCATACTACTGACTATACTGATGGACATATCAAGTATACGATATATTTTGTGAAAATTTTCCTCTATAGCTCAGAAAATTTCAGTTTAGTAAAATACCAACGAGTGTGTCCCTGACATGTGGGCCTTGACCTCAGATATCATTGTCACAGCCGATGTATTTTACTAACTTCGACTTTTGCAGTGCCAAGGGGTTATTTTCTGATATTTTGCAACATTCAGAATTCAGAAACCCAGATACTATAAGGTTTGCACTGATACCCTACATCTAATATTCTAATGTATTACTCACAAAATTGCAGCAAGGACACAGCTCAGATACACATTCAAAGGTGCCCAGTGATTTTCACTTAGAAAAATAATGATACACTGTTGACCAGGGTTTATGCACAATCCATACTCCAGAGTCCAGATACAGCATGGACACTTTTGTGGTGCAGTGCCCACTACAGTGCTCACATCTGGATGTCAAATTTATGTTTCAAGGATGTGCTATTAAAGCTTAGCTATAAAACATGTTTAAGCTAGAAAAGAGCATACTAATTTTAAGTTCTAGTTGTGTAGCTTGCTTGTAGATGCTGAATTTATTAATCAGGCTTAGGCTGATATATGATTTTATTTGTTTCTTCAAAATACAGCAGTTCTGGGTCAATTCTTTTAAGAGAAATGCCATATCCCTGTCTATGTCGGTACCAGCACAACCTTGATTACAACAAACCTATTAGAATATAATGGCAGAACTGCAGAATGCAAAAATTGAATTATACCTTATCTTCAGGTTCCTTTTCTTCCTCTTCATTTGGTTCACCCTCCTTGTCCTTCTCAACTTCAGATTGTGGTACATCTTCCTGCTTGATCCCATCCTCAGTCACAGCAGCAGCTCCCTCAGAAATAACAGCCTCAACAGTTTCCCTAACAAATCATAAGCAACAGAGTTTTACACTTGAATCAATCCACAAAACCAAAATTAGCTCTAAAAAAATGAAGCTTCTGAGATCAACACTGACTGTGCAAGGGCTTCATCAGTCACAGTTCCCCAGTTGCCACGGCCAGCCCCCTCACGTTTCATCTCATATCCTCGGCCTGTGCCACTGCGGCGCTCATAGGCCCGGCGAGGGGCACGCCCAGATTCATCTCCTGCCTCTCCATCAGTGTAACCGCCATGACGGCCACCGCCGCGGTAAGGCTGCCGCGGTCCATGGCCCCTCTCTAAAGGCTTCCCTTCACCGTTCTCCCTCCTCACCACTCCATCTCCAAAGCCACCTCCACCATACCCTCCCTCTGCACCGTTGGTATCACCCTCACCAAATTCATGCCTTGGGCCCGTCCTGCCTCCACGGAAGCCACCTCTGCCACGTCCTGGTCCACCACGGCCTGCCCCATCGCGGGGTGGAGCACCATAGTTCCTGGACTCCCTTACTGCATGGACAAAGTAATACCATATCAAAATTATACTCATTTTAAAAATGAATGAACAACTAGACTGGATGAGACATTACATTGCGGAATTCCTCATAAAAAAATCTAAGCTTAAAATACGATACCCTAAGAGATACAAAGGACGAAAATTTCACACTACATCAAACCCAGACGTACACCAACACAATGTCCCGTACTACACTGTGTCTGATTGGCACATCTAGACAGAAAAACCCAAATAGCACTCGCGCATTTCGGCCAAAACGAAGCAACTATAGCTTACCAAATCTCCCGAATCCCACACCAAACACAAGTCCGAAACCCTAAAACCCCCATCTCCCAATCCGATTGGAACCAAACCGTATCAACTCACCAGCCTGCGCGGGCGGCGGCGGCTTCGTGGGCAGCTTGGCCGGGGCGGCGGGCGCTGGCTTGGGCGACGCGGCGGCCTTCTTCTCGGCGGCGGCGATGAGGTGCGAGGGGTCGTCGTTGTCGACGTCGACGAGGAGATCAAACTGGTTCTTCGTCCCCATCGGATCCTCCCTGCCTCACCCACGCGGGCACACCACAGCAAAATAAAATATATATCACACGACAATCCCTCACAGCAACCTAGAACACCACCACCCGCGACGAGACCGCCATGGATGGACGAATCGAAGCGGGAGGTAGGGTTTAGAATCGGAGGTAGAAGACGAGAGAGCTCGCAAAACCCTAGCCGCCAGTTGGACTCAACACCAACTGTTACTCCCCCGATAGCACGAGCGGAGGGTTATTAGTCTAATAGTTCAATTTGTGAAATGACGCTTTAGGGATATGAGTTTAGGTTATTTACGGATCTGCCACTTCATTTCGTGAGAGCAGCTGGGAGCTGCGGGTGATGAGCTAGGGGTATTTCCGTCATTTTCTACTCTGCGCGGGCCAATTTCCCTCGGGACTTGCGGCATGTTAATGGATCTGTTTTTGAGAGAGATAATGGGCCTTTTGTTCGGAGTGTTGGTTGGGCTTTGCTACATGGGTATTCCGTTTAACCTCTGTTGATTCGGTTTTTGTACAGCATGGGCCTACCTAGAGACATATAAGCTAGGACCATCTGCACTGTTGTAATTTCTGCCCCCCTTAAGAGCATCTCCAGCAGGGCCCCTACTTGAGCCCCTAAAACTAAATTTGAGGGCTTGAGGTAAAAACAGAGATCCAGCAGGGCCCCTACTAAGAGCATCTCCAACAATCCCCCCCAAAACCCACCTCAAAAGACACCTTTTAGGGGCAGTCCAAAAAATTTGTTAACCTATTTTTGTCCCCTCTTCCAACAGCTCCCCTAAATATATACTAATAGTATTTTGAATCTGGCCCAACCGAATAGAAATCAGGGAGATTGAGTCCATTATTTCAACCGGCCCATTTAACAATCCTAAATACGTTCCCGTACGCGGATACATCCAACCGAATAGAATAGGGAGTCTGAGTCGTTCCCGTACGCGGATACGTGACGTATAGAATAGGGACGACGGCCGGCGTATAAATACGAAACGGTGATAGAAATCAGGATTGACTATACAATGAACAAAACACATGCAATACGTGACGTGAGCTCGTGAGTTTTTGATTTCCATCGCATCGCCATCAGCCATCGCAAGGACGTCGTTCGGCGCCCGCGACCGATTTCGATCTCCCGATGCTGCTTCAGGTTGGTGCGTCCTTGTAGATACGTGGAACTATGAGCGGGCGCAAGTCGTTGTTGCAACAAGTACTGGACTCGTCCTCATCGGATGATGATGATGATTTCTTGATCCAGTCCGTATCTATAATTCATACGTATTATACATCCATGAGTGCACCTAAACAGGGTGGTTCTGTTCCTGGGCATAAAATTGTTCGTCGTAAGAGACAAGAAGGGCACCAAAAATTATATGAAGATTATTTCTCCGATGATCCTACATATGGACCAGAATTCTTCAGACGTAGGTTCATATTGTGTCATGTTTAGTGTTTAATTTAAATATTTTAGTTATTATCGATTGTAATAATTTTGTATTTATTTGCAGGTTTAGAATGAGCCGACCTCTTTTCTGGCGTATAATGAATGCGGTACAGGATCATGATGAGTATTTTGTGCAAAAAAGAAATGCAGCTAATGTACTTGGATTAAGTTGTTTACAGAAGGTAACAGCAACACTTCGTATGCTAACTTACGGGGTATCAGCTGATTCCACAGATGAGTACATTTGTATTGGAGAGAGTACCGCTATTGAGAGTATGAGACGGCTTGTCATTGCAGTTGTTCAAATATTTGAAGATGAGTATTTGAGAGCGCCAAATCAGAAGGATACGGCCCGCTTACTGGCAATAGGAGAAGAAAGAGGGTTTCCAGGAATGTTAGGATCCATAGATTGTATGCATTGGAAATGGAAGAATTGTCCTACAGCATGGCACGATATGTATTCTGGACATGTCAGAGTGCCAACTATAATATTAGAAGTTGTTGCTTCTAAAGACCTGTGGATTTGGCACGCTTTTTTTGGTTTACCGGGATCTCACAACGACATCAATGTTCTTCAACGCTCTCCACTCTTTGCAAAATTAGCTGAAGGTCAATCACCTGAAGTCAATTATACAGTCAATGGTCATGATTATACAATGGGGTACTATCTTGCCGATGGGATTTACCCATCATGGGCAACATTCGTGAAGACCATTTCTCAACCACAGGGCAATAAGCAAAAATATTTTGCCAAAGCACAGGAGGTAGTCAGAAAGGGTGTCGAGCGAGCCTTCGGAGTTTTACAGGCTCGTTTTGCCATAATTCGAGGTCAAGCTCGTTTATGGGATCAAGAGACATTAGGATACATTATGAAAGCTTGTGTTATCATGCATAATATGATTATAGAGGACGAGGGTGATGTAGATGCAGAAGAACATTTTGACTCTGCAGATGAACATGTCCGAGCTTCTCATAACTATACTGTTGATCTTATGGAGTTCATTGAGACAAGGAAAAAAATAAGAGACAAAGAAGTTCATCATCAACTACGAGAAGACCTAATAGAGCACCTATGGCAACATAAGCCGGACACATATTGATCATCACACCTAGATTTATAATTTTTTTGTTTTCTATTAATAAGATACAATATGGGTGCAAGATACATTATTTATCACATCTCAAGGGACCTGACTCCCGAGTGAAATGTTACACAAAATGGGAAATGTACAAACGTTGCATGCGCTCGATTGAAATTCTAATGTTTAGTATGGTCAGCTATATGGTATTGACTCATGGGCGATGATGATAAGTTCAACTATGTTGACATAATGTTTATCTTCCAGTTCAACTATATGGTATTAACATGTATGGATGAAATCTGACTGCAGTTCTGAAAGCATAGAACAGCATAGAACAGCATAGATGTATGAAATCTGACTGCAGTTCTGAAAGCATAGAACAGCATAGAACAGCATAGAACAGCCCAATGCTTAAATTGATTTAGACTTCAACTATATAAGAACATTGCTAAACAAAGTTCAATTGAAATAAACTAAAAACAGATGATACTGAATGATAAAGAGCAAAATCAGACCATACTGTTGATCCCTCGACGAGTGAGTATCTCACTCCGTAGGCTCCTATAGTAAAGCTGCTGCTCAATAGGCAGACCACTAATGTCCATTGTCATGATTCTCTCCTCTTCTAACATAAGTTTCAGCTTCGACTGGTCCTTCTCTATTTGCAACCTCTCTTGTTCAATTTGCAAGGATTTGTTAAACCTTTCATCCTTTTTTACTTCTTTGTAATCATCGGATATCTTCTTTTTCTCCCACATATTTGCGAATGCCTCAATGCAACCATCACCTACTCCATTACGGAGCTGTTGTTTAGCCTTCTTTCTACCAATTGGCCGCTTCGGAACTACAGGATCTACGCAATTCTCTTCATTTCCATCACCTGTCAAATCCAGAATTGAATCTCCAAGATCCCTTTGTTTCTTTTGGGTAGGTTTCTGAGCTACCAGTTGAGCCATCTTGTCATGCCATTTTGGTTCAAATCTTAATACGTGCCAACAGTGCAATAGAGTAAAGGATTTGTTTTCTTTATCCTCAGCCTTGTACAAAGCACGTGCATCCATAAGCTACAAAAAAACAATAATATATTAGTTGCCAACCAAAATTAATAGAAATCATACATAGAGATCAAAACATGTACCTTATCTTCAAAAGTCTTTCCACTTTGATTTCTTCCTTCAATTGCAGCAAAGCTCCCACAAAACTTATTGACACACTCTTGAATAACTGTCCACCGATGTGATAGAGAATTTGGAGTACGATCTAATACAACATCCTTTTCACAAATGAAGGCTTCATGTACCCTTATCCAATATGACGCACGCTTTTGATTTGTTCCTGGAATTGGATCTGTACTGGTGTTCAACCAAGCTTTCACGAGTAGTAAATCTTCATTTTTGCTGAAGTTCTTGTTCCTACTTTTTGTGCTCCCTTTTGTTGTGGGAGTAGGTTCAGGTTGCTCTTCCGGAGGGCTTCCTGTGCCATCCCATCCCATTCCGGCATTTCGTGGACTCTGGTTCATCAAACCCATGAAATAGCTCTGTCTCTCCATTGCACAAAATGCCTATTAAAATAGTACAGAACAGTTAGCATTTCAAGAAAAGAAAACACTAAATCGTGCTAGCTAAATCGTGCTCACAAACCTTCACAGGTACTAACAATGATCACAGATGAAAATGATTTGGTCACTAAACATGAATGATGAGCTAGTGTACTTGCAGGCATGATGATTTTCCTTTTGGAGTACTATCTGCTAATATAGAGTATGATTTGGTCACAGCATTAATATTTTGCCAATATCTCATAATAAATAGCCAATATCGCATAACTCCCTGGGAAATTATAACTGCGCTGCTACAAATGTGTAATTTTGAAACTGTTCTTGTGCTTCTTACAGCCACCATGAAATTTCCACTTATGCAACCTGTTAGTTTTCACTTTTCAGGCAAAAGAAGTTGAAATTGAGTGGTACATAATGAAAATGACTGCACCGATATTAATATTTTTTATGGGTTGCATTGGGTTGACAGGTGGGCAACTGGAGTGTCCAGATAGCAGCAAATATCTTAGAAACAAAAACCATATATGATGCAGTAAAACAAATTTTTTATAGGAGCTAAGATTAACATACCACTTGGCATTGCGGTGGCTTTTCAAAAGCATTTAGCTTTTTTTATTTTTGGATATAGCAGTTTGTTGAAGTATGTTTTTTGGAGCCATAACAGCAAAATCCTATTGGAATTAGTAAAGATTAGCACAGCTACAGGAAAATCCTATTGGAATTAGTAAAAATTAGAACCACTACTGCAAAATGGCCCTAAAATCATATTTGTGTCAATTCTGTTATTACAAGAGGATTAGTGTCTTGTGTTTCTATTGCCCCACTATGGCATTAACAAACATTTAAACTACTGCAACATGCACATTGAGCAAACTGGAAATAACTAACAGAGCATAATCACAAATTCTCAGATCACATGCATACATCACAAATAACATTTCACAGTGAGCACAAGCATCCATCACAGTGCATAATTCCCATCACACATATCATGAGCAGTTAAATTGAGCAGTAAATAAAGAACAACAAAGAGAGAGGGAGAAGAATCAGAGATAGACCGAGGGGAGTAGAAGCAGCAGAGGGCTGAGGCTGTCGGTGAAGTGGATGCAGGCGATGTCGATGAAGTGGTGGCCGGCGGCGGCGCTCGTTGTAGAGGAAGAAGCCGTGGAGATGTCGATGCAGCAGATGTGGGTGAAGGTGCAGGGCGACGGCGCTGAAGGGGTGGAGAAGTTGCGGCGGCGGAGGAGCTGGGGTAGGCGATGTGGATGGAGACGGGGTCCCGGTCGCCGGGGTCGGTGTCGGTGGCGATGAGATCGGCGGTGGATGCGGTGGTGCCGAAGGAAGAGATGGGGAGAAAAGCAAGATGGGGCAAATGAAGAAGTAGATGCAGTGGCGCACTGGAGGGAGGCTGTAGGGAGCGGCGGCGTTGGCCGGCGGTGCGGGTGAGAAGGCAGCGAAGGGGACTGGCGGCGCAAGGGCAGAGGATGAAGGGGGAGACCAAGGGAGAAGAGGAGAGGAGAGAAGTCACGGCGGCCGGAGGTGGTGAGTGGTGGCGCCGGTGGAGAAGGAAGCTGGATCTGCAGAGGGGAGAAGAAGGATTGGGGCGGCGAGCTGTGGCTGGGAAAAAGGGGCGCGAGTTTTTTTTCTCAGCGCGCGGACGGAGGGAGCGAGGATACGGGACCCCAATAATTTCCCGGTTTCTACCTGGGTTTTGGGAGAGTTTTGGGGGGAATAGAAATAGGGGGGTGTTTAGGGGAGTTGTTGGAGAAGACTTTTTTCACAATTTCCCAATAATTTGATTTAGGGGGAGATTTAGGGAGATTGTTGGAGATGCTCTAAAGCCCTTAAATTTGAGGGGCCCCTCAAATCCCCCTCCAGCCCTCATTCCTGGGGGCTCTAGACCAAGCCCTCAAATTACTGTTGAAGACCGTTTTCTGCCCGCCCCGCCCGGCTCTTTCCCCGCCCGCCTCTTTCCCCTCCCGTGCGCGCTGCCATTTTCCACGCCTGCCTCTTTCCCCTCCCCGCCCGCCTCTTTCCCCGCCTGCGCTCTCCGACGCCCCCTCCCCGCTCTCCTCCGCCCGCCTCTTCCCCCACCCGCCTCTTCGTCGCGCGGTCGGATCCGAGCTGCGAAGGCGCAGCGGCGAACGGATCCGGGCGGGAAGCGGCCAGATCTGGTGCGGGGTTGCCGGATCCGGCGGCGGAGAGCGGAGGCGGCCGGATCTGGTGCGTGGTCGCCAGATCCGACGGCGGAGAGCGGACGCGCGCGGCCTCCTCGGCCCCTGCCTCCGCTGGCTCCTCTCTGCCCCGGCCCCGGCCTCCTCTGGCTCCTCTCGGGATGGACGCGCGGCCTCCTCGGCCCCGGCCCCTGCGGGGCCTCCTTCTTCCCCGGGCGCGGCCTCCTCCCTCGTCTGCTTCTTCCCCGGGCTGCGGAGAGCGGAGGCGGCCGGATCTGGTGCGTGGTCGTCGGATCCGGCGGCGGAGAGCGGACGCGCGCGGCCTCCTCAGCCCCGGCCTCCTCGGCCCCTGCCTCCGCTGGCTCCTCTCTGCCCCGGCCCCAGCCTCCTCTGGCTCCTCTCGGGACGGACGCGCGGCCTCCTCGGCCCCGGCCCCTGCGGGGCCTCCTTCTTCCCCGGGCGCGGCCTCCTCCCTCGTCTGCTTCTTCCCCAGGCTGCGGAGAGCGGAGGCGGCCGGATCTGGTGCGTGGTCGCCGGATCCGGCGGCGGAGAGCGGACGCGCGCGGCCTCCTCGGCCCCTGCCTCCGCTGGCTCCTCTCTGCCCCGGCCCCAGCCTCCTCCCTCGTCTGCTTCTTCCCCGGGCTGCGGAGAGCGAGGGGTAGAGAAATTTGAGAGTGACGAGTGGGCCCTACATGTCATTCTCAGTTGGAATGAATTTTAGGGCCCTGATTTGAGGGCTTCTGCTGGAGTTTAACTCAAAAAACAGGGCCCTCAAAAATAGGGGGAGCCCTCAAATCAAAAGTAGGGGCTCTGATTTGAGGGCTCCTACTGGAGATGCTCTAACCCCCGTCAGTGCAACGAACATCTGCATGCATATGTGTTCTCGTCTGTGTTAACTTATCCAGAGATAGCAGTTGGATCGATGCGCTTGGTAGCTGGTGCAGATCATGTGGACCTTAAGAAAGACATGAACACAAGCATAGATCCATGAACATACAAGACGAACAAGTGAGTAGATTCGGCCTTAAAGCAATTCATGAGTATCGGCCGCTTTGCCGTCGCTAGGATATTGCTAACTGGCACCTAATCAACTGTGATGTGAATATTATCGCTAAAAAAAAGTAACGGGGGCTGCTAATTTGCACTCAGCCTCAATGTTAGAAATAATCTTGACTTCGAGTTCTAGACGTAGTAGAGTTCGTCTTCAAGTATAACTTAAGTTGAAGTTGTGTCCAACTTGAAGTCTGAATACGTATACAAGAAGGAGATTATTAGCCTTTATATTGAGGAGACTTGTACCTAATTTTGTAAGAAAGAGAAAGAATAAGAAAAGCAAGAAAAAAGGGTGTGTGTGTTGTAGGGGTGGCCCCCACCTAAGCCCAGCAGGCCTGTTAGAGGAATGTAAGGCCCAAAATGGGACATGTGTAATGACATAAGTGCCCCTGGGGGAATGATCGGATGTAAGGGTATGATTGTAAAAGCACTCCCCATATGGATATATATACGACACAGGCCATGGGGAGAAACCCTAAGCCATTGCTCACCAAACTCTCCACTACCATACTCTCTCTCTCTCTCTCTATTTGGTCTGTAACCACAACAGGGTGCAAATAAGAGAATAGAGAAATTTAGAAATTCTCCTATGTTCTCTCTGTTTATTTGCGATGTATGCGTTTTCTCCTGGATCAAAGTTTTAACAAGTGGTATCAGAGCCTAGGCGAGAACCGAGTCGCTGAAAAATCGTCTCGGCAATTTCATTTTGCGTCTCGTCTCTTCTGTCGGTCGGCGTGCCACCATCGGACGCGTCTTCGCGGTGTCTCTCCATTCTCGGGTATACGATCCGCAAGCAAAGCTGTGAAGGAAAACGCAGGACGTCAAGTTGCAGCAAGTCTCCATGACGTCACATCAAAGCAAGTGCCCAGGAAAGAGTGTCAGACAACAAGAAACAGCAGTGAAAAAGAAAGAAGCACTCTTGCGCAGGAAAGAGAGAGGGACAAGATAGAGATCAAACTTTTATGTCAGATAGGGAAGATAAAGCACCTTTATGCGGGAAAGAGAAGAGACAAGCATAACAGAGAGAGAAGTTTGATGCCTTGACCGGTTCTCTCCGATCCAGCGCATCACGCAAGGGAAAAGCTAACTTTTCTCGGTCCGCGCTCAGCAGGAAAAAAGGAGGATTCCGAACCGAGACGGAAACAACAAATACTTCGACTCAGAGTTGGCTAACTTTGATTTGTTCGGATGACGGCATAAAAGGAGACGCAGCGCAAGAGGAAGTCTGGAAAAAATCATCACATCGTCATGAGCGAGCAACAGAGAGCGCAGAAACAGAGAGCAAGTCTAAGCAAGGAAAAAGAAAAAACAGTGCAGTTTTTTTTCTTCCGTTTCCTCGGTCCAAAAGCCGCTTCAAAGTAGTCTAATTTCTTGATCCGTGCTTAAAATCATGTCGCATTCTTCAGAAAGTGGTGTCATCGGTGATGAGGCATCATCTAATATGATGGCGAAGGAGAGTTCCGCTGTCTCGCTGCAATATCCGATGCTCACGACGAGCAATTATGCAGCATGGGCAATCAAGATGAAGGTGTACATGAAGGCTCAAGGAATGTGGGACGCGATCGAGAACGGCAACGTCGATGTGCGCAAGGATCAGATGGCATTGGTGGCCATCTATCAGGGCATCCCAGAGGAGACACTCTTCCTACTGGCTGAAAAGGAGACGACCAAAGCCGCGCGGGAGGCATTGAAGATGATGCACCTTTGGCGCTGATCGTGTGAAGGAAGCAAAGTTACAAACTCTCAAGGCCGAGTTCGAGGTGCTGCGTATGAAGGAAACAGAGTCAATCAATGACTTCGTCGTTCGGTTGACGGTCATCGTCAACAAGATACAGACCCTTAGCGAGAAGGTGGAAGAGTTGTATGTAGTGAAGAAATTGTTTTGTGCTGTTCCCTCATAGTTTTTCCTAATTGATTCGGTCATAGAGCAATTTGGAGACCTAAAGACAATGACCATGGAGGAGGTCATCGGTCGTCTTAAGGCGTATGAGGAACACATCCATGACAATAGCAATAAAGGCGATTGACAGCTCTTGTTGACCCGTGCGAAGTGGGAGATCCGATTATCGAAGCGTGAAGGTAAGAATACTTCCAGGAGTGGTGGCGAAGGCTGTCAGAATCGAAAATTTGATAAGGCAAAAGTGAGGTATTATAATTGTAACGATTATGGGCACTTTGCTTCAGAATGCCCCAAGCCGAAGATGAAGAAAGCATTTGTTGATGAAGCGCTCAGCGATGATGAATCAACAGTGCTCTGATGATGAGTTGAGTTAGGGACATCGGAAGACGTGTCGCCGTCCAAACTCAAGTAAGGTGTTAGGCATAAAGTTTAGTAAGTCGTAGTTAAATCCAACTACCTCAATATTTTTAGAGTCAAATCAAAATTAAGGGGGAGATTGTTAGAAATAATCTTGATTTCGAGTCCTAGACGTAGTAGAGTCCATCTTCGAGTATAACTCAAGTTGAAGTTGTGTCCAACTTGAAGTTCGAATACGTATACGTGTAGGAGATTATTAGCCTTTATATTGAGGAGGCTTGTACCCAATTTTGTAAGCAAGAAAAAGAATAAGAAAAGCAAGAAAAATGGAGCAAATAAGAGAATAGAGAAATTCAGAAATTCTCCTGTGTTCTCTCCGTTTATTTGTGATGTGTGCATTTTCTCCTAGATCAAAGTTTTCACACTCAACAAACCTTCGAAGGGATAAGATAAGGAGTTGACACCTGGCGTGTGGAGCAATCAACCTCCTCTCACGCTCTCGATATGACTCCCTCGTCGCTTCGTCGTTTCGGTACTCGGCAACAACCGCGCGGACACCCAGCACCCCCTTCCTTCACCTTCCCTACCCCCATTCCTTTCACTCTAACACAACAGATCGAAAATTTTCAACTTGATTCAAAATGAGTTTCAACTCCATTCACAAAATTCGCTTGATTTGAAAATTTCAACTTGGGAAATTCAATTCCGGAAATTTTCCACTCAAACCCAATAGATTTCAACTGAATTCATAGGAATTTCAACTCGATATCGTGGGATTTAAACTTGGTTTCAAATAAATTCACCTCGAACTCAAAGAAAACTCACCTCCAGCGACAAGCAATGTGGGCTCTTGGGTGGCAGCATGCAACTCCCGGGCAGCAGCACGTCACTCTCCAAGAGGCGGCGCATGCCCCCACAAGTCGAGGCGAGTTGATATGCGACCGAAGCGCGTGTTTGTGGAGAGGATGAGGTGCGGCGGCGGCGACGGCGGTGCCGGCGTCAGTGAGTAGTGAGGCATGGAGTGATAGACGAGTGAGGGGCGTGGGTCGCGTGCAGGAGGAAGGGATGAAGGGAAACACTCCCACGTGTTGTTACAGGAGAGCATGCATATCGCTTGTCTACGTGTTGTGATCCTAGAGCCAGTCTGTGAGTTCGTTTCTGTGAGGGCGACCGCAAAATAAGGATTTTGAAAAGAAATGTGCGTTCAAGTAGCGGAGTTTGGACATTTTTGTCCCTGTGCAGCACAGTAATACTAGAAGTAGTCCTCAGATGTATACAATGCCATTTCTGGTCCCTTCCCGGAGCACGAGACTCCAACCGGCCGATGCGTACGCAGTCCCGCGCCTCGGCACCGTATCACTCGAGTCATGCGGTCTGGGAACACATGATTCCAGCTAAACGTCTAAGGTTGTATGTAGTCAAAAAGGCTGCTGTGGTCGAATACGACAGTGGTCGAGTAAGACAATGGTCGAACAGGTAGTGGTTAAATATGGGTGTGATCGAAAGCGGTTGTAGTCGAAAGCGGAGGTGGTTGAACATGGGTGTGGTCGAAAGCAATGGTGGTTGAAAGCGGTTGCAATCGAAAGCGGATGTGGTTAAAAGCGGTAGCGGTCGAAAGCCGAGGTGGTCGAGGGAAACAGTGGTCGAACAGCCGTGGTCAGAGCGGCTGCAGTTGATGCGAGGGTATCATGCACTTCTGGACCACATGACTCGGGTGCTACGGTACTGGGGTGTGGAACTGTGCATGCGTCGATCGGGCGAAGTCCCGCGTTTGGAGAGAGGGCCAGAAATGGTATTGCATATAATCCAGGGCTATTTTTGGTATTGCTATACTGCACAGGACCAAAAATATCCAAAACTCTCAAGTAGCTAGCTTCTTTATCTGAAAAGATTAATGTGTTTTCCAATGGTCGCCACAAAAATGCCAAATGGAGTCTTGTCTCTCTCTTTTTTTCTGAAGGAAACGGGGTCTTGGTCTCTACTATTTTGGTTAGACGATTTTCTCTGGGATTCATACACCGTGGCACCCTGGGACTTGCATCGCTCCGCTAGCTTGGAGCTTTGACGTTTGACTGGTCCTTTCCCGTAGTTGGTCATGTACGGCAATAAAATTTACACGACGCATACTAGGTTTTCGTGCATGGTAGTACGTAGTACATGCCTACATGCATGGTTTTCGTGCTTGTTAGCTCGCGCGATATACTCCTGACGCCACGAACGGAGGTATGCTGCTAATGGGTTTAGATCTGTCCAGGCTTTTGGGTCAGATCAGCATAAAATGATATTTGAGCGGAATGAATTTTAGATGCATTATTTTTCAGATCAGATTAGAGTTGAATTGGACTAGCCTTTAGACCTTAGTATTAGCACTAGGAGAGAGGTCAAAATGCAGACATCTTACTCTTCGTGCAGCGCGTGTCTATCGTCAACAGAATGTGTAGCTCTAAGCTATAGACTCTGCTCAAAACCACTTAGACTTTTAACTTTTGATTTATCTTTCACTATTCAACAATGTCTTCTATCCTTGTTACCTCATCCATGAAGTGCATGCAGAACAAAATAAAATCTAGGGAGAGTGGTTGAGATAATTGAACGATCGGTATCAGTAAGAATACTTACCTTTAGTAGAGATGGCATTTAATTCTTCGGATTAAGGTCCAAGTCTTTATTTGGGTCTAGATTGGATATAGACTTTTTAGTTTTCGGCTTAGACTACATTAGATCAAAGTAACAAAATTTTATGCTTGGATCAGGCTTGTGCTGGACTTTGACCTGTTAGCAGCCCTAAATGGAACAAAATCTCGAGCCCAACAACTTGGACGCTCGAGGCGACGACACGAGACGGCCCCAAATGCCGCGACGCACCCAGTGTGGGCTTTCCACGGCCGATTCCGTGTCCTCTCCTCTCGATTCAACGGGTACAAGAGTACTGCGGAAGGTTAGGCGATTCACGCCAGGGCCACATCGGGTAAAAACCACGAGGGTGTTTATTGAGGGGAGGAGCACACCTGGAAAGCCTGCGCCGAGCAAGAAGCAAGCCGCCACTAGAACAGACTCAGTGGACGGCGCCATGGCGACGGAGCTCCTGACCTACACAGAAACTAGATAAACTTTACAGAGGATGGGACCCCTCTCGCTCACCGCCGGTGAGAGCCGAAGATAGATTATAGGGGAGGGGAGCCGGATTTGCTAACTGGAGGGAGAAGACAAGGAGCGCACAGGCAGAGAGCAGCTTTAAGATATGTAACGTTGGAGAGAGGCCTTCCACCTTAGTTCAATTAGTCTACTACGTCAAAAGTCATATTAAGAGTGTAACCGTAAGGTAGTTCAAAAGAAGTTATGATAGGAGAAAAGACATATTTGTCTTCATTATTATAGACTCCAGCAGGAGTACTTATGTAAATAACCTCCTAATGGCTATAAATACTTTTCTTATGATACTGCCAAAAAAAGCTATGACGGGGGAAAACATGCTTGTCCCACTATTATAGACCTCAATAGGGCATTTATTTAAATAGCCTCTTCATATCTATAAATACGTTCCTTAGGATGCCACGAAGGAGAAAAGATTCATTTTTTTTAAAGAAAGGGACGTAGGTCAAGCATAGCACATACATATTCTACATCAAATCCCCACTATGAGTTTCGGGCTTCGGACAACCCCTTTATGGTCTCTCCTAGCCCCCATTATCCGTTGTTTCTGTAACCACAATAATTGATGCTGTTCATGGAAGCAGCATAGAAACTGCAAGCCAAAGCAAAGGCGTTCGGAAGTAATGGCACCAAGGAAGGCGGCGACATCGACCTCCAAGTGGAAGAGAGGCACAACTGTCGCGACCGTCGTGGCAAGAGCAAAAGAGCTAATCTACGAAGGCCCTACCCCTGTGGCAGTGGCACACTAGCACAGTGGTGTTCGGGTCATGGCAGAACGAAGGTGGCCTTTTAGTACCTGTGTTAATAACAGAGCGGGAAGCATCACGGGCGGAAGACACGACCGTAGCACCCCTCAGCGATGTTAGGGCCTATACTATGCAAGCGGCGGCCTCCTCTGACCCTAGCACCATTGTCGTTACCACGCAGAGAGCGGAGGGCATCCGGACCCCTACGTTGAATGCCAATGGAGGAACACTGGAGGCGATATGAGGAATGATGCAGTGGGAGCTGGCGGACCTGCGAAGGGCTATATGTGAGATGTAGAAGAGTCAGAGTATGCAGATTCTGACTGTGGCAGCAGTGGAGATAGCTGCGGAGAGGACAAAGCGTCGCGAGGTCAACGTAGGAGCCCGCAACATCCCTTGGTGGGTGGACTTTGAGTTCTCCCTCTGTGTAGGTTTGCAACGAAGTGTCTGGCCAGAAAACTTCAAGATGCCCACGGTGGAGCCATATAAGGGCAACATGGACCTCGTGAGTTCCTACACATATATGAGATGGCCATCGAAGCAAACAGGGGAGATGACTCGATGAAGGCAAAGGGGTTGTTGCTCACCCTTCAAGGAGTCGTGCTGTCCTAGTTTTTTACCATTGTCCCTAGCTCGGTATACATGTGGGAGCAGGTCTAAGACCTCATGCATAACAACTTCCAAGACGACTATGTGGAACTGGTTGATGCTGACTAGCTCTTCGTGGTAAGGTAGGCTCTGGGGGAGAAGCTATAGGAGTATTTCAGACGCTTCATGAAGATACACTATTAAGTAAAGGGCATCAATGAGACGACCATTATCAACACCACTATTCATAGCCTCTAGAAGAGGCCACTCACATAATACAATGCACGGAAGTCCATAAGAATGGTGGCCAAGCTCTTCGACAAGATAGAGGAGTACACAATGGCAAAAGAGGATGCGATGAGGCATGAGGTAGAGGCTGCATCGTCCACCCCAAGCCTACTCCAACTGCTCTAAAGGAGGGCTCCGGTCGTAAGCAGCAGAAGGGCCCTAGGCTAGGTATGTCCTCGGCATCAAAGGGGGCGCCGAGAACACCGCTCCAGGAGGTTGCAGTCAGTCATAGACACGGAAGGGGGCAGGCCCGAGAGGATGGGCGCTAATAAGACCCTGGTGCGAAGTGCACGATTGGGGAAATCACATTACCCGCAAATTCCCCCACCATCATGTGAAAGATCAAGCTCCATTTAAGTTGGTTTTGGTGTTAATGACAAATGCAATTATGACATTATGATATTAATGACATATACTTTATAATGTTTTGGTAAAAATGATAAATGAATTTATAAGACTAATATGTTTATTTGAGTTTATCTTTGGTTAGTCTCATTTGGATGAAAAGGTGAAATCAAAGAGGTATGCATTCGAAATCGCTTTCTCATCTACAAATGCATTCCTTAGATCCAAAATATAGATTGAACTCCTCAATTAGTGTAAAATGAATATGTGCATATGTCTTCACTATATACACTTGTATGCACACATTTAGGGGGAGCTCTCTCTATAGTTTGGAATTTCATAAGTAATGATCTATGCTTCTTTCAATATGCATAATTAGGATCTTTACTTTGAAATACATTCTTGAGTATATATATATATATATATATATATATATCTTGTGTAGTTCATATATACTCATGTGTAATCGGGTTGTCATCTAGCTTCTCCATTATCTTGAATTGTTAGTATTAATTTGTAGAGAATTTTTAAACCGCCTATTCACCCCCCTCTAGTCGGCCTCCTCGATCTTACAAGTGGTATCAGAGCTTGGTCTCTCATTTATTAGGCTTAACTGCCTAGAGAGTATAAAGGATGACGACTAGTGGAATTGTGCACCTAGATGACACACCTCTATTTGATGGCACCAATTATGCAAATTGGAAAATCCGCATGACATGCTATTTTAAGGCCATGAGCCCAAAAATATGGCGGATTGTAGATGTTGGCTTTTCTCCTCCATTGGATCCTCTAGCTCCAACTATTGAGGAAGAGAAATGCCTACATCTCGACGCTCAAGCAACTAACGCTTTATTTAGTGCTTTGAGTGTAGAGGTGTTCAATGAAATATGCAATCTCAATAGCGCTCATGACATGTGGACTAAAATTCAAGACAAATATGAGATGTCCACATCAAGTGATGAAGATTGCATACAAGAGTGGATGTCGGGAGAAGAATGCTCAACTTCTAGCTCCGACGATGAAGAATCCACCATTCCCTCCACATTAACTCGATGCCTTATGGCAAAAGGTAAAAAGAAGGTAAATTTCGATGATAATGATGATACACCTTCTTATGATGAGTTAATGGACATGCTAGAAGAACTTAATGAATTTCTTGGAAAGGAGAAATCTAGATTTAAGGTTTTGAAGAAAGAATATGTCTCTCTTCAAAATAATTATGATGTGTTAAAAGA
Organism: Dendrocalamus latiflorus; assembly: GCA_017311315.1. Lineage (NCBI taxonomy): Eukaryota > Viridiplantae > Streptophyta > Magnoliopsida > Poales > Poaceae > Dendrocalamus > Dendrocalamus latiflorus. Next base: position 29,944,334 of record CM029665.1, on the reverse strand, counting down.
AGAACATGAGTCTCTTCTTTTCAAGGAATATTCCAAACCTAGCATGGATATAGGAATTACATGCAATTTAATTGACGATATGCCATGTGTAATTCCTAGCTCTAGCATTTCATCTAAAATCAATGCTTCCACCTCATGTGAGGATTTAATAGATGATATGCCACGTGTAGCTCCAAATTCTTGCAATTCATCTAAAATTAGTGTTTCTACTTCATGTGATGATTTGTTAGATTTACCTTGTTGCTCAAAATTAGATGCCTCTACCTCCTCTATGTATTGCAATACTAACCTTGTAGAGGAGAATAATGAGCTCAAGGCCCAAGTCTCAATGTTAAGAAATGACTTGGAGAAAAGCTACAAAGGGAAGGCCTCTCTTGACAAGATATTGGGTAGTCAAAGAAAATCAAATGACAAGAGAGGTATTGGTTTCATCTCCAAGAAGGAGAATAGCAAGACAAGGCACAATGCAAGACACACGAAGAAAGTCAAGTGCCATGGATGCAATGAAACGGGTCACTTCGCCTCCAAGTGCCCCAACAAGGTGGAAAACAAGAAATATCCATCAAAGAAGAGGCAAACCGGCAATGAGCAAGGCAAGAAGATAAGAAGAGGTAATAATTGCCGAACTTGCTATAATTGCCGGGAAAAGGGACATTTGAGTAAGGATTGTCCCAAAGGTACCATTCCTAAGCCATCTCTATTTAATGAACTTTATTTGCTTAGGAAGGATAAATATGGCAATGTGTTTGCTAGGAATGTTAGTTTACATAAAACCACTCCTAGGGCCATTTGGGTGCCCAAATCTATTGTGACTAACATTCATGGACCCAACCAAGTTTTGGGTACCAAAATGCGCTTCAATGCTTAAATAGGTACTTAGAGAGGTATTGGAGGCTTGGCTCATTCATGAAGAGGTGAACTCCACCATATGCACAAATGGAAGCCAAGCTTGAGGATGATCATGAAATATTATGAACCAACGCTCTCTCGGTAACAAGTATCTACCTTTGATATGTTTAGCCCCTAGCCTTGTGTAGGTTGCATTTCATGAAAATCTTTTAAAAGGGGTGTTCTTGCTCTTATGCTAAAACTTCGTTATTGTAAATTATGAGCAAGATGAAGTGGCACATTAAGGGGGAGTGCTAAATCATATCCATGTATATCACATCCCTAAGTGTGCCCATATTAATTAAGTGCTAGAATTGTTTTTCAAAATTGAGCCATTTAGCCAAAAGTCAAAAATTTCGAAATTATTAGTATATCTTTGAAAAACTAGTTGAAAAATATATACAAATTTATTTCAAAGGTTTTAGAAAGGTTTTGGCTTTAGAAAAACATATTTCAAGTAAAAATGAGTTTCTAACCCAAAAACTATCAATTTAGTATCTTGTTTTTGCTTTAAACTCAAAAATTCCTCAAAATCAATTCTAAAAGGAATTTGAAAATATGTTCAATACCAAAAACCTAGAGTTGGCTATTTCAAACATTATTGGTATTCAAAGTTTTCCAAAAGGCCAACCAATCAAAAGTTATTTGGTTTTGAAACTCGCCCAAAAACTTAAGTTGACCTATGCGGTCACAATCTAGCACTTAAGTGAGTTACCATTTGAGCTAAAACTATTGACATATATTGGCTCACAAGGGTATTAACAACTCATACATACAATTGAATGCTTAATATACCCCCAAATGCTCATTTGTGCAATCTTAAAGGATTTATTGAAAATGCGTTTGTTTTTGAAAATTGAAAGATTAATTTGCTAAAATCTATGTTAAAAGAGTTTTTAATCTTGGTTTATAGTTGGAAATGCTCCACAAGTGGTTTATGTTTCTTTGTGAAAAACTTTGGAGCAATATACAACATTATATCAAACCTCTCCTTGAAAATCAAAATTCTTGGCGTGCTCCAAGAAAAATCGGTACTACCGGCAATCATTCTGCGGTACTTCCGTTGTCCGGAACTACCGGCAGTCATACTGCGGTACTACCGGGATTTCGGAACTACCGGCATTGAAAATGCGGTACTTCCGATATTTCTGGAAGAATGGCTGATTTGTTGCAAAATCTGATTTCCAAATTCTCTCAGCCATTTCCTCTGCTCTTCTCAGTCAAGTTGATCCTTGCTTATCCTTGCTAAGCTACCCTCAAGTATTTCTTGACCCCATATGCCATTTTGCTCCAAACTTGATTCTTTTCATTAAAATGGCATCCTTTCTAAAAGAGTGGTAGACTTTTGATCATCTTGACATCGGCGTGTGCTTCACTCCAATCTTTTCAAGTGATATCAATCATTTCTTTCAAGTGGTATCCTTTAGTTGTGAAGCTTAAGTGGTATCCTTATTCTTTTGGATTGATATATTTTTCGTCTTGGCAAGCAAATATTTCTTTACCAAGCTCCTCACCTAAATGATATCGTTGAGTTCCAAATAATGCTATCTTTCAAGTGATATCTACTCTTTTAAATTGATATCTCCTTCATTTAGAAAATGAGTAGTATCATTGTTCTTTCAAATAGCATCTTTTAAAGTGATATCATTTCTTTTAAAGTGGTATATATTCTTTCTTCTTGCCAAGCAATATATCTTCTCTTAACCAAGCTCTTTCACCTATGATATCATCTTCTTCCAAGTGGTATCCACCTTTACAAGTGGTTTATCCTCTAATGATATCATCCTCCTCCGAGTGCTATTTCAAATGGCATATCTATCTATAAGTGATATATTCCCACAAGTGGTATCTAATGGTTAATCAAAGGAGGAAGAGATAAGAAAAGAGAAGAAAAACAAGAAGAGGAGAATCCCCTTACACAAAAGAGGAGAAAACAATTTCGGGGAGTTTTTCTTTGTGAAAAATATATATAATACGTTTGTGCTTACTAAAGCAAAAAGGGTAAAATATTACAATTGGGAAAATTATTTTACTTATTTGCCCAAAATGGTTTATGGTTCTTGGGAATGAATTTATTTCATTCTCTTTTGCTATTCATGGAGTAATAATCAAATGATATGCAAGATTACCTTTTCAAAAGAGCCTCTTTGATCAAAAATCAAAAATCTTGTTTTAAAAGGCTAAAAGTTGTGAAAAACTAAATAAAAGTACTCAACTATGTATTTCAAATGATTTCAAAGCCTTTTGAATAAAAATTTCTATTTTGGAAATCAAAAGAAAGATTTGGACCAAAATGGATCTTGAATGATCTTATTTTTGATTTAAATGACATATTTCTCTATATCAAAATCTTTTGAGAATTTGAAAAAGTGGTCAATACAAAATTCAAAGGGTTGGTCATTTCAAACGTTTCTCTAGTTCAAAGTTTTTGCAAAAGACCAATCATTGAAAAGTTATATTCATTTGAATCTCATCCAAAAACTTCATTTGACCCAAAGCGACCTAATCTTGCATATAATGAGTTTAGCTATTTGAGCAAGATTTCTTTGTGTATCTTAGCTTGAAATAGTATTTATAACTCATATGAAGTTAATAAAGCAAATTACTCCATGAAAATCAAATTTATTTACATTTTAAGCCTTTGATGCAAAATCAATACATTCTCTTACTCTGAAAGCGCATTTAGACATATCTCTTGAAAGAAAACTTCTTTTTCAAAACTTCCTGTTGGAAAAGGTCAAAAATAGCATCAAGTTCAAATCTGCAAAGTTTGAAAATGTTTCAAGTTAATTTGAAAAAGTTGTGACTTTTTCTCTCTTAGTCAAAATGCTGAAAATTTCAGAACTTCCATGATTCTGAGCCAATTTGTCATTTTTGTATCTCTAAATAAGTTCGGATTTAGAGGAAGTCATAATAAGGAAAATTTATCCGCTATAGTTGCTCTTCATTGTCAAATTTTATAAGAATTTATAAAGAGCATTTGATCAATGTTTCATCTCTCTCTAGAAGCTTAAGTGGAATGCAAAAGTCTGAATTTCAGACTTTCAGTTTTTCTGAAAACTCATGTGTTGAGCTGATTTATGTTTTTTGTATCTTTAATTAGGCTCATAATCTGAGGAAGCTATGATTATGACTTTTGATCCTCAGACTTTTATCTATACTGACAAATTTTCTCAGATTTATTGGACATTTGTAAGTCAGTTTTTCAGGAAGCTTTTGAAGGCCATTTGGAACTCAAAAACTGAAATGATTCAAATGCTACAAGTGTTTCATATACAAATGGTTTTATATACAAGTGGTAGCATATCAAGTGGCATCAAGTCTTCAAGAAGCTCTCATGAGTAAGATTATTTGAATGTGTTTCAAATATCTTTAGTTGATTTAAGTGATATCAATTGGTCTCTTGCATTTAGTTTCATACTTTTTATGACCATATGAAATTGAATTATATTGGTATCAAGCTCCTCTTGATAAAACATCTCCTTTAATGGCTTAACTTGTCTTCTTCCCTAGTTTTAATGCTAATCTATGCTATTTAAGTGTTAATTGTCTCTTTTTGGTGCTTAATGCCAAATGGGGGAGAAATTTGTGATAATAGCAAATCGATAATAGGGAAGAGAAATTAAACTTGTGATAATGCCAAATGGGGGAGAAACAATAGCTTTGCATATTAGAAAATTAGAAATGCTATTGCTAATGGGAGAGAAATGTGATATTAATTGAATAATGTTAAATGAGGAGAAATTAAAATTTCTTTATTCTAATTGTTGATAATGCTTTCACCTTCTCTCATATGATTAATTGTTTATCATTGAGTCATTTTCACCCTTATGCTATTATCATAAATGGATTTGTCATCAATCACCAAAAAGGGGGAGATTAAAAGATCAAGCTCCATTTAAGTTGGTTTTGGTGTTAATGACAAATGCAATTATGACATTATGATATTAATGAGATATACTTTATAATGTTTTGGTGAAAATGATAAATGAATTTATAAGACTAATATGTTTATTTGAGTTTATCTTTGGTTAGTCTCATTTGGATGAAAAGGTGAAATCAAAGCGGTATGCATTCGAAATCGCTTTCTCATGTACAAATGCATTCCTTAGATCCAAAATATAGATTGAACTCCTCAATTAGTGTAAAATGAATATGTGCATATGTCTTCACTATATACACTTGTATGCACACATTTAGGGAGAGCTCTCTCTATAGTTTGGAATTTCATAAGTAATGATCTATGCTTCTTTCAATATGCATATTTAGGATCTTTACTTTGAAATACATTCTTGAGTATATATATATATATATATCTTGTGTAGTTCATATATACTCATGTGTAATCGGGTTGTCATCTAGCTTCTCCATTATGTGTTGATGGATGAATAATTTATGACAACCGGATAAGTAAGCTTATTTAAAGCTTATCTTAGAGTATACATTTGTTGTGTACATATTGTATACTTGCAAATCAATTTCATATCTCATCATTTGTTGAGATTGTCATGAATTACCAAAATGGTGAAGTTTGGTAATCGATGACAATTGTTTTGTGGACTAACATTTTCCATGAGTTGGATGAATATGTTAGGTTACACAAATAAAGATGATTTGGGATGACTTCATGAGTTGAAGGTCATCAAGTCAAAGTTGATGAAGAAGAGGTAGCTTCATTTGTTGAAGGCTATCAAGACAAAGGCTTCATGTGTTGAAGGCCATCGAGAAGAAGATGCTTCATGTGTTGAAGCATGTCAAAGATTGATCATGTGTTGATCAAGTAAAGACCATCATGAGTTGATGGTGTTGATGAAAAGAAATCATCATGAGTTGATGCCTATAAAGACGATGACCCAAGGCAAAGGTATGACTAACTAGGGCTAAGGATGCGTTCCTAGTCTTTTACCGGTCTTGGTGTTTGGTTGGAAGACCGGATTGCTAGTGTAGGTTGCCGTACTATTAAGAGGGGTCATGTCTAGTAGTTTGAGTCTCATCATGTGTTGATAGCTCAAACCTCACTTGCTCTAGCTCATCTTGACATGATGCTTGCATTTGCGAATGTGTTTTGCAAATGGTCGAAGCTCATGTATTGAACTCTAGTAACATGGGACTATGCATTGCAAGTGTGTTTTGCAAGTGCTCGAAGTCCATGTTTCCATTCCTTGTGTATGAGGCTTATATTTGCGAATGTGTTTTGCAAATAGTTGTAGCTCATATTTAATCTTTGCGTCATGATTTCAAAAGTGTGCAAATATATTTTGCAACTTGTTGGAAGTCATGTTGTGATCTTTGTGGTATGTGACTCAGGTTTGCGAATGTGTTTTGCAAATGTGAGAAGTTCATGTACCTACTCCTTGTGACTCTTTGGATGTCTTGTGTTTTCTGCATTGATCTAATGCGTTTGAGATCATGCAAATAGATGGGTTGTGTAGCCCTCTCAATAAGCTTTCCATAGAGTCCAAGATCACTCAATTCCAACATCGGAGTCAAAAGTTATGACCGTTTTTCCGAGTGTCGTCTGTGCTGAAAAACCGGAAAACGGAAGTACCGCGATTTGTACTGCGGTAGTTCCGATTTTTGCGGAAGTACCGCGATTTGTACTGCGGTAGTTCCGATTTTTCCGGTAGTTCCGCGATTCCGGAAGTTCCGGTTTCCGAGCGGAACGTTTTTTCCAGAGAGCGACTTTTTGGATGACTTAGCCTCGAGAAAAACGGAAGTACCGCGATTTGAACTGCGGTAGTTCCGTTTTCGCTGAAAAACGGCTAGTTTTCTGACCGTTAGCGAGGAAAGCGGAAGTACCGCGATTTGTACTGCGGTAGTTCCGTTTTTCCTGATTTTTTCAGGGGTTTGGCTCCAACGGCTAGTTTTCTTGTGTGGGGTATAAATACCCCCTTGTGGCCGGTTGGAGAAGTTGTTGCTTGATCCATTTCTGTTGTCTTGAGCTAGAGTGAGGCTCTCCATTCAATTGTGCATGTGTTGCACTTTGTGAGAGAGGAGAGGTGATCTAGAGTGCATGTGTTGCATCTAGAGGAGGACTTAGTGCCCAATTGAGCTTGTGCATTCGTTGCACGTGGTGAGAGTCAAGTGAGGGACTTGACTTATTACTCTTGGAGTTTGCCGACTCCTAGACGGCGTTGGAGGCGTCGTGCGCGGTGATCTTCTCAAGAAGCTTGTGAGAAGACCCAGCGAAGTTGTAAAGGTCGGAGCTCACCTACCCGGAGCGGGAAAGAGCTACCACTAGTGGATTGGAGGTGCTTCGGCTTAATTCGTGGAGCCGGTCCGATTTGTTCGGGCTAACCTCAACGTGGATTAGGGGAAACCGGCAAGTTTCCGAACACCACGGTAAAACATCGTTGTGTCAATTGTGGTTTGTTTCTTTGTACTTAATTTATATTCAAGCAATTTACATTCATAGAATTAAATTGATTGCTTGTATATCTAGGATTGCAAATCTTGACCAAGGATAGAATTGTTGGTGCACTTAGGCGAATTCATTTGATTTAGGTTCTATTTGTGCTAAACCAATTTGATTTTAGCTTCCGCATTATACACTTGGTTTAGGCAAATCGAATAGGTCTTGAATTGTTAGTATTAATTTGTAGAGAATTTTTAAACCGCCTATTCACCCCCCTCTAGTCGGCCTCCTCGATCTTACATCATGGCGCTCCACAAAAATGCGACCAAGGAACATGCCCAAGATGGGAGGACATCAGTGGTGGAGCACGTACAACAACCACCGAAGGTACAACCCTGGTTGAGCATGTTGCGAATCTAGGCCTTTGAGGCCGACCTCCGTCGTGTGATAAATGTCATCACGGGTAGGTCATCCCTTGAATTCCCCTCCGAGAGATAGCGAAGGGCCTACACACGATGAATACATCATGTCACCACATACCCCACACACGTGATTCTAGAGTGGACCCAGGCAGACATCACCTTCAAGGCGGAGGACGCCTCAGAGTAGACTTCCCCCACCAAGACCTCCTAGTAATCTCGACCGGCATCATGGGGTGCGATGTGAGGCGAGACTGATGGAAGCCTAGACAAAGTTAGCAGGTGCTATGACCCGAGGTGGAGGGAGACGATGAAGGCGGTGACGACGACAAGCACGGTGGAGGAAAGGCGAATGGCGAAAGCGTGGTAGGGAAAAGGCGACCGTGAGTAGAGCAACTACAAGCGGCGATGGGCAAGCATGAGGAAGAAGAAGCATATAGCCATAAACTAGGTAGCATGCTGCTTAAGTACCGAGCGCAACAGGCTCAATTAATGCCTGTAGGTGGAAGTGTCTTTTCAGGGACCCATGTAACCAGTACATTGACCCACGTTGCATAACCGATAGCGAGGCCATCGCAACATGTACACTACTGATGACTATCACGCACGCCAAGCCATCAATGGAAAATAGGTGGTGAAATCAAACAAGCAACCATCCAGTGAGCTGAAGGGACGGAGGGGGCCAAGGAGCAAGCGATATGGTCTCGTCCCACCAAAAATGAAGCTTTTTACCATGAGAGGCTATTGTTGAGGAGAGGCCCCCTACCTTGGCCCACTCGGCCCACTACGCCAAAAAGCCCATTAAATGTGTAACCGTAAGGCAAGCCCAAAAAAGGGCTATGACAAGAGAAAATACATGCTTGCCCCCACTATTGTAGACCCCAATAGGGACTCTTATGTAAACAACCTCCTCATATCTATAAATATGTTTCTTAGGGTGCTATGGAGGAGAGGGGGTTCATTTTTTGGGAGAAAGGAATATAGCTCAAGCATAGCACACATATATTCTACATCCACTCCCCACTACGAGTTTCGGGTTCTAGATAGCCCATTTGTAGCCTCCCCATAGCTCTCATCATCTACTGTTTGGTCTATAACCACAATAGTTACAAGAACAGGAGCAGTTGACACTGAGGACAATGCAAGTTGAACGGACAAGGTACATGAATCGGTAGTAGTAATATTTGCTATAGATCCTGTCTAGTGTAGCCTTTCACATATACTCTTCGGGTAGCTAGGTTAGTACTGAAATGTGACTCTGTTCATATTGGCTTCTAAAAGTTACTTTTCTACAGTAGATGACTCTTAAACGTCAAGACAGGATCTACTGGTCGATTACAGTATATACTATAGTGACTTTATTTATATCGGTCAAAATCGCACGTGAGTGTCTCTCTACAAGCTTCTTTTCAAACTGTTACTATTTATAAGATAAAGCCAAAGAGTCAATATGAACGGGCCTGCAAGCATATATGTGTGTGTATGTGTATATATATAATACCTACCACAGCAACACTGCAACAGCAGCGTCGACTGTGCAATGGATACCTCTAGACAAAGTATTTTCAAACTGATTGTATCTTTCTTCTTCTTTTTTAACAGAAAAATGAGCTATCATGGAGATATAGAAGAATTAAATTCTAGGCAACTTTCGTGATTAATACATGTATTTTGGCACATCAAAAGATTGGCATATGCTAAATCAGCAGGACCCCTGAAACCAAAAACAGAGGACTGTGTTCATAACAGAGCCAACAAGTGTCCTTATTGTTCTTTCATGGTTGAGGAATATATCATTTCTTTTTTAGCCATGGATGAGGAATATCGACCACTAAGAAGTCGGATATTCCTGCCTAAAAATCATGGAAGGCGTCGCTAATGATTAACCTCTAGATCAGATAACGATACGGATTAATCAAGGCTTTGCCGCCAAAAGCGCCATAGATTAGTGCATCACGAACTAACCAAATGCCCGCCCCTACTCCTATATACCACAGGGTATAATTAACCAATCAAATTAGCTACAAGATCTAGAAGGCGACTTCGATAATTATTTTTCTATGGTTTCCCGTCCAATAACATGTCCACATCCATAGCCAAAAGAGCAGCACCAGAAGCATATTTATAGTGGGTGCTGTGTAAGTTTCCCTAAGCTAGCAAGTAGCCAGGCAGTAGTACCACCCACTGTTGTGGTTGTGGACACAACGGCCTCCAGCCCTCCACCCATCTCTCTCACCATCTGCAGCAAAGACACAGTGCAGATTCAGTCGATTTATAGCCACACCATGACGAGGAAGTGCTCCCACTGTGGCAACTACGGCCACAACTCAAGAACTTGCAGCACAGGACAGAGAGACATTATGCTCTGTGTAGGAGGCAGTAGTAGTAGCGGTGGCAGTGGGCTAAAGCTCTTTGGGGTGCAGGTCCATGTCGCCGCAGGGGCCGGCGCGTCCATGAAGAAGAGCTACAGTATGGACTGCCTGCAGCTCGCGGCTCCTAGTTCCCTCGTCTCGCCTTCGTCGTCGTCTTCCTCGTCGCTGCTTCTGTCGATCGATGAAGGCCTGGAGAGGGCGCCCAATGGGTACCTGTCTGATGGTCCTCATGGCAGGGTAGTCCAGGAGAGGAAGAAAGGTAATGGCCTTATCAGCAATTTGTAACTACACTAATACTGAATATATGCTTGATTTAGATAACTATTTTTTCTGAAAGAAAAGAAAGAAAAGGTTTGTGGTTTGGAAATTCAGAACCTTTCCTACCTAATTTTCTTTTCTTTATCCTACTCGATCGTCCTGACCTAACAATTAAAGTTGCATTATCCCTCTCAAAAAAGAGAGAGAGAGTTGCATTATGTTCTTCTGTGACTGTCAGGAAGCAAGAGATATTTGCCGTTCTTTTACTAAAGTAACGGACAACTTGTCACCCTGAATAATTTTTCTGTATATATAACATCTGAAGTTCTAAACATAATATATATGTATTACTAAGTTTATGAGCATGACAGGAGTTCCATGGAGTGAGGAGGAGCACCGGCTATTCCTAGTCGGCCTCGAGAAGCTCGGAAAGGGTGACTGGAGAGGCATCTGTCGGAGCTACGTCACGACGAGAACTCCAACGCAGGTCGCCAGCCATGCGCAGAAGTTCTTCCTGAGGCAGAGCAGCACGGGGAAGAAGCGTCGGTCTAGCCTCTTTGACATGGTATATGTAACTATGTCTATACAAGACAAGTACAGCCGTCTGCGTTAATTTTGAATTCTTGAATTACTGACCAAAATTTTGTGCTATTTCATACAACAGGTACCAATTTGCAAGAACGGTGTATGCATTTCTGAGCCATTGAACAGCAGCGAAGGCGCCTCGACTTCTCTGTCGCTGAACATGTCGCGCCATGAATCCTCCGAGAGGGTGGCAATTGATCTGAATTCAACGGAGGAAGATGACAAGGTGGATGTTTCATCGGCTTCAGGTGTATCAGCAAGGCCATTCCCGGTGGTTCTGATGGAGCAGCCTTCTCTTGGTAATGGACATGGTCACGTCCACAGCTCTCCACTGGATTTGGAACTGGGCATGTCTCTCTCCACGCCGTCCATCGGAACATGACGTGCCTTCATCCTAGTCATCATTATCGTCTCATCTTCGTCGTCTTCAGGACACTCCAATTTTATCAGTGCAAGATGCCATGGCTGTGCCTGCTGTCTGACTTGTCTACCAAATGGAGATAAGGCTATAGACAATGTTTGTAAAGCTGTACAAGTAGTACTAAGTGTGGATACAGTACCGTGTGTACTACTTGTAGCTCCATGTTATCAGAATTAATTATGCTCCTGTGTGCCCTATTCATTCTCCCACCAGCCAGAGACCTTGCTTACAACTAATTTTCCTCTATTTTCCCACCGCAAATAACATATCCCTACATAACAGTAACATATATATGTTGCTTGTGAATCACAAGTTCACAACTGTCCATATAAATTAATTTCAGCAGTCTAGCTACATATGGCTAATTTGTTCCACAAGATAAAAATATAGCTTTTCAGATTCTTATCCCCTGGTACCTTTCTGTCTAGCGTCCACCATGACAGACACCACTCGTACATGTGCATCCACAGCCAATGACAAGCATATTCAATTCAGATGGCAATGGCTAGCAACATTGTGTGGCGCCTGCATCGTATCATCGTATGGGCGGGTCCTACGACCCCGGATCTGTGATATGGTAGGTGCACGACCATATGCAGTGTCCAGATTCATTCATGCAGTCCTGTTGTCTCTGAACAGTACCGAGTTGCAGTCCCAATTGAGCTGCCTTATCCTTGTCGCTGTTGATGATGCATCCGTTGATGCAAATTAGAAGAAAGAAACAACTCTCTGATCTTCTCTTCCTCTAGCTTGCTACTGTATGCAGAATAAGTTGTTGCCAAGAAGGGAAAAGCTAGGAGGGTTGGTGCTTATCCAGTACAGCGGTACAGTGGCAGGGCAGCAACATATGGTATATCTTTTATTTGCTTTTGGTTGATGCATTTATGTCCTGGTTGGTGTGGCACTTGGCATCAAACAGTGTCTGCTTTGCCTGTAGAAACCTTATCACGCTTGCTCCAAGTGGATAATCACCATTCCAACCAATAAAGCCACACATAGGATGGAGAAAGCTAAAGGAAAAAGGAGTACAGCTTTATTCCACATTGCTACCCAAAGAGAAACTGCAGATATGTGAAAGAGTATAGTGTACAATTGCCTATGGATTGACACATCGCACATATACAATAGTCATCTCAGTTAAAACTGATAGAATTCCTGATTTCATTCAGGTAAGCTGAGTTTACGCACTAACCGTTACCCTCAGATAGCTTGAGACAAACTGGCGCAACGAGAACCATGCATATGCATGTGCGTCCTCTCGTCGCCTAGCTCCGGGAAAACCCAGCACGCGGCTGCGTGGAGCGGCACACGTGCCCGGTATCCGCCAGGCCCGCGCGCCATGATTGGCCTTCGCCATGACAGTCGGGATCCATCGGAATAAGCCCTAACCACGACAACGAATTAACGAACCTCCTGCCGTGACGACGTCGTCGATGTCGAACGTGCCCGGCGGCGCGATGGTCCCCAGGGAGCTAGGGGACCATGGACCACGGCGCCGGTCCACGGCCGTGCATGCCATCACGCGGCTGGGGCGAGATTTGGACGCTGCGCAAGGCGCCGGCGACGCGTAAGCGACGCTGTCCCCCCATCACCCCATGTCCATGAGTAGGCAGCCTCGTCCGCGCAGCGTTGGTGACTTTGCTTGGTCTTTTTTAGACTTTTCAGTTAATTTTTAGCTTCGATTTTTGTCAACGGTCACTATTAGGCCTCGTTTGGCACGGCTCCACTTCACAAGTGGATCTTCGTGGGTGAGTTCTTGCTGTGACTGGAATATGTTCTGGTTTTCAATTAGATCGGGCCCACTAGGCCACTACCCTATCGCCAGTACGGCGGGTTTCTCGCTTGTATGTACGTATGCATGTATCTGTGCTGTGGAATTAGCGTATGTTCTACAGTACTAGACAGTATAGATACGGTGTATCTGTCTGTATCTAGGAACTTGTGGTCGACTAGTGGGTCTGAAGATGTCCAGGGGAAGTTCGTTATACTGATCTATTCTACCTTGGAGTTGCTTACCCACTTCGCATCTGAATGCCATACAAGAGTACTATGGAGGATGAAACACCACCAACTTTGTGGTGGGGACGATGTGAAGGAGAGTCTGGATGGTCTTTCTTTGGATGCCAATGATCCAGCTGCTGCGAATGTTGGAGAAGTTATATATACAAATGCTGAAGAGCCAATAAACAAATTGGATTTTCATGGGCCAGCCATATTCTTTCTGCGGCGAAGGCTTTTGTTGGCCCGGACACCTGAGTAAAATTGGGCTTCGCCCTCCCCTGCACTCCTGGCAGCTCGGTGCTCTCGCGTGCAGCTCAGACACGTGTAACTGGGCCTCTCGGATCCACCGTAATCCGTCCGTAATATTCCGTACTTGTATATACACTCGGAACGGAGGGAAGGGACTCGCCCTGCCGTGCTCGCCTAGTTCCGCCCGGATCCTTTTCCGCCCGACCAACCGACCTCCACCGTCCGAAGCGTCCTACCTCGCCTTCGACAGCACCAGCCGCAACAAGCTCATGTCGTTGGGCGGCGCAGAGAGGTGCGCGACGCGCAGGACGTGAAGTCTGGCTAACAAATCCTCGCCGTTCATACGGTAGCCGTAGCACTTCTCTTGGTAGACGCCCTCGACCTCGAGTTCGGCTAGGTTTGGCGAACGCCGCAGCAGGCTCATTAGGAATGACACGTCTGAGACAGTAACACCGAGTGGATAAATTATTCTCGAAACTTTTCCCAAAGTTTCCCAACAGTAGTTAAGATCTTCACTCAAATAATTATAGAAGCCTTCAAGTTCAGATTACTCTAACTAAGCTTCACAAAATAAAACTAGAGACCTAAACTAATAAAATCAAGAACTTTCAACACAAAGACCTGTCAGACCATTATGGATAGGCTGGTCTAACCGTAGGGACAAATGCAGTATGACCGCTGAGGCTGGTCTGACCGGTCCTCTATTTCTAGGCCTAAAAACCTCTCAGATCAAAACTCAAATTCTCAAGAACCTACTTAAATCTCATTCAAACACTTTTAATTTTTGCGTGAGACTTGTTTAAGGTAATAAGAACTTAAACCAATTGAGAATCACAAGGTTTTTGGGCTCAGGCTCACTAAATTGACAAAAATCAAATCTAGGACACAAAAATACCCAAAACCCTAACATCCAAATTACTTGTTCCTCGTGGGGATCTAGGACAAGAGATCTTCCATATCTACTCCTACATATCCTACAAAATCATTTAGGCAAAGATTCGGGCTAAAGCTACATAGAACACGATTTCAAATTTCTTGTTAAAGAACATGAAAACCAAGAAAAAAAATAAGTGAAACACCAAGAAGAGATCAAATAGTTGATCTATAACTGTAGAGTAGGTGATTCATGAGTATATGGATAGTTACAAGGTGCTCCCAAAGCATCATCCTTACTTATCGAAGTTTCCTCACATAGACTTGAGGAGGGAGAGAAGCAACAAGACTTAGATCAAAATCTCTCAACCCTAGCTCTCCCCTCTCATCCCTCATATAACCTGAACTCTTGGTCTCTATCGAGACCCAAATATGCAAATTCGGACTCTCTGTGTATTATGCACTAGTCTAGAATTACGCTAGTGCACACAGTGGAAACACAGATGGAATATCAACCATATTCACGATTACCCAAGAAAACTCAAATATTATTAATTATCAGAGTTGTGACCTTATGACTAAGCTGACAAATAATAGCCTGAAGGGTTTTAACAAAAGCTAGCAGCGAAAAATGGAAATAAATGTAGTAGCCATTTGACATGCCCACAAGCAATCGACTGGGAAGCGAGACCCTAATCCGAAAAATTGTCGAAGTATCCTCCTTCAGATATCTCCAGTTGGTATGGTTCCTCTTTTTCAACTGAGCAAATGTGGATATAGCCATAAGTACATAGAGTACTTAGCAAGTCGTTTGTAACAAGATGTAATATAATTATGCAAGACTTACCAAATTATGGCTGAGTGATTATTTTGCAGAAAACCATAGCTTAAAGTAAATACCATAAATAGATTGAAAACAAACATTAAAGAAAATGATTAAATAAGTAAATAATAAAAGGAATTGAATAAACTAAAGTGAACTGACTATTCACCCAATGAACCACTCGTGAACTAACCATTTATATAATGAACCATCACTGGACTAATTATTCACTTCCCAAAGTTATCCCAACCAAGTTTTTATAAAATCTCTACCCTTCGTGTGAAATCACCGAGCATTGTTCGTAACCGAGGACACGGTTATTTGAATAGTTTTACACTCTACAGAGGTTACACAACTTTACCCACATGATGTGATCATCTCTAAGTAAAAGAAAATCACAACAAGACTTTTACAATGCTCAACCTCAAACTCAATTTCGCCAGCAAAGGTTTCGCCGTTGAGTAAGTTAACCACCTAGTCAATAATTACCCCTTCTTGCATCTCGTGGAAATGTCTAACCAACACCTATGTTCATCACAATGGTGAAATTGAAATATCACAAATTAATCAGTCAGGTCTATCTCATGCGGTTGCACGATAAGACTCAAACTAATGATGCACAAAGTTAAATTTTTAGACATTCCCAGATGAGACATCCACATCATGCTAATCACACTTCCCCCTTGTTGCACGATCACTCGCCCAAGTGAAAACCATTTTGTATAATCAACACTAATGACACAACAATGTCACGGTACACAAATTTTATAACTGTGGCTACAACCACAATTTCATATCTCATTAAGTCAAAATTAATTAATTGATCACATGTGATGATGAACCTAATGTAACTATAAACATGGCTAAGCATACTAGACGTACAACCTATGTGACAACTAGCATTGCATCACTAGATAATTATCTATCCTATGGTGACAATGGAATCATGACATTCAAATTGTCAAGTGAGGGATTAATCAAATTGGACAATAACTAATAGATACAAATGTTTGTATTAAAATAGCGATGCATCATAATTTAAAACCAAATAATAAATAAATAGATTTTAAAACTAAGTTCAACATGATCAAAGGACATGACTTGCCTCGGCCTTGCTTAGTTAATGACTCTTGATCTTCAGATATTTCTTTAGCTCCTTCAAACACATTATATAATGAGAGAAAACGAAATGAGGCATAAAAAAATCAAAATAAAATTCAAATGAACTCCAAAAACTTCAAAACCAGAACAAAAAATAGACTTCAATTTTAGATGAATTTAGGAAAAAGAATCAGGTCAATCGAAGTTAGAACAGAGAAGAATGAGCTCTCGAAAGGTTTAAATTTAAAGAAAAAGGAAAATAGGATTCACTTGAATTATTTTCCTAAAGGAAAATCCTAATATGACGTTAGCATCTATTTTAATTTTGGCCAAATTATTTTTCTAATTATGACATCATCAGCTGATGTGGCGGTTGACTGGGCTCTAAGGCTAACGTGGCTTGACACGTGGCTGACAGATGGCATCTAGAGATGACATGACAGCTGACTCGGTTCGGCACATGGGTCTATGAAACAGTACAACTAACTAGTGGGACACATGGGTCAGCACTGACGTCAACAGGGTACGAAAAATAGGACGTCGCTTCGGCGAGCGAAGCGTCGTGCGGCACAACTGACGGCACGCGGGGCGAGGCGACAGGTGGAACGGCAGTGAGACTTAGCCGACGAGGCAGACGACGAATGGGGAAGGGGTACAGCTCAGCGACTCACCAGTCGGCACGAACGACGACGACGACGGCCGAGGCGAAGGCGACGGTGACTGCGACTCAGCGAAGAGACGAAGATGATGTCGTCGGAGAGGAAGACGATAGTGACGTCCTTGACACGACAGAGCACAGCGAAGCGGCAACGGTGCACGAGTGAGGGCGAGCAGCTGTGGGGTGCAGAATACAAGTGGTGCAGTGCTATTTATGGTGCGAACGTCGAGGCGACCACGGCGTACATGACATGAAAGTCGAGTCCAAGTCGAACGCGAACGGCGACGGCAGAGTCCAAGGCGGAGACGATGATGAACAATACTTGACTATGCTGATGAACAACACGTGGCTCGGGGAGGAACCGGGCGGCCAACACGAAAGGCACAGATGAGCAGTGCTTACGAGTCTGGATGCTTGACACATGTCGCTTAACAAGATCCAGCGGCGGAGCCGAACTCGAGCCAGATGGTCGACATGTGGCAGCGGCCGATCGGATGGCCGACGCGGTTTGGGCCAAGGAAAAAGGTGGGCCGCAGCCCAAAAGCCTTTAGGGTTTTTGAGCTCTAGAAAATAGCAAATAAACTCGAAAAAAAACTCAGAAAAATCCTTGAAGCACAAGAAACCTAAATAAAATACTTCCAACAAATGTTGAAGTTTAACCTAGTCATATTAAATCCTTTTTATTAATAAAAATTCCATTGAAACTTTAATTAATTCTAGAAAAATCCAAATGGTGAATTTTAATTTTAAAAGCTTCAAATAAACTCTAAAAAACAAGATATTATACTCCCAACTCGCTAAGCACATGGAAATCAGTCAAACTTACTAACAGGGTTTTACACACACGCTTCTCAAAATGTTAGGAATAAGGTCAGACTTATAGCTCAGGGTTTTACTTAGGAAGAGGGCTTTGACTTTGAGGAGTTTTTTTGTACTTGTTAGATTAGAAGCCATTAGGATTCTCTTAGCATTTGCAACCTCTAAGGGTTTAGAGCATATCAGATGGATGTTTAGAGTGTCTTTCTTAATGATTTTATGGAAGAAGAAATCTATGTCAAGCAAACTCCTGGGTTTGAGAGTCAAAAGTTCCCAAATTATATGTACAAACTGTCCAAAACCATTGTATAGTCCAAAGTTCCCAAATTATATGATAGGCTTAAGTTATTTCTATTGAAAAATAATTGTTAAATGGGCAATGTAAACAAGACTCTGTTCACCCTCAAGCATGATAGTGATCTCCTCTTGGTTTAAATATATGTGGATGATATCATTTTCGGTGGCTCATCTCATGCTTTAGTTTCTAAGTTTTCAGACAACATGAGTAGGGAGTTCGAGATGAGCATGATGAGGAGCTTGACTTACTTCATTACTTACTTCATTGGGTTCCAAATCAAGTAAACAAAGCAAGGTAAATTTGTGCATCAAGCTAAGTACACTAAGTACCTGCTTCAACGCTTCGACATGGGGAGTAGCAAGCCAATCTCCACCTCGATAGCTTCTATGTCGAGTTTGGATTCAGATGAGGATGACGAACCTATTGATCAGAAGGAGTACCGTAGCATGATTGGCTTTCTCCTTTTATCTCATGGCGTTGAGGCCGAACATACACTTCTCAATATATTTGTGCGCTCGATTTCAGGCTTTTTCTTGCGCATCTCATCGCCAAGTGGTGAAGTGCATCTTCAGGTACCTCTAGTCCACCCTTGAATTCAGACTTTGGTATTCTTCTTCCTTCTGCCTCTTTCTTTGTGCTTTCTTATATGTAGATTTTGAGGGCAATAGATAGATAGGAAGAGTACTTCGGGTACCTATCATTTGTTAGGCATATCTTTTGTCTCATGGTCTTCTAGGAAATAGTCTTCTATTGCACAGTCCATAGCTTAGGCTAAATATGTAGCTGCTTCTAGTAGTTACTCTTAGATTTTTTGGATCTCATATACTCTCTGAGACTTTGGACTAGTTTTAGATAGTGTTCCACTCTTCTGTGATAGCACTAGTGCCCTCAATATAGTTAAGAACTTAGTGCAATATTTTAGGACTAAACACATAGACATCAGGAATCACTTTCTTAGAGACCATATGAAGGGAGTGCTGTCCTACATTTTGTTGATTTTGAACTCTAGGTTGCTGATATTTTCACAAAACCTTTACTTCTCGTTTTTCCTTCTTGCGGGGGGAGAGTTAAGGGTTATTCATCTTATGGAACTGTTTTAAGGGGGAGTTAGCTTCATTTGCATGTATATGTAATATAGTGTATATTTACCTTCTATTCTTGCACTGTAATATAACATGAAGCTTTGTCTATTATTCATGCTTTTCTACATCCAGTCTTGCATACTTTACTAAGCTTTTTTTTTATCATGTGCTATGTGTAGTTTTATCTTGTGCCATGATTAGTTCATTTAAAATTGTACAACTTAAACTAGAGTTGTCTAGGCTGGGTCTTTTGAAGAGTATATCTTTAGTGATCATTTTCTGATTCCTGCCAGAGCAAATTGCTCAGTTGAATTTTGAGTCTGAGTCTAGCTTAGGTAGAGCTTTTATTTCCATTATAAAATATTTAGTATCTTTTGCCTTTTCGTTGTTTTAAATTATCTTAATTGTGCTTATAATTGCATCTCAGTGTCTATTTTTTATGAAACTGCTTGTTATTGCACTTGACATGAACTCAGTGGAGTTATGTACGACTAAGACTATTTTCTTAAGCTTTCTGCTTGATATAGTTGACATTGGCTTGAGAATAATCAAATTAACTTATTAAAGTTAATTCAAATTGATTAAAACTTAGGAGGCAGCTATAGATGGCTACTAGTGTAGGACTTGCTTTACTAAGATATATCATACAAATGTGAGTTAGAATTCGGACTAAAGTTTGAGGGCTTATGTAAATGGATCATAATCTAGGAATTGTTCTACTAAGATAAGTCATTTATCTAGTCAACTGCAATGTTCAAATAGGATTTTAGTTTCAGTGAGTTATTTTGAAACTCTTTAGCATACTTCTTGATTTGCTTAGCTTCTTCTCATTATGATCAAGGTCAAAATGGATAATTATTTTTTTCATGTGGACCTAGCGTGAGAATTTTTGAAGTTTAAATGCCTTTGGAGTGCTCTTATTGAAAACTTGTTCTTTCTAGTTCCTTCACTCTATTTTCTAGCTCACTTAGCCATTTTCAACTTCTATTCACTTCTTGAGCCAAGTTTCTCTTTTGCAAAATTCTCTTCTAATTTCTGAAACCAAGTAAACTTTGTATTTTTGAGAGAATTTTCAATGTGTTCATTAAGGGGGAGATTGAGAGATTATGTGAATATCTAGAATATATTTATAATGAATAATTGATACTTTGGTTGAGTTGAATTTTGTAAAAATTTCAGAAAATTCAAAATTCAGTTTGTGTTGCTAGGGTTCAGACAGCCTGACCAGCAGCTGGCTGACAGTCAAATCGCCATAGGGAGAGCGGTCAAACTGGCTTTGGACTTTTGAAAATTTAAACACCAAACACTTGTGTAGGCTTATTTGGGGATGAGTTTGCATATGGTGCTAATGGAATTGAAAACTGGAGATAAAATTAAATAAAGTTTAACCAAAATTTTAGGAAAAAAATATTTTCTGATGATGTTAAACTGTCAAGTCGGCAAACCTCGGCGATCTATGGTGCGTCTACGCTAGTGGCGGATCTAGAATTTTTAGGATGGGTATTCGGACTTTGGAGGTAGGTTGCTCGAATACGTCGATATTGTGACACACCATTCCCCCCCCCCCAAACACCGATACAACGATACATGTATATAGATATAATAAAAGTACAAAAAATATAGAAATTAATGATTTCTTACGAGAAAATGGGCGACATAAGGCTAGCATAATGATATGAATTAAACAGCAAATTATAAAGATTAATAACAATTGTATACCTTGTTGATCCTACCCTTTTTTTACTCTTTCCAACCCTCTTCCATAAAAATTTCAAATCTGTAGACTTCTTCATTTTTTTAAAACTCAAAGATCTACAAAATCAAACATATACCTTCAGGACAACATAATGTTAAATGATTCAAACAAAATGTATCAGACATTAGACATGACATGGTCCTTCCAAGTACCTTTGTTGGAATATATGTTGGAATATAGTCAGAACTGAATGTAATCAGAATCCAATGCAATTTAATTTTGAATTGAATCACCACTATAATTAAATGATCACTCATTTGTCTTCTGTTTATGTTAGATAAGGAGAAGGATGGCACTGAGAATTCATCCACTAAGAATGAAGACTTAGATGAGAAGAACAGGGGCTCACTTTAGGATCACACATCAACACAAGATGATCAGAATATTAACTGATCTACAGAAGGAGGTTAGTTCAGCCATCTGATTTGGTTCCTAGCTAGCTTGTTTTGTTGTTTTTTAATATCATTTTAATTAGGTGCTTTAGTATAAGTCATTTAAGAAGAATGGTGTACTGTGAAAACTTTAGAAATAGTGATTTCAGTATGACACAGATAAATGTAGGGATTCCAGTAAGAGTGCAAACTTGCTACCCATATGAGTAGCTACCCCCTTAATAAAAAGTACATAATGCTTCAATGAATAACTATGCTTGAACTTCAGAATCTAAAATGAATGGATCACTATAAACATAAGCACCGCTCTGCATTTAGTCCTATTTTCCTATAGCACTATAAATTCTCCTAATTAAATCAAGCAATCTGGCACAGACGGTGAACCACTGAAGAACAAGGAAACTGAAACAACCCAAATTCTATAGAAACAAATGTTCCCGTCAGCACCACAATTGAAGATATCACAAGCAATAAGGATGGTTCAACATCTGATGAAAACATTAAAAAAAACTTTTACATGAGACTAGAGAGAGAAGTGAAGAAATTACCATAGCTGATTCCCGCTCATGGTTAGAAGAAAATATTGAAGGGTTGCTAGAAGATGGGGAGGAATCTTGCGGTCATGAAGTTGCAGTGGTGGCTGGTACTCTAGTTGGAGAAGATACAGTTGAAAACCTAGAACAAGGACAGACTGGAGTTAGAGGATCAATTGATACATCATCAAGACATCAACTTACCAGATCTGCCTATTGAGAAAATTGATGATTTGCCATCTTCAAGAATGGGCTTCGCACTTTTACCACTCTTAACGTTGGCTTCGCAAAAATATCATGTAGTACATTAATCCCTTGATTAGTATGCCATTTTATCCCTTTAATTCATTTTTTTCTTTTTCTAATTTTAGGGACTGGAAAAGACCCTTCTACCCCTGGCTAATTTGTGAGATGAACTCATTTTTATTCTCATACTATGGATGTGAGATGAACTCCTTTTATTCTCGACTTTAGATTTGTGAGATGATACTATGGCTGTGATATGCATTTGTTTATTATTTTAGCTCAATAATTATATTATGGATTTTTATACAAATACGTGATGCATGGCATGGCACCAAACCATAAAAAGACCCTCCCGTCCCGATATTACAAAGAAGAGGAATTAGCCAGGGGTAGAAGGGTCTTTTCCAGTCCTTGAAATTAGAAAAAGAAAAAAAATGAATTAAAAGGATGAAATGACATACTAATAAAGGGATTAATGTACTACATGACATTTTTGCGAAGCCAACGTTGAAAGTGGTAAAAGTGCGAAGCCCATTCTTGAAGATGGCAAATCATCAATTTTCTCCTGCCAATTGCCGAACCGCCCGACGCCCGGCGCCTGCTCACCTCCACAAATCAGGGGATGAGGGGAAAAGCAATGCCTGACAGCCTGGGGCTTGCGTCTTGGCATCTTGCAATGCGACGAAGATGGAAGACGAGATGCTCACAGCTCACATGCTGACATGCAGGAGGAGAAGCCGTCGACCGATCGACGGCATCGAGGCGTCGAGCCGAGGATAACTGGAGGAGGAGGTGAGGAGATCTGGGCCAGCCCAGCAGGATGGTAAGCAAGGTATATATGTGGGCTGATTTCGTGTAAAGATATTGGATTTCGTCCAACTAAATATATTTATATGTATTATATTTCATATACAGTGATTTTTTATCAAAAAATTTAAATATTCAATTGAATACCCTTCGATTACTGTAGATCCACCCCTCGTCTGCGCGACTTTGGTGGCTCGTGGTTGCTGACCTCGTTGGTGGTACGCAGCGCAGTGAGCGCGGCAAGGGGGCTGGTCGGCTCGGCGCCCTAACATTTGGTAGTGGCCACCTCAGCGTTGGTGAACTCGGATGCACGGCGACCTGCCCGCCGCTGATGGGGTTGCCGGGTTGGTGGATGCGATTTTTTTTGTACGAATAATCTATTTTTTATTCGAAATTACAGAAATATACCCGCGGAATTTTTTTTTTTACAAAAATAGGCTCCAGTCGCCCCCCATTGGGCGACTGGAGCCAATTGCTCAACCAGGAGGTGGCACGTAAGCAGTTTGGTAACGGTTGGGTGAGTTATTGCTGTCGCCCGGGCGTTGGGCAATTGGATCCAGTCGCCGTACGGTTGGACGACAGCAATCCAGTCGCCTAATGACCGGGCGACAGGGGGAGGGTTAAAAGGTAGCGCGCTCGGCCACCGCCACCGTTGCCTCATTCGTTTTATCGTTCGGCGCCACGAGAGAAGAAAGGAGAGGAGAAAGAAGAGAAAGGAGAGAAGAGGAGGAAGGAGGGGAAGAAGAGGAGGGGGAGGAGAGGAGAGGGAGAGGAGGAGGGGAGGAGAGGGTCAGATCTTCAGATTCAGATATTTTTTTAGTATATTGCATTTGTAGTTTATTTTGTATGAAATGTTAGTGGTAGTAAAAATTGTAGATGTAGAAAATTTAGTATGAGAAATTTAGTACAATTTTTAGTATAGAAATTTTAGTATAGAAAATTTGTAGTATACATTTTTTAGCACACCCCTCCTCTAGGCGCGATGGTGCCAACTGAGGGTACGTATCGTACGATCTCCGTTTTATCGCAATGCTTTACATCTGAAACTAATGATATTACTTTTGCAGGTCTTTTCCCGTCCGAGCAGCGGTTCGGACCCTCTGCGAGCTCGGATGATTCGAACCAGTACTTTTCCGAGTGGGTCAGGCAGGCGTCTGGGTCTGCACCTCCTGACACAGCACCAGAGGTTCTCTCCGGCAGTGCCCTCCCTGGTGCACCGGAGGGCACACAGCCAGAGGTGCAGCCGACTCCATCAACTCAAAGGCAGGTGCGACACGCTCCTGATCGTTTTACGTTCTCGGAGCGTCGTAACCTGTTGCAGCGGAGGACGGCCAAGCGGGGCCATACGGCGTGGAGCCGGTGCAAGCCAGGGTGGCAACTGAGGGTAGTCCTGATTGTACATCATTGTTTCATGTACTGCTTACGTTTGTTATTTACGATGTGAACTTTTTAGTACTGTGCCGTGCTTACTTGTACTCCTCGTTACCTACTCAATGCACGCCCCAAACGAATAGTGAACTTCAATGATAGCAACTACACAAAGATTCTCAGTAACATCAAAATATCACTTACTATCGTATGTATCGATTGTTCTACGATCAATCGTTCCTAAAAAAATTTTCCAAAATTTTTTACGCACCTACAACATACAATGAACATAAACTTTTATTACAACTCCAGCAAATTGTTTATCAGTTTAAAACTACAAAATTGACAAAATTTAAAACATTCACGGGGGATTGAGTGCAATCGCCCCCCCCATTGGGCGACTGCATGAAAGTCGTCCAGGGGCGACTCGAGGGTAGGGCGACAGAGACTCTGTTGGCTCCTGGTTGGGCGATATGCTCTATTTTTGTAAAAAAAAATTCCCACGGGTATATTTCTGTAATTTCGAATAAAAAACGGATTATTCGTATAAAAAAATTCCCAATAGCTATGGGAAAGGCGAAGCTGCACTGCCATGCTCATGCGTGCTTACGAGCTAAGCCGTGGTGCTACGTCTGCTCCTCCATCAAGGTGTTTCACCGCCGGCTCGTCCATAAAGGTGGGATGTTTAATCTTTTGTTCGGGATTAGGCTAAAACCTAATCGGTATTTAGCCCAAATGCCCAATTTATTTCTATTTATAGACTATGTGAGCTTAATTATTCCGGTCGACTTCTACCAACTCATTCGTTTTCTGAAAGATTCTGTGAATGAAAGTCCCATGAGAAAGTTTGGAAAACCGGCGGGGCAAATGCCAATTTTTTTTAACTGAACCTGGGGGAACATAAAAATTTCCCATGCATTTTACAGCAGCTCAGCGCACCTTGCAAAAATACAACAAAGTGAAAATTACTAGAGGTAGGACGATTCAAACCAAGAAAATAACACAACCAGACAATACATATGAATACATACGTATCCACACGAGCATGGGTAGACCCAGCCCAATTCATAGGTATTCATAGGCATATGTTTCTTCTTTGTTTCACTTTTGGTGCTTACATCTTGTTTAGATGTGGTGGATTACTGGATTTGGTTTAGTTATCTTTAAATTAGTGGTTATGCCTTATGAATTGAAATCAATGTTCTCCACATCTTTAAGTCTGAGTAATCTATATCTATATGTCAAGTATTTCAGAAGTGTGAGCTACTGAGCTTCATGTCATGCCTTCATCTAAGCTCTTTACTGTGAATCTGTGAAATAAGATCTTTAGCAACAGACGAATTATCGCTTATGAACTATTGAAATACATATTCTCCACCTCTTACATGTGATTCTGTGAACAAATACCAAGTATTTCACAAGTGTGAACAAATAGTTTCAAGTTGATTTTCACTATCCTAATGTGAATAGTAAATATAAATAGTTTCAAAAAAGACAATAGGAGCTAAGTGGACTTGCATATTAGCGGAACTAATTGTAGTCTTTCAATCGGTTTCAAGGCACAAAGAATCGTCGAGTTAACTTGTGATTTTTAATTATTTTTTAATTTCTGTATATTATTTGAGATGTTGTCTCTAGTATGAACATTTGTACTTTAATTTTCGCTATTGTAGACTTTTATGTTTTTTATTGGACAATATTTTTGTACTTCAAATACCCATTCTAAAATTTCTGGGTTCGCCCCTGCACACAAGGGTAGCACAAGTCCAGGATTTGACACCACAACAGCTACAAATAAGCACGTGTGTACCAGATTCTCCCTTGTCTAGTATAGTGATAATGACATCTAACAAACATCTAGTGATAATGAAAGGGGAAGCTTCTTACTACATACAGGTCATCATTCAAATCGAAATCTTCTGTTTTCAAAGACAACTTGTTGGCTGCTACATTCAACGGTACAAAGCATTACTTTCAGCAATGTGACGTTAAGGTCACTTGGCATAATTTCCCATGTTTAGGATGGTACATTGCAGTCTAAGACGACCGCAATGTTGTCTAGCAAAATATCAATCTTTGCAATGCTACTAAGCAGATTTTCCCGTAACTAATTGGCACAAGAGTAATCTATTGTGAGATGATTAATAAGAGAAGGGGCTAAAGTGAACTGTAAATAGAGCTGCAATATAACATGGTAATTACCTAGCAAAATATCAATCTTTTCAATGCTACTAAGCAAAATTTCCCCGTAACTAATTGGAACAAGAGTAATCTATTGTGAGATGATTAATAAGAGAAGGGGATAAAGTGAACTGTAAATAGAGCTGCAATATAACATGATAGGTATATGTCTACGACCATCCTTCGGACATTGTACATATTAATAAAATTGGTCCCAACGTTGGAATATCATTGAGCCACATCATCTGAAAAATCCTAGGTGTTCAACCTAAATTAGAATAAATCATGGCCATCAAGTTTTACTCAATCTAGTTGCAACTAGGAAAGGGCTCTCCCTCTCTCCAACCCACCCCACCCCACCCCTGTGAAATCGAAGCTGTGACCTATATCACATAATATCAAGTGTTTTTTTACTGCTGATTTTGTAATACCACTAAATTTCAAAAGAGAGAATTAAGGGAAGAGAGGGGTGGTTTTTGCCGTCAGACCCATCGGCTTTTGGAACGCCGAATAAGTAACGCTCGCAGAGGTTCCCAGACCACCCAGGGACGGTCGGCACCGCCTAGAAAGCGACAAAAAGTAGCGCTCTCAGGGGTTCCCAGACCGTCCAGGGCTGGTCGGCACCGTCTCGCGTTGTGGGTTTTCGTCATTCGGCAGGAAACTCTATTCTTACCTGTTACCAATTTACCTGGCGTAGCAGAAGAGCACCCAACAGTATAGGGCTACTGCTGGACCAAAAAAGCCCTTAGGGCTATAGCCAGCCAAGGCAAAAAGGGAGGGGTAGAAGCGACATTTTGCAGCGAAAGGGATGGCCATGCCTCTTAAGTAGATAAGACAACACAGCCACCTTTTCCTGCTCCACTCCCTACCTCAGCCACAAATCCAAGCAACATCATTTCACTCCCCCCAGCCGAGAGACAGAGAGGGAAGGCAAGGAGGGCAAGAAGAGAGGAGGCCCGAAGGGACCTAGAAGGGCAGGCGCGAGAGGACGGCATCGACGACAGCAGAGGACGCCGGCGACCGCCGAACTCACGCCAAGCTAACCCTAGAGTACGTCCACCATCCCCTCCACAACCCTTAAGAGTAGCACCGAGCACCCGCGCACACAAGTAGTAGCTAAAACAAGTTAGAGTAGAAGGGAGAGGAGGGAGACTTCCCTGGTAGGAGTGGCCGGCCGGCGAAGGAGCCGTGGCCGGCAAGCTCGAATCATCTGGGACCGAGGCCGAGCGCCGACCTGCGCTCGCGCAAGGGTTGGCGGCCTGGGGCTGGTGAGCTGAAGCCAGGGGCAACGTTGTCGGTGGCGGGTGGTGGCGCAGGCGACCGAGGGCGGCGGCCGTTGGCCGTGTCAACCGGGCGGCGGCACCTAGCGTCCCACCGCTGCGCGCACGCCAGGGGAGGCGGATCCGGTCCCGACCGGCCGGATCCGAGGCGGAGCAAGGGAGGCGTGCAGGCGGCGGCGGCGAGCCCAAGGACCGACGGCGGAGGCGGCCGGATCCGTCCACGGCCGACCGGAACCGAGTGGGGAGGGGAGTAGGCGGCGGCCGGCAGCATAGTGGCGGCGGATCCGCCCTTGCCCGGCTGGATCTGCCCACGGCCGGCCGGATTTGGGAGGCGGAGGGTGGCGGGAGCGGCCGGGCCGGGCTGTGGCCGGCCGGACCTGAGGGAGGAGCGGCGCCAGAGGGGGAGGCCTTCGGCCGGGAGGAGGCGAGCGGCTTCGGCCAGGAAGGAGGAAGGGAGAGGAAGAGCCAGAAAAGAAAAAGAAGGGGTGCGGCTGAATGGGGAAAAGAAGAGAGGGAAAAAAAAGAGAGAAGAAAAGGAAAGAAAAGAGGAGGAAAAAAAGAGGAGAAAAAGAAGAAAAAAGAGAGAAAGGGTTTCGGTGGCATGCGCAGTGGATCCCATAGTTTTGAGTGGCCTGTCGTGAGTCTCGAGTCGCGTGCGTACTGCCGACGTCGTCCGTACGCATGCGCATATTATTACAACGATTTGAGTCGAGTTAATTGCCTGTTCAGGTGAAGGTCCAGGATCGACGCCGCCCGCACAACGCTCCACTTCGTTTGGTTAACAGGCAAGTACATGGTAGAGCGGTAGACCAAGGTTTATGAATATGCGATGTTTCCCTGTTATGATAATATTTATGTGGAAATGCGTTGATTGCATGATATCTATGTGGAAATGTGATGTTTACATGGCATAAGGTTGCATGGTAAATGATGGCAATGATGATGGAGTGAGGTAGGCAATGATGCTTATCTGCTAATAATGTTAATGATGAGCGTGATTATGATCATGGGCATATGCATTTGCATGAGGAGCACTCAAGAGTGAGGGCGGTGAGAAAGTCCCTAACTATGAGTAAAGCTAGCGGACTAATCCGGAGTGCTCTTGAGTAAGACCTACTTCGGTAGGCCTCCACGGGAGTGGAGGGGTCCCGTGCCTATGAGGGCGGGCCCACGATGGGTGAACATCGACGAGTGTTCATTCGGTAGTACCGGTACTTGCAATGTGAAGAGCAAAAGAGCATGTAGAGTAATGATGCATTGCATTGATGGCATGGCAATGTTTGGCTAAGAGGATGATGATACGAACGTGATGGTATATGTGGATTATGTTTTACTTATGTTGGTAGTGTCTATTGCTCTATTCTGTACTTGTTGAGTCTTCGGACTCACCATTGCTTCGTTGATGTTTTTAGGTGACCGTTGAGGACGGCATGCACGGGCGGAAGTAGCACATGAACAATATGCACGAATCAGCAGCACTCCTTGAATTACGCTTTTTGTCACCTTATTTTAGTCTCTAATAGGATGCTAGAGTGAGGACTAAACGAAACTAAACCTATGTTGTATGTGCTCGCTGCTACCTTACTAAATTAGTGTTGGCTTAATTTTTAAGTACTCGCTAAAAATGCAACGATGTATCTGAACGCTGCGATATAAGTAATTCTAGTATTGGCTTCAATTCTTCTGGAGTTGATAATTTGGTTTGAGTATGCAGTGGTGGTAGCATTCTGGCCCAGAGGGTGGGCGGGGTGTTACAGATTTGTCACATAATCTATCTATCATTAATTTTTTGTTTAGATCAATGCTGGGCCTTCATTCAACACAGGTTGGCTGGAAGTCTTGACCCCGAAGTCATGGTGAGCAGTGGCGTTAGCTGTTCCCACCATGAACTTCAACACCGGATACATAATTTATCCGATAGGTTCATCCTTTGACTAGGTTCATCGTTTTTGACTCGTTTGCCGGCTTGAGGCTCCTACTCCTCTGGGTAAGATATGGATCCGGTCCTGCGGTCCATATTGCTACATGCTTTCATATTACCATCCGGCTGGCTAAGAAAACCACAAATAACAATGCAGTTAGCAACTCCGATATCCTCCATGGATGCAGCTGCAGCCTTTTGCCTCTTGCTTCTTCTAGCCACCACGACCTCCTCCTCTGTCTATGCACAACAAACCAATGGTGGATGCTTCACAAATGAGAGGGACGCACTGCTTTCATTTAGAGCTGGAATCAGAAGCGATCCGCAAAACCTCCTTGTCTCGTGGAATGGCCAGGACTGCTGTCAGTGGAGTGGTATTAAGTGCAGCAACAAGACAGGCCATGTCGTCAAGATTGACCTCCGCAACAGTTTCTTCTCTGATGATATGTTCGGTCTCTTGTCCCCTGGAAATCCTCGCGGAATGCGTGGGAAGATAAGCTCTTCTTTACTTGCTCTACATCATTTGGAGTATCTAGATCTTAGCGGAAACTATCTTGGGGGTGTAGGTGTATCCATACCAAGATTCTTGGGCTCCCTCCAGAGCCTGGTATATCTCAACCTCTCGTGCATGGATTTTCATGGTAGAGTGCCTTCTCAACTTGGTAACCTCTCCAGGTTGCTGTATCTTGATCTCGACAACACTTGGAATCCTAATTATTATGATAATAAATTACACACTGAGGATGTCTCGTGGTTACCACGTCTCCCTTTGCTAAGGTCTCTCGACATGAGTGGTGTGAATCTCAGTGCTGTTGGGCGCAATTGGGTTCAAGTGGTTAACATGCTTTCTAATCTAAGAACCCTTCGTCTCTGTGAGTGTCAACTTGTTTTTCCATACACACCTATAGTGCATCTTAACCTCACATCGCTTCTGATGCTTGATCTAAAAGACAATGGGTTTAACACCTTGAATCCGACCTACTGGTTCTGGGATGTTGGTACTATCAGGCATCTTGACCTTACAAACAATATAATTGTTGGACCATTTCCAGATGCAATGGGAAACATGACTTCCCTTGAGGCACTTGGTCTTGGAGGCAATCAACTCACCAGTGTAAATTCCAAAGCGCTGAAGAATCTATGCAATTTGAGAGAGCTAACACTGTGGTCAAATCGGATCAGCCAAGACATGGCAGAATTTTTGGAGGGGTTGCCTCATTGTGCACGGAGTCAGATGGAGCTCTTAGATCTATCTTGTACCAATCTCAGTGGGAAAATTCCAAAGTGGATAAACCAATGGACTGATTTGAGCACTCTTCAACTCTCTTCTAATAGGCTTGTAGGATCAATACCTCTTGAAATTGGTATGCTCAGTAAACTCAGCAAATTGTATCTAGACGGCAACCTGTTTGACGGTTCTATATCGGAGGAACATTTAGCGAGTCTAGTCAATTTGGAGGAATTGGACTTATCTTACAACTCCCTAGACATGATTATCAGCTCAAATTGGATTCCTCCCTTTAAATTGCGGCTGGCTTATTTCCCATGTAGCAAAATGGGGCCTCATTTTCCTTTGTGGCTTAAAGGGCAAAAGGAT
The DNA here is from genome assembly GCA_017311315.1 of Dendrocalamus latiflorus. Classification (NCBI taxonomy): domain Eukaryota; kingdom Viridiplantae; phylum Streptophyta; class Magnoliopsida; order Poales; family Poaceae; genus Dendrocalamus; species Dendrocalamus latiflorus. Next base: position 29,913,054 of record CM029665.1, on the reverse strand, counting down.
GTTATTTATCTTGACATTTCTGATGCAGGCATAGTTGATCACCTCCCGGATTGGTTTTGGACTGTGTTTTCAAATGTTCAATACTTGAACATCTCTTGTAACCAGATTAGTGGCAGGTTACCAAGGACGCTGCAATTTATGTCTTCAGCTATGATATTTGACCTCAACTCCAACAACCTCACTGGTGCTCTACCGCAGTTACCAAGGCATTTGGTAGAACTTGATATTTCGAGAAACTCTTTGTCAGGTCCATTGCCGCGAAAATTCGGAGCCCCACTACTTTCTGATTTATTGCTGTCTGAAAACGGTATCAATGGCACTATTCCGATATATATTTGCCAATTGCAGTTTTTGTCAGTTTTGGATCTGGCAAAGAACCGTCTAGTAGGACAGTTTCCCCGATGTGCAGAAGGGTCAGAGGCAACCCCAAAACTGGACATATCTATTTCAGCTCTAGTCTTGTATGAAAACAACCTGTCTGGCAAATTTCCCTCATTTTTGCAGAGCTGCCCGGAGTTGATTCTACTTGATCTTGCCCACAACAAGTTTGTCGGAGATTTACCAACATGGATAGCAAAGAAATTGCCAAATTTGTCTTATCTCCGGTTGCGGCATAATATGTTCTCTGGCTCTATTCCGGTTCAGCTCACAGAGCTTGGCTACCTGCAATATTTGGACCTTGCATATAACAGAATATCAGGCTCTATACCTCATACATTGGCCAACTTGAAAGCGATGACTCAGGATCACCGACAAACATTAGGTAACCCCTTTGTCTGGAGTTATGAAAGGCCAGCAAACCCTAGCACCGATGCGTTGCCAAAATATGATGATAGCTTATCAGTGGTAACGAAAGGCCAATATCTCAATTACACCAGTAACATCATCTATATGGTTGGTCTTGATTTGTCCTGCAACAATTTAGTCGGAGATATTCCAGACGAAATAACAGTACTTGACGGATTGACGAACTTGAACATCTCCCATAATCAGTTGTCCGGCAAGATTCCAGAGAAGATTGGCTTTCTACGATCATTGGAGTCTCTCGATCTATCAAGCAATGAGCTCTCTGGCGAAATTCCTTCCAGCATCTCAGACATGACAATGTTAAGCAAGTTGAACCTGTCATACAATAATCTCTCAGGAAGAATACCCTCAGGTAATCAACTGCAGGTACTTATTGATCCAGCATCATCGTACATCGGCAACAACTATCTTTGCGGGCCTCCTCTTTCTAGGAACTGTTCGGGGCCTGAGGTAATTAGAGGTTATCTTGATGAGCATCAACCAGAGGCGAGGTATTTTTATCTTGGGCTGGCTGCAGGATTTGTTCTGGGTCTTTGGGTGGTCTTCATTATCTTCTTATTTGGTAAGACATGGAGAGTTGCTTATTTCCAACTGTTTGACAAGCTATTGAGCGGCATACAAACTTCTGTGGCCTGAACGTTTCTCTAAAGCACCATGGGAAAATGCATAATTATGGAAAAGAAGGAACGTTAAGCTCACTGTTCCCATTGGTAATTGCAAGTGAGAATTCTCAATCGATGGTGTCGTATCGTATAGCTTGTTGTTTAGTAATCTGTAATCCTGTGCACAATATCGTATTTCTGTTTTCTTTCTCCCTTGATTTTCGGTTGTTTAGTTGTTTCCTTCCCTGTTTGTTGGGTTGGTTGATTCCCTGCGTGGTGAAGAAAACTAAAGCGTCCGAGTCGTACGCTATTGCCGGATTATGTGGGATGGCTCACATGGTAACCGATCATGGCGTGCATATTGCAGGTCTGCATGACCACTTTCCATTTCACTAAATGTAGCAGCTTATAATAGAGAAAGAAGAGAAGAAAACGCTGAGCAGTTCAGTCAGCGGCAAATACTGTTGCCCGTCATTTTTCCTGTTTTCGTTTTTCGGTTTCAGAATAGCGTTGAGTTGCAGGCTTAAGGCTGACATAGCTATTTTCTATGTAAAGTTGCCTGTTTACTTTGGTGGTCCGTTCCTGATTCCATTTTCGTCAGTCAAACTAAGTTGAACATCGCGATTCATAAATTGTGGTTGAACACTTAACTGAAGCCTCCTAATTTTAGTTTCTTATTGAGTACAACCTCAGATAATCCGTTATCCGTAAATAGGTGATCCAGGTACAAAATGCTACATTTACAAGCACCTTGGAGTCCAGTTTGAAGAACAATTTGTGGGGAAAACAGAAGAGAAACGAGCAAACGGGTTAAGGAAGAGGGCACAGAAACTCTACCTTGGGGGGGGGGGGGGGTTCCGCCCAAATGTAACTTGACGGCGGAGAACTCAGGGTGAAGGTGGTGACTCGACGCCCGAGCCGTCGGTGCGGCCTCGCGCACCGCGTGCATGAGTTCCGGTGAAGTGGATAGGGTGGCCGGATGGCTGATGCGGGCCAGCGACGGAGAGGGCTGAGACGCAGACGTTGCCGTCCGCGGTGGAGGCCCGGCGGGTGCGCGCGCGCGGCGTAGGTGCGTTGCGTTACTGAAGTTGCTCGGCCGGGCGGGCGGCGAGTGTGGGAGGGGGTATCTCGTCTTTTTCGTTATTGGCTGCATCTTCTAGTCGACTACGCCCCGTTTGGCACAGCTCCTTGGAGCTGCTTGGAGCTGTTTTATGTCAAACAGGGTAAAACAAAATAGCTCCACCCAAGGAGTTCCTTAAAACCTGCTGAGAAAAAAGTAGCTCCATCCAAGGAGCTGAAAAAAGTAGCTTCACCTGGCTCCATTTGTGAAGTCAAAAAAAATAGCTCCACTTGTGAAGTGGAGCCGTGCCAAACGGGGCCTACATATGGGCAAACGCTGCGCTGCGACTTCTTTCTTTCAGGGAAAGTTTATACTGCCGCGAATTAGCCGCATGAGATGCCGACAATCAGCAACGCTGTAATTTGCATACATGAGATCAATCACACAAGAACACGATAAGAAATAGAATCGACAGGAGAAAGATGGATCCTCAGAGCCTCCACTTCAATTTCTTAGTGCGAAGAGTATGATGATCAATTGCCTTTTGATTTATAGTTTCACTGTAAAATCAAGTTGAACACATACGTTTGAACGAAAGCTGGATTGGTAAAGCTATAGTAAACACACTAACTGAATGCAATCTTCCTTTGGCTTAGGGCCTGTTTGGATGGACTAGGACTAGTTGTTAGCTATGACTAGTTGTTAGCTGACTAGTAGTTAGCTGGCTAAAGATTAGCCCAGTCCTGTTTAGATCCAAGGACTAATAAGTGCTACTATCTCAGTGCAAAGTCTGTTATACCCCTATGCATGGTGGTCTGGGAGGGTTAGCGTGGGTATCAACGTCTTTTTTCCATCCGGCTGGTCCTTTAGCCCTCATTAGCTGGGTTTGATGGACTAGTTGGCTAACAACTAGTTGGGGCTTTGGCTAAACTTTAGCCCACCCATTAGCCCTCCTGTTTGGATCCTCAAGGGCTAAAGTTTAGCAACTAGTTGTTAGCCCAAGGGATCCAAACAGGGCCTTAGTTTTTTACGGTGTAGGACTGGTAATGGCAATAAAGAGCGTAGATGATGTTTTCTTAAAATCTTCCTTCAAATATCCATAAATCTTTCACTTTAGTAGCTAAAAAGCTAAGAAGATCAGATTTGATGGCCTAAATCCAAGCAACAACCAAAAACAGCAAGATCTCACAGATTCAACACTTAACTGATATGATCACCACTGGAGGTGCACTCTAATCGGTCACAACTACTGGTCAAATCGGCACCCTGTTCCCAAAATAGAAAATCACCTTGGGCCAAAACTAAATTTGGTGCAAACTTCAAATTCCTTGTCAGAAAGATTTGAAATTTTGTACATACCTTGCTGAGGATATCATAAACCTATTCCATCCAAACATCGCATAAATCTTAGCCAAAATTCTAACCTTTCCTTAAAATTTACAAGGTTACACCAAAATTGGTTAAAACTCAAAAGCTTAAGATACAACTTACTCGTGGGCTAATAATTGCTAAGATAGCTCTAGATGAATTCCCATATGTCACAGAAAGCAAGATCACCTAAAGGTTCGAACCCAAAACCTTCGGATCAAGATTCCTCAAGAAATGCTTGAAATAAAGCAAGAATTGAGCAACTTCAAAATCTTGCAAACCACAGTGTCTATATAGATAGGATATGATCTACATTAGATATCTCCATCACTTACATGCCTTCGACATGCAGCAAGATCGATTGAGAGACCATGTGAGAAGGTACATGATTATTTGTGATGAACCATTGTTAATGTATATGAAGTTAAATTTTAAATTTGTTAAAGATTTAAAAAAAAATTATCTAATTTCAATCCCTAATGGTCTGACCGGCTCTGCTGAGAGGTCAGACCGGTCATGCATAGCGGTCAGACCAATTGCTCTGTGATTTTCGGCAGTGAGTCTAAAAATTTGGTAATTTGGTCGAGATTTGGGTAGTTTGGTCCTAGGTCATCTCATTCATGTTGTATGAAACATGATTGAGCTAATGTGGGTTAGCTTGTAAAGAACTTGTACCCAAAAATGGTTTTTTTTATCTTTGGATGTGCAGAGATGGCTCGAGTCAACTATGGTCAATGGTGAGGGTCGGGACTACACTCATGGAGGAGCCGAGGCCCAGAACGATCTAAGATGCTGTGTAAGATGGTTGATTTCAAGCACAACATAAGGAAGGTAAGGAATGTTGAAGGGAAAGTTCGAACGCTAAGTTGCACCAAGTGGCTTGGTCGGTCTAAGTGAGACGTGATCCGAAGGAAACTGGAGCGAAAGAGACTTACTGATGTGTGGTAAGCCATTGGTGCACCTACACATGGTAGGCATGGTGATTTCTTGCAAGGGATGGTGAATACTAGGTCAAGGCAAGGGTATTTTGGTAGTTGACCAAATATCAGAAACTTCATTGGATCAAAACCATGGCACTTGCAGCATCTAGAAAAGTGGTTTAGATTAAAGATGTGCTGAGAAGATCAAGTAGATTAAAGGCTAAAGACTTAGCGGATTCGAGCTCATGTGCTTTAAAAAGTGTGCATGAGTTAAGTGTGTGTAAAACCTGTGTTGTATGAGGTTAATGGGTTCCCCCAATTATGCTGGTAGATAGTATCCAATAGGGTTAGATGTGGGTTAGTTGCCTCATCTATTTAGTGGGTTGGGGATGAAGGTTTGTGGCTAACCATTCCAATCGTTCTTGAGCTAGTTTTAGGGTTTAAGATAGAAGAGTAAGTATTGTAGTGTGCTCTTATGTCCTTCTCATGGAGTGGTTGTAAAACTTTCATCCACAAGTAGTAATATAATCAATTTTGTTCATCTCTCATGAATCCTTCTTGTCCTGGTTGATTTGCTCTTGTTCTTGAAGCCACGGCACCAGACAAGTACTCTACTAAGCCACCAGTCTTCGATGGGGTTGACTATGTATATTGGAAGGCCTAGATGGTAGCCTACATCCAAGCTCAAGGGCAACCAATTTGGGGGAGAGTCAAGAGACCATATGTTGTGTTTGCCGATGACCAAGTCACTTTGGCAAATACTACAGATGTGGAGGCAAACAACAAGGCACGCAACTTCTTGATTGAGGTGCTTGGTGGATCTGATTTTGATCGAGTATCTCACTCGATATTTGCTAATGAGATATCTGTTCATGAGATCTAGACGACCCTTGCAAATTACCATGAGGGCTCCACAGCGATCGAGGAAGTGAGACAAAATCAATTCAAGAAAGAGTACTCCAAGTTTGAGCAAAAACCCGATGAATCTTTGGACAAGTTGTTTACTAGGTTCACTAAGATTCTCATCAACCTATGTGCAGTTGGCTTGACTTATTTTGAGTCTAAGAATGTATGTCAAGTTTATGTTGCCCTAGATGTGAAGGTTTAGGGAATGAAGATTACATCTATCAATAACAACACTGTCATGAGTGAGCTTACCATGGATAAGCTCTACTCGAGGTTGAAAATGCATGAGATTGACTTCATCTTTCATCTCCTCAAGATAAAATCGATGACTCTTATAGTCGACCCTACTCAGAGTAGTTCTTTTAGTTCTTTGAACTTTGGTTTTTATGGGGTTTTCTTATCCGTCTTGCATTCCTTAGTGATGAGCAGTTAGAGAGACTTCCAAAGGAGGACCTAGCACTCCTATACACTAAATTCACAAAAGGCTATCATAATATGAGAAACCAGTAGAGCCACTTAATTCATCAAGCATGTCGTTTAACCTAGTAATAGGATGACGACATCTAATAGTAATATTATTGATAGCTCTAACACACATACGCCATGATCCATATTTATTTGGAACCGAAAGTACAGGAATGGCACATGAACTAAGGCTTTCGCGTGTGTACCGTTTGTCAAGCATGTCTTGCACTTGATGCTCAATCTCCTTAGTCTCCTCTAGGTTGGTTCGGTATGGCGTGTGGTTGGGTAGGGAAGCTCCTTGGATCAAGTCAATTTGATGTTCAATACCCCTAAATGGTGGCAGCCCTAGAGGAATCTCAGTGGAAAACACATCTTCACTCCTGCAAAAGATTAGTGACAGCAAGAGACAAAAAAGCAGAAAGATCCTCAAGTGAAAACAAAGCATCTTTGCATAAAAGAGTATAGTAAAAATAATTATTCACTTCTAACTCATTCAAATCAGATTTGATAGCTAATATAACAATCCTTTTCAGTTTAATTTCATTATTCCTAGCAGTTGTTTCTTTTGTATCTTTCTTTTTGGAGGGAAAGAATTCTTTAGCTACAATCTGATTTCACTCTTTTCTTTCTCCTTATTTACTCGTTCAGCACGTTTAATTTCATCTTTTAAAATAGCTTCAGGAGACATTTGAAGTAAAAATTTTTTATTACCCTTATGCATGAGAGTATATTGGTTAGTCCTACCATGATGTGTAGTGTCTTATCATATTGCCATGGTCTATATAACAATAATGAACATGTTTGCATAGGTACGACATCGCAATCAGTGTAATCATGGTATGAACCAATAAAAAAATGAACCCTCACAATGCGAGTTACCTTCAGTTTACCACATGAATTAAACCATTGAATGTAGTAAGAATAAGAGTGTTATTGTGTAGTCAAGGAAAGCTTCTCAACCATATCAGTGCTAGCCAAATTATTGCAAATTCCTGTATCAATAATTACTCAACAAGAACGCTTACTGATCACATATTTTGTTTGAAAAAGATTGTGGTGTTGATGCTATTCGACATGCTCCATTTGAGCACTAAGGACACGTTTCACAATTATGCTCAAAAACTTATCACTTGCTTCAGCTCCCAAACGTTCTTCGTCATATTCATATTCATCTTACTCAACTGCAGGGTCAGTTACAAGCGATGCATGCTCTTCATCAACATCACTAGCGAAAGTATACTTACCATCTTCTCTCACAATGAGAGCTCACTGACTTAGACAATCGCGCATGAAGTGCCTGAATCCTTTGTACTTGTGACAGTGGACGTCCCTTGTATGTCTAATGGAAGCAACTGAAGATGCACTGCTTGTTGGAGCAGATTTGGTGAAAATTGAATGGTTGTCGCCTTACTTACTTCAAGTGCACATGGGGGGTGTGGGAGTTGAAATAGTACGCCCTCAAATTGGTGTAAATGAAAGAGGCGCCCTTACTGTTCCAGCACTTTCTTTGAAGGAAAAAGAGCCCCTAAAATAACTTCTTGTTGTCATGTGTCGTCCATGTACTTTCCTTTCAGCTTTGCAAGCAAGATGAAATAAACGGGTGACAGAATTGTATTCCTTATAGTCAATATGTCCTGAATTTCTTGGTTAAGCCCTCCAAAAATTCTAGCCATTTTAGCTTCTTCTATTCTTCTAAACCACAATGCAATAAACCAATTTACAATTCTTGATAGTATTCTTCTACTGACCTATTTCTTTGTTTTAAGCATTGCAATTTATTTAACATGTCACGTGAAAAGTATAAAGGTACAAATATAGCTCTCATGACCCTTTTCGAAGCATCCTAAGTTCTAGATATGTGTTGTTCATTACGACACAATTCATTTCACCAAATAGATGCAAAATTAGTAAACTCACTAGTAGCAGCACTAACCCTTTTATCTGCAAAAAATTTATGGCATGCAAATTTATGGTCTATGGTTAACTCTCATGTAAGATAAGCATCTGGATCATATTTACCAGCAAAGGAGGCATAGTGAATTTAATTTTATCAAGTGCATCATTACTATCACATACCTCACATGGTGAGTCTCTTCTCATACCTTGTCAATTGAAGCGCCATTGCCGATGATCATGATCATTGTTGGGATTGAAACAACCCTCGAACTCTGTATAAGCAACATATGGGCTCTCTTCATCTTCTACCTCATCAGCCCATGAGCGAGCAACGGATGGGTTACGGCACGGTTGTGCAATGCCGACAGCAACGGGGGCGACAGCAGGAGGTGGAGCTCTCTCTAGTTGCTCCACACGTGCAGCAATCATAGCAAGATCGTTATTGGTGCGATCTAGAACCCCCTCAAGACGCTCTAAATGTTGACTCAACAAGCGTGAAAATTTCTGCATGATGACTCTCGTGTGAGGTGTGAGAGGTGCATCTTCCTCAACGTTGGGCCTGCTATTCTCCCCTTGTGACCTTGAACATGCCATTGTTAGTATCAACAAGAAAAATGCACGAATGTATAAAATTGCCTATGAACTAATAAGCGCTGGTCAGGCTGAATCGAGTCACTCTCTCATAGCATCTTACCAAGTTCTTACCAATGCAGCAAGGAAGTGGTACAACTAGTAGCTAGTTCGTGATACTCTCAATTGTGAATAGCCCAATGATTGTGAGGAACGATACCTACTAAATTAGTAGGAAGTGGAGCTTATAAGGCTTCAATATGGTAGTAAGGATCAGCAACAATCAAATTAGTAATTGCAAATTGAAAAATTGTTGAAAATACTAGTCAACGTTGCTGATCCTAGCCTACAAAAGTTAGCTAATGAAGCCCAATGTATGAATGCACATACAACAATCAATGTGACTTGATGTAAGTACAGGAAAATCTCACACCAAGTGCTAAGAGAGACACTAGTCCACTACTCAACTTCTGTCTAAAGGCACAAGATTGTTCACAAGATATAGAGCACAAGATAGGAATAATGTGCAATGTAAACAGCCCTTCAGTGTGAGCAGAAAACAATAGCTAGTCTCAAATATGAAAGGGAAAAGATTTTATATGGTTTATATATGCTTGTTAAAAAGGTTTCGATGAGATCTACAACTTTGTAGTTGAGACAAAACCCAAATTCCCAAGGGAAGACCAAGAAAGGGGGGGGAAACCAAAAACTTACGATGCAAATTTGGGTCTAAAGATGGCCAATTTTAGAGGATCTTAGAGGGCGACTGGTGCAAACGGTCATTTTTTTGGATGCGTCTCGTCGTTAGCTTTACAACAAGAATAAGAATGTCGAAAACGGACACCGTATACAAAAGTTATGTCTATTTTGCTGAAGGCGTCTCGGAATCGGATTCCTACTCGGACTAAAAACCGACTCGGTCTCAACTTGAAACTGCTATACGTTTTAATCACGTAGGCCAAACTTGCTGAATTTTTTATGGAAGCTTGTGGCTATATGTAGAAGGTCTTCACCAATTTTTACTGGTTTTGGCAAAAGTTTGACACACTTTTCAATTTTTTGGGAAGGTGGACCCGGAACCAACTCTTCCTCCGCTTCTCTCTCTCTCTCTTCTTTCTCTTTTTTTCTCTTGAACCCGAAACCAACTCTTCTTTTTTTCCTGTCACAAACCGAAAACACTCTTGGTTAGGGTTTGCTGCGGCAAGGAAGAAGCGGCCGTGGCAAGGCAATTTGATTGGCATGGCAGTAACTGGTGTTGGCTGCGGCAAGGGATTTTGGAGAGGCGCAGAAGGGATTGGTGGTGGCATGGCAAGGAGCAAAACAAACAAGATGCGCAAAAAACAATGATCAAACTAGTCTCCAACTAGAATTAGAAATCAACAACTAGACATGACGATGCAACCAAAAATTCAACAAGCAAAATAACAAAAAGAAAAATTGCAAGGCCCAAATTGGTTTGGACAGGATGAACTAAGCCTAATAATTTTTTTGGCTTTTTCTAGACTTTCAAAATTAAGTAATCTAACTATGAAAGATAGTAAACTCTCATCGAGCAACCTTGAGCTCTGATACCACTTGATGAACTGATGTTGTCCTGATCTTTCAATGAGAAGGAATATTCTGATTAGACGATGATCAACTCTCATGATCCAGGCTATGAACGTAGCACGTACGAACTAAGCAATCGTTGAACTAAGCAACAAGTCGTTATCAACCGTGCCAAAGACCCGATTGACCTGATCACGAGGATCAATTCCTACAAACAATTGAAGAACAAGCAAGAATAAAGTAACAAGCAATCTGAATTGTAAATATATGATTGACTTCAAAAGGCGGGATTCCGTAGATATTCTTTATGGTTGGTGTAGTCGACACAAGTGAAGAACAATAGTTTTCACAATAGAGAAACTAAACAAATGAAATCCAAACCCTATAGTGTAGCACACATGAGACTATATGAGAATGATGGTTAGAGGGTGGCGGTCAAGGGGTTGGGCGCACGCCTGTAGGGTTACAAGGCCCATGGGCCTAAGTGGAGGTGGTGCAGCACCAGCCCGATTCGGAATAAGAGATAATAGCGAACTGTTTTACAGATTATGTCGCGCTCGGAAGGAATTTGGAGGTGAGGCCAGATCCGTTGGAAAGAGGACGAGATACACTTTCAATCAAGTACTCGTGGAGCTCAAACAGAATCCGTATATGAAAGTTATTGTGAGACCATGTAAAGGTCACCCCATGTTTATGATGAGTAATTGACTCTTGGTTTAGAGAGATTGAGTTTGGTTTTTTAGGCTTGTGCTCTTTCTGGAAGGTTTTAAGCCTTTATGACTTGTTAAGCAGCAGCTCTAATGACCACGTTGTCGGCAATAGCTTTTACGACCACGTTGTCGGCAACGTCATGGTCGGCAGTGGCATTTATGACTACGTTGTCGTAGTAGTCGCAGTGGGCATTTACAACCACGTTGTCGCAGTGGTCGTAGTGGATTTTACGACCATGGTGTCGTAGAGGTCGCAGTCGATTTTATGACCACGTTGTCGCAGTCGATTTTACGACCACGTTGTCGTAGTCGATCTTATGACTTTGTAGTCGTAGCTGGTGTTACGACTTGGTGGTCGTAAGTATTTTTACGACTTGCACTTTACGACCAAGTTGTGAGCCTCTATGGTCGGCAGTCGAGTTTATGGCTTTGTGGTCGTAAATGTCTTTACGACTTGCTCTGTACAACCGCGGTGCGTGTCTTTGCAGTCGGCAACCAATTTTATGAATACGCGGTTGATAGTCGTAGTTTCGACTGGTCGTGGTCGATAGTCGTAGATTCGACTGGCCGTGGTCGATAGTCGTAGCTTCTACTGGCCGTGGTCGATGATCGTAGACTCCACTGGCTGTGAGCGATGGTCGTAGGGCTCTGTCTGTGTGGTCGTAAGTCGTAGTGACTGCTACATGGTCGTAGCAGATTGCAGTGCGGTCGTAGGCTGCTAGAAGGATCTCGTGGGCTACGAGTACCTCATTTCTTGTGCATCTGAGTACTCGTAAGTCGTAGCGACCAAGTCTGTCATGGTCGTAGCGCTCTGTCTGGCTTGAGTGATGGTCGTAGCACTCGGTTGGTGTGATCGTACGTCGTAGCGACCATGTGCGTTAAAGTCGTAGCATCTATTTTTATGGTCGTAGCCATCTGTGTGGTGGTCGTAATGACTTGCGGTGTGGTCGTAGGAAGCTGGGAAGTCTTCTAGGGCTACGACCACCTCATGATCAGTGCATACGAGTGGTCGTAGGTGGTTTATGACCAGTTGTTTTGCTGTGTTTGCTCACTGAAATACTTTTTGATATATGCTGATTGTTGAATCTTGTTTATAGTGCGGTGTTATGTGATGGTTTGTTTGTTTGTGTTGGTTGCAGGACTTCAGAGCTAGGTCATGGTGAGGCGTAGAAGGACCGAGACTAGGCACAAGGAGGTGTTGAGGTCTAGAACGGTTAGGGAGACGTCGAAGATGATCGAGGTTGGTGAGGTGGTTGCAAGCCAGAACGACAAGGAACCAGAGCAGGAGCTACCGAGGCGGACATGATGGGCAACAGCGAGGTGGACCAGGACTAGGCTCAGGGAGGAGTCAAGGTCCAGACGGTCAGGATGTTGGGTGCCATCATGCGCAAGGATTGGACGACAAGAAAACGGGAAGTTTCCAGGAAGGTGTAGAGGGGCATTTTGGAGAAATGTTCAAGACCTACAGAAAGAAGGTTTTCTATTAAAGCTGATCTGTTAAAGCATCTATATCCCGTCTGTGTTAACGAGTTATCGAGAGAGGTGTGCATGAAAACCCGATGTTAGATGGGGGTTAACAGGTTTCCCCCCGGTATCTAGAGGCTATAAATAGGGATGGAGAGCACCAGTTTGATGCGAGTCGCTAGGGGTTCTCTATTCTTGCGAGCATTCTTGTTTTTGGTGTTGGAGCACTCGTGCTCTTGGTCCTCCAGGATGGAGTGGCTGTAGAATCAACTTCCTGAGCAATATATCATCTCTTGATCTATATCTGTGTATGCTCGTATGCGTGGAGTTGAGTTGGTTCTGTTCGTTTGTATGTTTGCTCTCTAGTTTTCGGTTTTGCTCTTTTGCTTCTTGATCTGAGACTTTGCTTTTAGTTGTTCTGTTGATGATCTGACTTGCCTGGTGTTAGGAAATCTTACTCGAAGCTATCTTGGCCCTTATATTCCCACTTGCATGGTCTGATTATCCTATCTTCTTCTCAGTCTCAGTTTTGAGCGCATTTGATGAAATTTGGTGAAGATCTCTATTCTCGTGTTAAGTTTTCAATTCAAGTTCAGAGGAGCCTCCTGAGATTTTATTCTTGCTATGTTCAAAGGTTCATGACCAATTGATCCTTGAATCAAAAGGTATTAGGAAATTGGATCTTACGGTCGTGTGCCTTCCTGTCTTCCTCTATTTCATTTACGACCACGTTCTCCTCTTCGACCACATTGATCGTTCTACCACGGCCTGTTCTCTGATGCGTTTTCTTTGTTTCTCTAGTCTAAGGTTTCATCGACTATTGACTGTGTTGTTGGGACTTACGACCACATGGTAAGTCTCGACAACGCAGTCAGATTCCGACCAGTTCAGTTTTCGCTGTTCTGCTTCTCTGTTTTCTGTGAGACTTCAACTCTAGCCTTCATAGCTCAGTAGCTATTGGAGAAACGAGTTAAGTGGATACTTGGGGAGAATTTGAAGGCACCATTCACCCCCTCTCTGTTGCCTGTCTGGTCCTACAGTTATGCTCATTTAAAGTTGGTGTTGTTTCTGGAGGCCAAATTGAATTACACATATTTTTCTTTATAATCAGCCCCTAAGTTCCTGAGAACATCACATGTATTAGGTAGTAGCATATTCTTATTAGAAACAAAATATAATACTAAAACGAAGTTACCTGATAGTTCAATTGACGTGCGCAAGCTCTTGTAATTGGACCTTGTAAGTGCATAGATTCATATCTATTAATTGTATGTATGGAAGTGATGCTCTCATCAAAATCAACCTATAACGTCGACATGTTCTTCCAAACTACTAAAAGAACAAAACGAAAACAGGAGAAAAAGAAATCCACTTGTTCAGAGCAGGATAAACTCACAGGAACAAGCGTCTTTCAGACAGACCACAAAAGAGAACTGATATCACACCCCAACACCAACAGGCACAGTGGACAACCTAAGAAATCACCCTAAAAAACACCTAATAAATAGATCAGGTTCGTAATTCCTGCACCAACAGTAAGAAGTGCTAACAGAAGGTAAACAACTGTAGCGAAAAAGATCGAAACACAGGATCGACAGGTCATTGAATCTTAAACATCGTGGAAGTCGATTGGACTCTTCAGTGTGATGCTGCTTCAAACGAAATTAGAAGCTATTTGGTTTGCTACCCTTGTAAACCATATCAAATATTGGTAACTCCAACGAAAATTGGTTGTTTTTAGTTCGTTACCAAATTTTGGCAATGCTCACGAAAAATTGATAATGCCAAGGAAATCCAATGTCATGTATGGACAATCCAAGGGCGAGAAAATCGCTCACCAAAATTTTGGCATCGCATTTTGATTTACTCAATAACTGCAACAAAAGACTGGTTTACTAGATCCTCCTCTTTTTCTCCTCATATCCGATGCCTAGTAATGCGTTTCATGGACCATCTTCAAGTGCAAACCTCCCACAGTTACCTACTAAAGAAGGCGGCCATGCCATGACGTAGGGATGAACACCACTGTCAGACGTCCTCCAAAACAGCTTTTCCAGCTCCTTGGTTTCCAGGCATAAGGAGAGGAACCAACAAGAGGTGTGGGGATCATGATACATCTCCGACGTTGCCAAGTATACGAAACCATCCCTGACTGCCACGACATTCAGGTTCAGCTCGTCCGGTACGTCCCTGGCGGCCTCCGCAAGCTGTATGTACGGATTGACTACCCTGTTCAGCACCCAACTCCCAACACCATGACCGTCTGTTCCCCACAACAACACACGAATGCAGTAGTCAGCTGCATAAACGAGACAAGAAGCGCCATCCTTCATTTCACCTACAGCAAAGCTGCAATGCCGATCCCTCAGGCAATGAGGGAGCTCAGCAACTGAGACTTCCATTGTCTCGGTGCACAGTGAAATCATGTGCTTGCGAAACGACATGGGGTCCATGTCGGAGTAGAGCAACCGGGCGTTGAGCTGCTGGTGGAAGCCACGGTGGGCTTCTAAGGGTCTTTTTTTTTTTAGCTGCGGTTTATAGCTTTTGGTTGTGGTTTATGGCTTTTAGTTGTGGCTTAGGTGAGGATGAATTCGCCACGGCGGTCAAGGCGGCGGCCGGGGACGAAGGTAAGGAGATTGGGCGGGCCTTAGTCGTACTTTTAGTGGGATCCTTCACGATATATGCATACAAACAACCAATTGTAAATTTATATACAAAACAAGACAACTAGTTCACCTATTTTATGCTTTTTGAGGCTCTAACGTGTTACGCTCATAAAGAGAACTGCAAGCATAGCAGAAGATAAAAGTTGTTTAACGAATAATCCCAGCAAAAGCAATCCATGTGAATATATTGTAACGAAAGGATGTAGATATTCTAGAGTCACATTTATATACCTAATATAATAACTAGCACACAATCTCAACATTGAGAGAGCGAAACAAGCTAAATAACATGCCCAAAATTACATGGATTTTGTTGCGATGAAGAGTAAATGTTCCATGTTCTCTTGGGGACAAAGGGTCTTACAGACAAACCACAAAAGAGACTCCTAGTATCACACCCCCTACACCTATCAAAAGAACAGTAGACAAGCTAAGAAATAGACCCGGTTCAGAATTCTTACATCAATACTAAGAACTACTAAGTAATAACAGAAGGTAAAGAGCTACAGTGAAAGAGAGCAAAACAAATGTCACCTGTAGCTCTTCAAAAGGAATTAGTTTCCAATGTCACCTGGGAATTTTGACTTACTCGAGAGCAGCAACAAATGGCTGGTTTACTGTACTTTCCTCCTTTAATCCTTTTCTCCCCGTGTCCGATACCCAGTAAAAGTTTCATGGATCATCGTCTACTGCAAACACCCCATAGTTACCTACTAAAGATGGAGGCCATGCCATGACGTAAGGATGAACACCAGCGTCAAACGTCCTCCGAAAAAGCTTTTCCAGCTCCATTGTTTCCAAGCAGAGGGAGAGGAACCAACAGGCGGTTTCGGGATCATGGTGCATCTCCGACGTTGTCAAGTACGCAAAGCCATCCATGACTGCCACAACATTCAGCTCATCCGGTAGGTGCCCGGCGACATCTTCAAGCTGAGCGGACAAAGAAACTACCCTGTCACGCACCCATGTCTCAGCACCACCATCATCTGTTCGACGCAGCAACACACCAATTCTGTAGCGAATAGCATAAACAATGCACGGCGAGGAATCCTTTGTTTCACCTACAACAAAGCTGCTGCAACGGGGGTTCTTCAGATACCGAGGGAGCTCAGTAACAGAGAACTCCATTGTCGCCGTGTCTAGCGTGATCATATACTTGTGATTCTTGTAGAACCAGTACAGGAACCCGTTCGCTTGCATCCCACGACGGTTCTGAATCCAGAAGTTTTTACGGGTTGGCCGCCCCGGGACGTCCACCCATGGGAGAACGGACCACTCACGGGTGTCCGAGGAGAAGACCGTTGCGCGCACCCTGGACATGTCGTAGGCAAGAAGCACCACGCGGAACGACAGGGGGTCCTCGTCGGAGAAGAGCAAGCGAGCGTTGAGCTGCGCGCAGGCGCCACGGCTGCCTTTAAAGGTGTCCGCATGGCCCAGATCAAAAGCTTCGCTCCACCACAACAAGGGGTTGAGCAAGGTGAGTAAACCCTCATACCAATTCACGAGGAGGACGTAGCCGCCGCGGCAGTCGACGATGTCCCAGCGGGGGAATTCGTCGGGGCGCTCCTGGATGGAGGTGAGGAAGAAGTCGCCGGAGCGGACGGCTGCGACCAGGTCCCGGTCGCGGCGGCGGCCGGGGACGAAGGCGGGGAAGGCAGGGACGTTAGGGTATTGGTCGCTCCTGGGGGGCTCGAAGAAGAGGCCGAGGAGGGGCGCCGGGTGGAGGGCGCGGAAGCGGCGGCGGAAGGCAGGGGAGGAGGCCACCGCCCTGCGCCACGCGCGGCAGGTGCAGGCGGCGCGGACGAGCGTAGCGAGGGAGGGGAGGCAGAGGAAGATCTCGCGCAGGATGTCCTCGCCGAAGGAGTCTAAGGAGGTGGGGTTTAATTTCTTTGCCAATTTCGCCGGCCGCGGCTGGGTTGGAGAGCTATCGCCGGCCATTGCCGCGGTGGCGGCGGCGACGCAAATTTGCCGACAATGTGGCGTACGGGAGTACAACCCCTATTTATTTACCCTCAAAAGGCCCATTTATTTACCATCAAAAGGCCCATTCAAGCCGATATAGCACGCAGTAATTCAGTCCATAAAGCAGAACTGCCCATTTTGTTCATCCACAATCCACACAATAACACAACCTATAAAATGTTCATCCTGCTAAGTTACATATGCTGTTAATATTAATCAGTCAGTGAGACCTATGTTTGCGTGAGTTGGTTCTAGCATTTTCTCCCTTACTGGATGACAATTCCACGTGGATTTGCACTACAGAAACATTACAGTATACATACAGTAACAAGTACAACCAATACCTCCTTTTCATTGTTTATCATTCTGCTCTTGATTATAACAAGTATCCTCAAGAATTCTGTGCTATCATTGTAACTGTATCAATCAATGCATGGACAGTTCGCTCAAGAGCTACTGCTTGCACAAATAAATTTATCTTGTGTCGTGCTTTGAGTAGTTCTGCGAGACAAGAATCGGGAATACAGATGTGCATAACAATAGAATGGCTGCGTGAGAGGCGTGTTGAGTATCTTATAAGAAATGGAGGGGGAAGTTCAGTGTAGCAGACATTTTCTCTATATAAGGGATACTTTCTACCTCAGCCACCATCTTTGGACAGCTGAAATGGGCGTATTAAGGAACGGTGCATAGCGATAAATGTATGGGTTTACAGCCCGGCCAATTGTTGCCCACACATTCTGGTGATAGCCGGATGTTACAGGAGCATGGTACATTAACTTCAACAGCTGCAGAATAAATGTGCACAGAAAGGTTAGCTTGGTAATGCAGTTGTGAATGCCTTAGTTGAACACATAACAGGTTTGGTTAGAAGACGCAGTCAAGTTACTCCTTGAACAATAAGCAAAATGCCTTAGCAACCATATATTAACTAATACCCCGTTGCATATGTAGGTACACTTATGCAAGATATCAACATTTCAAAACTTCAATAGCAAGTTAGGCATGAAAAAAATCTGAAACATATGAACTCGTTCCCAGTGTTCGAAGTAGACATATGAATAACTGGTAATGCAGCCAATGAGATGCAAAAAATCAACCTATAACATCGTCATGTTCTTCCAAACTACTAAAAGGAGAACAAAACGAAAACAGGAGAAAAAGAAATCTGCTTGTTCAGAGCAGGATGAACTCACATGAATGTACATGAATGTCTGAATTATGTTGCGTCTCCACCTGCATGAGCAAAAGCACATAACATCTGATGTAAGTTCAAATTAAAAAAAACCTTACCTAAATAGTTCATTGAGAGGTGAATGCACGTACGAGAAAAGTGATATGATCATAAGAAAGCCCAGGGCAATTTCAGCATTTGAACAAAGGAGGCTGACTGAAGTGTTGTTTGTCTCTACCCACAGACAAGGATCCTCCAAGTACCCCCTAAACAAGAGATAGCAAGAAATCAATAACCACGGGAGTGGACAAAAAGGTGGAATTTGATTAACAGATATCGTCAAACAGTTAAAAGTACCATGCACTTGAGGATAATAAAACATAGAACCGAGTTTGAATTTACTCACCTGTACAAAGAGGTGCGTGTAAAATTACGCCTTAGGAATCTAGCAACATGATCAAGTGCCCAGCAAAGCACAGGCAGCAGAGCAACTACAACAAAAGGAAAATAGAACTGCTAAGAGAAGAACAGAGATTAGACTCGCATATTTGAAGCAGGGAAGAAAAGGAAGTACAGCTTACTCTTAAAGTGCATGTTAGATGTGAACATCATAAGGGAGAACATCAAATGAACAAAGTCCTTGGCTACAATTATAGATTGCAACCAAGGCTGAATTGCAGGCATGTTCCACGCTCTTGGTTTCTACAGGCAGAAGGGGGAAAATCAGAACTGAGAATTAGTGGAACATAAGCACAAGCAAAACTAGAAAAAAAAAACAAAAAGGTGCTTTATCTCATTCAGATAAACAGACACTTACCCCACAAGTGCAGTATAAAGAATATGCTGAGGAGCATATTGTTCCTAGCAACGAAAGTCTATACGCTTTGCTTGCGATATGTTTCGGTAGAATTGGAAGCATTCCAAGACTAGCAACAACCAGTACCTGCAAAACCATAGTTCACAAAACCATATTTCACTCCAACATGCAGGGAAAAACTTATCACCGAAATTTTGGCGAAAATTAGTGGTTATCAGAATTACCGCTAGGTCCCGGTAAAAAGTTGACTCGGTGAAAAATTTTTGTTGAAGTTTGAACTTGAACAGTACAAATATAATGGAAAGCCCACATGTAAACCGAACACACCGTCTAGCCCAACAGCAAAGGTCATGGCTTACGTGCACTAGGTCTTGGGATCGAATCTCAGCTTTGCCCTCCTCAATTTTAGCGAACATTGCTCTAACATGTGGGTCCCATAGTTAAAAAGATGGGAAAATGGCATCTTGCAAGGATGGGAGTCGAACCCATGACCTCCCATGCGCGTGCACAATTGGCCACTGGGCTAGCTCCATTCTAATGAAGATTTTGTGGTTGAAAACCCTTTTGATCCCTCCTTTTGAAATTTGAAATTCAAATTTTATGTGAAACTTTCAAGCGAAAACTCACCGGAAATTCTGATAACAGGTGGTTATCACATGTATCGCTGACCTCTGGTAAAAATATACATTTTTCCTTGCCAACATGTACCAGCATCATATACTACACATCTTTTGCTAGTCCTCGTAATTATTCCCTACTATAATAAGTATAGTTACTAGTTAAGCTAAAGTTTGGGTCTGCAATCAAGCTATATTTTAGTTTTTAAGAAGTTGACTAGGCCGAATTTCTATAGCCGAGACACAGGTGAAGCGCTAGTCGACAAGGGAATTTTGGTTTTCTTAATAAGAGACAAACTGCATCCACACCCCTCTTAATGAATATTGTCTTATTTTATCGGAAATTCTATCTTTTACATTTCAGTATTTTTATACGTAATTCATGCATTTGTTCATTAAGATGGGTGTGAACGCAGCTTGCCTCTAATAAAGAAAACCAAAATTCCTTTGTCGACTAGCGCTTCACAGATGTCCCGGCTATAGAAATTCGGACTAGTTAACTTCTTGAAAGCTAAAATATAGCTTGATTACAGACCCAAACTATAGCTTACATAGTACCTGTACTCAATACAGTATGAAATAATTACGAGGACTAGCAAAAGATGTGTAGTATACGTGTATATGTAGAAGGGCTCAAGGAAGTACGAGTAACAGCAGGTAGGGGAAGGTCCTATATACTGTCATGAGACTTGGGACCTACGAAAGCTGTAATAGTAAAATAGTCTGGGTTCTAATCCACAAGGATTAAAACCAGTTGCAGCAGCTGGAAAACATGAACTGACTTCATGTATGCCCTAGTAGTCAGTGGGCCTGTTCTTTTTTGCTGCGGCTTGTGACTTTTAGGCTGTTTGTGCGAGAGAGATTACAGAATAACAGAAACTCACGCGCGGTTTTTGATGATATAAATGAAGTCAGTAAAGTATGTACTACAATTAACTAGTAAACTCTATCTTGAAAAGATATTCCATTTAAAAGCTAGTTACTATAGAAAAGCCGAAAAACAGCTTTTAGAAGCTGAAAAGAACATGGCCAGTGTATTGATGGACCAATTGGCTCAGACCAAAATAAAAACAAAGCTGATTTTCCTGTGAGCACTACCACATTGTAAATGTGAATGCTCAGAGACCACAGTAAAAGTTGTCAGGTGTTGCCTTATCCAGAATGGCTATTAAACTACTGAGCATAATCCACTAATAAAAGCTATGGGTCCCACAGAATTTGGTGAACAACCAATGAGCTAGACCAGATACTTACCGATGAAACAATGTCCCAGTGCTAGACTTTTACTATGGGCCATCAACTAAGAGATAACGATGATGAGAATAGGAGGGGTAGGGCAAAATATCTAACTGAAAACACTGATATGATATTGAAGTAGTGGTCAGGCAATCAGCCAGTATAGCACAGAGTCATAGTTCAGCAGGGAAAAAATTCCATGGCCACATATGCTGCCAGAAGTCGATAAATATGATAAAGAAGAGGCCAGGGCCTAAGAATGAAAATGGTAATCAGCAAAAGAAGTGAAATAACTTAAGTGAATGGAACATTAGAGCATAATTGGATGCAACTTCTGCTCACAGCAACTAGATTATGCATATGCCATTCTATATTAAAGGGGGGAAGGTAGCTATGCCATACCCAGGCATTGATAGAGAAATGTATAGTCCGTCCATCCAACCGTAAAGAATTTGCAGTCCTTTCTGTTGGAAGTGGCTGCGAGGCAGCAGTTGATCTTGCACTAGATCCTACATGAAATCAATTATGAATCTTAGAATGGTGTGGCATGAGAGAAAACATAGTGACATACTGACATGTATTTCCGTGTTAGTTCAAATTGTAATTCCAAAAGTATTCTATTAAGCATCAGGGTTTATTTTAGAAAAGGGAGCAACTTTTATTAAACCCCAGCTCACTACAAAGCTGACCCTGGAACAACAAAATCAAAGACAGGAGCTCCTGAAAAGAGCTTCAACAGTCAACAACCACACAGCCCTACCAGACCAGAACAGGAAAACTACACCACTGGCAACACAGAGAATATAAAACGGTAACAAGTATTTTCCAGAGCACCTTCTTCCAAGGATCTTGCCCACTACCTCCTCCAGACGAAAATTACTAAGCACCAGAGTTCACCGTACCTGAGTCACGAGCTCTTGCATTCTCACTGGATGGCGTAGATGAAGACCTTGATGCTGGTCTCGTGGACTGAGTTGAACTTGTGGAAGACATAGGATCAACCACCAAATCAGGATCCTGACATGTAAAGAAAGGAAACTCAGCAATTTTACCACTGTCCCACCTTGATTCTTTTACCTGGATATGACTCCATCAAGTTCATAAGGCCAATTGCAAGCAGCAAATATTGTGTAACATCAATAAGCGAAACTATCATCAGACTGCCCAGAAGTGACTAGATGCAGTAAGGATGGTATAAATTGAAAGACACTACCAACCCAAATGAAGAACATTGAGGAAATAATAAGCAGTTATTAATTGGATCTTAACCAAAGAGAAGTCACTTTTCGCTAACCAACATGAGTAATTCAGGCCTGCTTTAACCAAAACAGTTGGCATCCCTAAATGGCAATGCTAGTATCTAGCAACCAGAAGTTGAACATGTAAGATAGAAAAGCAATAAAGCATTATTAAAACAAATTACCAGCTCTTCAACTCCCTAATTGTGCAAACCCAAATGGTGGTGTGGCAGCAAGGAGAAAGTGAAAAGTTAGAGTGGATGAGGAAGATAAAGCACCAGGAACTTCAATACAATCCACCACTCACAAGAAAGGAAGCACCGATACGGCAGTTCTGTGCCGTACACGTGTCCGATACATATTCGATACAGCGATACGTTCCGATACGCAGCGATATGGTATCGGCCGAGTATCGGTAAATTTCAGCTGAAAAAAATAAAAAAATACCTCGATATGTTTCCAATATGGCGCGATACACGAGCGATACGTGTGGCCCAATTGATCTCAGCCCAACAGAGGAGACAACCCAATTGGAGAAGGCCCGCACCCATGGGATCCCCTCGTGACCAATCCGACGGCGCAGATCCTCTCGCCGCTCTACTATAAACACCCCCCCAAGGCCCCAACACTAAAGTGAAGTCTCCTCCAGTTTCTGCCCCCACAGTCGCCGCCTCACCGTTGCTCGGCCTAAAGACCAGAGAGCGCGAAGCCCGAGCGCCTCCCCCATGGTACGACGTAACGGCGATCCTCCAACCTGCTTCATCTGATCCCTCGCGTTTCTTGCTAGGATTGCTGTTGGATTTGGGGTTCTGATCTGTGTGATTTTTTTCTGGTGGGTGGTGGACTGCTGCTTGTGGTGGTGGTGGACTGGTGATGGTGGTGCAGGTGCTCCAGAATGACATTGACCTGCTAACCTGCCGACGAAGCTCGAGAAGCTCAAGCACAAGAATAAGCGCCTCGTCCAGTCCCCCAACTCCTTCTTCATGGTAATTCCCTAGAAATCTTTGCCTCTGTGATTGGTTCTCTCTGTTGGAATGGTTGCGCATGTGTATGTTCGTGTAGTGGTACTACTGTAGAGTGCACTGCCTGGAGGTCCACCCTAAGCACTCGTGATGAAGATATGCCAATTCTTTCGCCACCCCTAGAGCAATGTTAAAGCTTTGCTTCCATTCAAGTAAGATTTGCGAGTCCTCACCACCAAACAAGATTTTATCCAACGAGCCATTCTTCACATATTCTGAAACCAATATCCTGTGTGGATCATCAGAACAGAATCCCCAAACACTCACTATATTCATATGGTAAATCCTGCCAATCACACTCAGTTCATGCTGGAATTCTTCCTCACCTTGGTTCATGTCTACCAAATGGGTATGTTCCAGCTGCCAAGTGGTATGTCATTTAAACTCTTCAATTTTCATTTTTTTTTTCATTATTAGCCAAGCATTGATGGTTATACTTGCCTGTTTACAATTTTTTTATTTTCATACACACACACACACACATTTGCCATATCAACGTATCCTTGTTTTTGGAAAATACTGTATCGTCGTATCCATATTGCCGTACCCGTATAGCATATTAGGGCATCCTAGCTCACAAGTCACAACTGTTGTGTTTTCAGCTCACATCTATATGACATCATAGCTCAAGCCAAAGGAAACATATGACCAAGCAATGTGCTCGAGACTATTATTCACCCATACAAGGAGGTTTATCCGGTAGATGAAATATGGCACCACAAGCATTGCATGTACATTCTGGAAGTCACAAAGTAATTTAGAATTTTCTTGATGGAGGTAACAACGACTAGATTTAAGTTAATACTGTGTGTTTACCAGTTGTTGATTTATTCCATTGGAACACATTTTCTAAATGAAATGCAACAAAAATTGCTTTCGTAATAAGCAGGATCAAACTGGTCTTTGGTCTACAAATAAAGGTAAAACCCAAAAACCATAGCAATGGGTTCAGCAGTATATATCCGCCACTTTTACACATATTTATTTGGCTCAACAACCATCTAAACAAAAGATCCAGAACTTCCTTTACAGCATCAAAACATGAACACGGCCTACTTGATGTTTTGAGCTATCTTAATGCACACCACTCAAATTAAGCACCCTCAATTCCTCATGATAGCATATTGATGCATTTATGTAAAGCATAAGCGCACCGAATTTACAACTGTGAAAATGGTATCTCAAACTCTTGGCAACTGCACGGAACCAAAGCCAAAATGCAACATTGAGAACGACGATGATATCATGCACCCCATAAACCAAATTAATATCACGACACCAGAGATACAATACTACAATATAATATCTTAACAGTCACTTGTAGCATCAAATTCAAATCATCAACCCTTCCGTAAGACCTAATTCTCCCCAGCGCAAGCACACAGCGCTAACCCAAACAGATCGAGCTGACGCGTCCACGGTCCGCACATCAGGAGTAACACGAGACGCATCCAATCCAATCCAATCCGGCACTCCAAACAACAACAACAACAACAACAACGTTACAAGCGGAGGCGGCGTCTGGAGGCTTACGACGTAGCGCTGGTAGAACTTGCACTTGAAGTGGTCGACGACGTCGGGGCGGGAGGCGAGGTGGGGCGGGACGAGGACGTTGGACCAGTACCCCGCCCACCGCGCGTCGTTCTCGTAGTCGTACGCCGCCGCCGCGATCCGCTTCAGCCTCTGCGGATCTCCGCCGCTGCTGCCGGTGCTCGCGTCCGCCTCCCCCATCGCCGCGCGGGATTCTCCTGCCTGCTCTTCTCTTCTTCTCTCCTCCGGCCGGGATTTGGGTTCGGGCTCGGGAGAACCAACGAGGAGAGATGAGTCACTGCAGAATTTTTCTGTTGGTGCGACCAACATTGCAGCTAGAGTTTTTGATTTCTGGTTTATTTTTATTATTTGTAAATTTTTTAAATTTTAGTTTTTTTTGTGTATTTTACTGTATTCACTTGTATTATTTATGATGGACTAATCTGTTTTTTATATTTTTAAATTTTTTAAATTTTAGTTAGACCAAAGATATCATCAGTTACAGTATAATTTCAGCTAATTATAATAAAATTTCAGTCATATATCGTTTTTTTTCAGTCCAACTAAGCGGCACCTTAGTGCGAGAGAAGACTTCTCTTTTCCTTTTATTTTTTCGGCATTCTCACTGCCCAGTGGGGCCTGGGTGTTTTGGCAGTTGGGAATATTCTAGAGAAACAATTATGAAACGGCGACTTAAAATATGTTCGCTAACAGAAGATTTTCTGCGTTAGTTTGACAGAGTTTTGTTAATCTTTTGATAAAATCTCAACTCGTCGAATTTTAAAAAGAGGAGTAGTTCAACTCGTTGATTTTTTTTAAAAAAAAAGAAGAGTAAGGTGATGTTCGGTTGGTTTGAAATAAACTGATTTATGACTAAAATTGCACCGTAACTGACTGAAATTACACTATACCTGATGATAGCTTATGTGGTGTAACTAAATTTAAAAAAATTAAAAATAAAAAGATTAATTTATCACGGACAATGTAAATAAATACAAAAAAACCAGCAAAAAATCTCAAAAAACCAAAAATTTATTAAAATAATAAAATTTTAAAATAATAAAAAAATAAACTAGAAACTAGAATCAAAAACCGAAGTAAACGAGATCTAAACCTAACAGAGTACCATCGGACCCTGGTACCCCTAACACCAGCATCCATCCATGAAGTAAAGGATGTTTTGATTAATGTTTATACACTGTGTCATGTACCTTTACATTTTTGTCCCATTGAATGGAGGAACTAGGAAGCCGTCATAAAAGTGGTAAGAGAGTAAGAATTGAGAAGGCTAGGTGAAAATTTCATAGAGCTAACGAGAAATTGGATGATGAATCAAATTCAAGATTTCAAGAGGAAAGAGCTCTCTTCATGTGGATACATATAAATTCGGATGCTTTGTTGCATAACTTAACCGGAGGCCAGAGACCAACTATTCTTGACGTCTCCAAGGGAAAAAGAATGGGTCAGAACTAAGCATGAGCAATCCATTGGGTCAGCAAATATTTGGGCTGACCATCCGAATCGACCTTCGTACATCTAAGACATGATCACATTCAACCTCCAACTCTGCTTTCTGATAAGACTAGTTAAATACCTGTACATTGCTACGGATTTAAAAAATTTTAACATGTTTATGTGCATGTTTTAAAAATTTTTACCACCCGTAAGTTTTAGAACATGTAGTATGATAAATTTTAAAAATCCATGACAACGCATGGGCATTTAGTTAGTGAAAGATATGATTTGTGAATGATGAACCCCAAACTTGGAAGTTAGTCAATCCCGTATTAAAAAACTCATATATAAAGACACCGCCCTATTCACACAAAATTGTCTCACCAGATGTTTTTTTAACCTTTTTCATACAAAGAAATCTTACCAGACTACTGCCATCTCTATATGCAACTTTTGCTTTATGGCATACTCGAAGGTCCTGAACCTATCTCTTCTCTCAAGTAGCATTGTAGAAGAACTGACAATGATTTTAGAATAAAAGCTGGTTAGAGACAGAGGAGGCAAGATGATGCATACCTTCCAGCTTCATGGCCTATGATCCTAAGGGAAACCGGAGTTGCCCCTACACGAATTCAAGCAAAATCACACAAAATTAGCCACTACTCTAGGCACATCTGCATCACCATTTCCTAATAAAAAAACATAAAACTATGAGAAAATTATAAGATGTGGAACTGTGCACACATTGGCTTCCCAGAAGTAGACATCGATGTGGCAAAGCGCAGTGTAGAGGATCTTGATGCGCACCTCCATGTCTGAGACAGTGCCACCTCCACCTCCTCGATCGACAGTGGCTTCCCGACCTCCGATGCCACCACGACTGCAAGCATGGATCCAAGAACCAAACCGAGTAGCCCTTACATCAATTTCTAAGTTTCTTTACACAAAGATTAAATGCTTTTGCCAATGCCTAGAAGTACCCACAAATCTTTCACAGGAGCGTAGAGCGTACTCTTTTCTGTTCATTTTGGCAAGAATAAAAATGTTATAAACAACTCTTATAACATGGTACAATTGGAACTGCAGCAGTAAAGTTCTCTCTAAATGACTTTGCATTTGTGAGCATAAATACACGCCCATCAGCAGTATTGGGTGGCAAGTTCAGGCAAAAACATGACGAAAGAAATAGCACCAGCCCACGCACGTAAACATCACCAGTATTACTTCACTTATGTCTACAAGAATACACAATAGGGTGTATCTAGCCAAGTAAATCCTGAATCTGCACAAGGAGTGTGTTACTAATGAAGGATATGATTTATGAATGATGAATCTCTAGCTTGGAAGTTTGTCAACGCCATATAAAAAACCTCATATATTCACACAAAATATTCTCACCAGACTTTTTTTAACCTTTTTCATACAAAGAAATTTTACCAGGCTACTGATATCTCTACATGCAGCTTTTACTTTCATGGCATACTCGAAGGTCCTGAACCTATCTCCTCTCAAGTAGCATTGTAGAAGAACTGACAATGTTTTTAGAATAAAAGCTGGTCAGAGACAGAGGAGGCAAGATGATACATACCCTCCAGCTTCATGGCCTAAGATCCTAGGGGAAACTGGAGTTTGCCCCTGCACGAATTGAAGCAAAATCACACAATGTTAGCCACTGATCTATGCATGTCTGCATCACTATTTCCCAATCGAAAAACATAAAACTATGAGAAAATTATAAGATGTGGAACTGTGCACACCTTGGCCTTCGAGAAGTAGACATCAGTGTGGCAGAGCACGGTGTAGAGGATCTTGACGCGCAACTCCATGGCCTACGGCAGCGCCACCTCTGCCTCCTCGATCGACAGTAGCTTCCTGGTCTCCCATGCCACCACGGTTGCAAGCATGGATCCAAGAACCAAACCGATTAGCCCTTGCTCGCATCAATTTCTGAGTTTCTTTACACAAAGATTAAATTTTGAGGAACTAATTTTTAGAAGTTTTGATGAACTATTCTTAGAACAACTGGAAAGATCCAAAAGATTGTTTGGAAAAGAAGATGAAGAAGAAAGAGGGTTCAAGAAAATGCAGAGACAGTGTAACATCCTGAAAAAAATTTTAATTTAAAATATGAATATTTTAAATTATTTTTGTAGTGTATTTAATAAAAATTTGGATTTTATGGTGTTTTCCTGAAATTGGATGAGATTTCAAATTTTTAAGGATTCATAAAATTCAAAGACAAACATTAGTAATGCCAAAAAGGAAATATGCAGATAATGGAAAACTAAAATTATAAACTAAGAATCTGAAAAGATGATCCAAAAGAATTAAAAAGTAAAATAAAAGTAATAACGATAAGCATCTCTAAGAATATATATATATATATATATATAAGTATGCATGTATGATATGTATGCATATAATTAAATGTAACAAGAAAATAATTTTTATGTAACAAATAGTAGCAAAATAGAAGATATAAAATATCAGGAAGAAAGGAAGTGAATATACCTATATACATATACATACTTATACACACCCATGAATATATAAAAAAAAGGAAAAATCAAAGAAATACAAAAAGAGAAGAAAAAGAAAAACTCGGCCGGGCCGGCCATCACCCCGGCCCAGCCCTCTCTCCACGCGCGGCCAGCGCGTTTGTGCGGCCCAGCCTGCCGCCAGCCGCGCCCCGCGCCTCACTGCGCTGCGGGCCCGCGCCCCTGATCGCGCCTCTCCTCTCGCTGCCGCGTGGCCGCGCGGTCGCCCGCGTTGTTCCGGCCGCGTCTGCCAGTGGCCCCGCCTTCACCCGCGCCTCTCTCTCTGCGAGCGGGCCCGGGCGTCGCCGCGTCTTCTTCTTCCCGGCTCCTCTCTTCTCCACGCGCCAGCGACGCCGAAGCTCTTCCCCCTTCGCGCTTGTTCCCTCTGGCCGCAGCTGATCTCTTCCTCTCTCTCTCACCCCCGCGGGCAAAGTTCAGCGCACCCCCTGTGCTCTCTCTCCCGAAAAATCTCGGCGGGATTCGGTTCGCCTCCCCTCGCCAGAGTGAGCAGGGCGGAGCACCAGGTGCCGCTCTCGCCGCGCGCCTCCTCCGGCTATAAAAGCCGCGTCTGCGAGCTTCAAACGCGCCGCCCTATTCCCCTCCTCCCTCCTCTGCGAGAAATTGAACCAAGAGCCCTTAATTCCCCGCCGGCCCCCTTCTCCTTCCCGAGCTCCGGCGCAGCCCTCCCCGCCGATTCCGGCCACCCCGAAGCCAGCCCAAGCTCCTGGAGCTTCGTGGGAGCAAGGCGAAGCCATCCCCGGTCTTCCCCGCGCCTCCCGTGTTCTCCACCTTGCCGTCACCGGAGCCCCGCCCGAGCCTCCGCCGTCGCACGCCGCCAGCCCTCTCCGGCCACCGTCGTTCCCAGCCGCCTACACCAGAAGCTTCCCCATCGCGCGAGGATTACATATCACGCAGCTCCCGAGCTTCCCGACCACCGCTCGCCGCCGGCCACCGTTGCCCCCGACTCCTCTGCCCGACCGCCTCCCGGAGCTACCTCAAAAGGTATACTTACCCTATATGGGTAAGCATCGCTCGGGCGACCGAGTGGTTATAGCGTTAACTCTCCTTCCCCATTGCTCCCGCGTCGCGTGTTCGAGCCCCGGCTCCGCGCGCACGGTCGAGCGATTTCTTTTAATTTCCTTACTGACAGGTGGGCCCCACCTGTCAGCCTCTGAAACCAGAGCGACACGCTGACACACGGGCCCCGCTGGCCATAGAGACGGAAAAGAAATAATAAAAGAAAACGATAAAAATTAAAATATGACATGTGGGACCCACTGTCAGAAATTTAATAATTTTTGGATTTAACTAAACTGAAATATTCAAAAGGGCATAACTTATTCATTTTAACTCTAAATTGAGTGAGACAAATTTCTAAATTCACCTAAATTCAAGATCTATCCAATGGAACTGAAATCATAATTTTTATAGTTCAATTAAATTTCTGATGGTATTTTATGTGGTACAATATGTTCATTTCCAGAAGTGGTAGTTATACACCTAATATACCACTTGTTGAAAATGATCTTATTAACCTACCCTTTAGTAAACAAGTTGATATTAGGCCCGCATAAAATAGTATGTTTTTTCCTTTGCTAAAAATAGAAGTATACGTATAAACTATAAAGCCAACTTGATAAATCAACAAATGCATACAGTGCACATATAACACATACCTTAATTCATAAATACTGAGCTCGGTACAATAATAGTCGGCTAAATTCATACATATATCTTAACTCATGAAACTTCCTTGATAAATATACAAATAATAAAAGAAACTGTTAATAAAAGATCGATTCACCACCAGCCTTGCCTCGAACCATCCAAATCACCCATTAAATCATAATAAAACTAAATTGAGTTTATTCCGAGTTATTTGGATCTTTTGAGTTATTTGCTTTCTTTTTGGATTCAGTCGTTTGTCGTGTAATTAGAAACTGAAGTCCGAGGATTCCACGGATCAAGCGAGATCAAGAGTGAAGTGAAGAAAAGATCCGAAACTCAAGAGAAAGCATTGTGTGAGCTCAAGACCGCAGCAAACCGCGTAGGCGAGTCAATACTTTGATCATGTTGAACCTACATTTCTGCAAATTACTTTGTTTTAAATTAACAAATTGCATTGCTGTTAGTTTTATGAAAATGCATGCTAAATTTGATATTCTAGTTATATACCGTTGTTTACCCTGAATAATATTACCCCCTCCTTTGAGTATTTGAATGTGTGAACCTTGTCGCCCTAGCAAAAACTATAAATAGTAACATTTCGAAAATAAGTCTGTAACCGTATGCCGTGCTTAGCATTGATTAGGAACTCGGGGCAAGAAATTGTCCCAAGCACCACTTTTATTCATGAGAAACTGGTTTGGGCAGTCATGGTGGAAATGACTGGTATATTTGGTTATGGATATTTTATGCCCCCAAAATCTCCGACTTGCTTAATTATCTGGGCGGACTGGTTCGAGGGTGTGAATGTGTGGTGTAGTGGAAGCACAAAGTGGGTTAGTGATAGACCGCCCAGATACCAATAAGGACCGAATCTTGTCATGTCAACCCGTGTACAACAGTACAACCACAAGTCTGTAAATTACAACTTGGCTTAGTAGATTTACCGGACCCTGAAAGTCATCCTTCCAGGAGGTGGTGTGAGGATGTGCAAGTGGCGGTCTGTGAGACGGCTTGAAGGGGACACTCGTAGGGAGTGAAGTTCTGCTGTGGCGGGCTAGCAGGGGTGGGGAGCCAGCTGCTAGACGTTCAGAAGGAGGACATCCCGCACAACGTATGGGACCCACCGCAAGTGGGAACGACCCATAGGGTGAAATGATGGAAGGGGCGAGGTACTTTGAACGGTTACTGTGATGGTCTGCTCAACCACATGACTAAGGAATCGTGTGGGGCAACGAGTTGATTGTCTCTTGTGGTGAAAGTGTACAAACTCTGTAGAGTCAAAACTATTCGAATAGCCGTGCCCACGGTCAAGGGCAGACATGGGAACTTAACCAGATATAGTTCTATTTCAAAATGATTTATGAATGGGAATGGAAAAGTGGAGGGCAGTGTAAGGCCCTAGTTTGGAATTGTCCTGGGTGTCGTCCCAGTGGTAAGTTAAGCGGCTATAACGCTGAAGAATTGCTATATGGTGCAGATGCCATGTAATGGTGGATGGAATCTGAATCACTATTATTACTGCATTCAACATATACGTGTGTTCAAAATGCTAGGTCTTAAGGAATTTTTATATAATTGTATTCAAAAGCACTCTTCGCAAAAGAAAATAAACTTAAGCCATCCTTGATTAGCCATACATGTTATATATACTGCATTCTGTGTATTGGCTCGCGGAGCACGGGGTCGGAGTGCTCATGCTCGCTTTTGCGACAAATTCAGGAGCAGGAACCAGATCACTGTGCTTCAACAATACTTTTGGATCATGATGGCAAAGAAGATGAAGATGTCGAGAACTAGGCCGCGAACCTCCAATTGACTGCCTGTGGGCATGTCCTGAAGGTCCCACCTGTATGCTTCGTTCTTCCGCTGCTGCAATTTATTGATTTCGGCCTAATCGGCCCATGAGTAAGTTTATTATTTTAATTACGTTTCCGCATGATATGTACTTTGATATTCAGAACTGTGACTGTGTGCACTATCTACTGATCCAGGGAATAGTGCAATTAAACACAGTAGATTCCGGATTGTAAAATCTGGGTCTGACAGACAGCGAGCGAACCTTTGCACTTGATCACCTTCCCAGCAGCCGCCATTCCTCTCCCACCACAAGAACAGATCGATCACTCCAGAGAGATAAAAAAGTGACCTTTGTTGCCATGATCGTGGTCGATCTTGCGGATTTCCACGGTGGTGTTGAAGCGACAGCGCCGCCCCTCATCCACATCCACCGACGCCTTGTAGCCCTTGTGGTGGATCTCTGCCCGCTCGTTCGGCCGATGAGACATCCTCGCCTTGCCTTTGCTGCCTTCCCAAACCCTAGAGAAAGGGAAGCCAGAGAAGAAGATGATGGTGGCCACTGGATCCGGTGACACCGCGCTTGGTGATGGTGCAGGGAATGGGAGAAGGCATCAGAGAGCAAAGATGTCGGGGAGGGAACAAGCGGCAAGGTGGGGAAGGAGTTAGATGATGGGGAGGGAATGGGGAGGAGGAGGAGTGGGGGAGGGGGAGGAGGCGGCGGTGAGCAGATGCGGTGGGGAGGGGGAAGCGGGAAGATGGGAAAGAAGGCGGCGGGCAGATGCGGTGGGGGAGGTGGCGACGAGGGGATGTAGCGGTGGGAGTTGAATTTGTGGGCGTAGTGGGGAGCGGTTTGGAAAGCGACAGTTTGAGAGCAGCTATGCATATTTGATCGGACGGCTGGGGAGAGTTGAGGCAGAATGGACGGCTACAGAGAGCTGAGGAAGAACACATCAATGACCACCAACTTATATTTTTAAATAGTAGAGATAGAGCACAGCTCCTCGAGACTCGGAGACAAGCTTGCCATCCTAGAGTGCCAATGTCGGTGGTAGAGCTCCGTCGAAGTAGCCGTACGCCTACTCGTTGTCTTCTTGCTTCGACTTCATCACTGATGTCATCATTAGTCAATACCGTTTGGATGGCCTATTTGTAATTTTTAATCTTTTGAGCCTGTTCTGTGAAAGGTGGTAATATTGTGTTTAAATCTGGTATTAGAATTATTTTGTTCTGTATCATAATAAAGATCATGGAGCTAAAAAATATCATCGTCGTGATTTTTGTGATGGCACTGACCAATATTATCCTTTTTTTTATTAAGATCCCGTAAATGTAGAACTTAGGGCCCTTCAGGGCCTAAATTACCTACAAAAAATATGAAAAGTCTTGAACGACAAAACGTACGTCCTACGTTCGCCGTGTCGTACACACCATGGTCCAAGATGGCTGATCTCCAAATTGCCAGCTCCTTTCCCTGCCATCAGAACAGACGACAACAAAGAAGAGACTCCACGTCCATCAACAACATTCAGATCCGTCCAAGCCAGCTTACTGATATTCCATCTCCATGTTTTGGTCTCGTTTGAAATATGAAAATATTTTCTAATCTTATTAAAATGAAATTGTTTTTATGTAAAATCTCTACGTTTTTTATACGAGGCTTTAATTTCGTCGAAAGAGACTTCACTGCATGCACGCAAGCGGCTTGGAAAAAAAAATGGAGCTGCCGAAAAAGGCTTTGCTTTAACACTGTACGGAGTGTTCAGTGTCCATCCAGTGGCTACCTAGATGCTATTCAAGCACGACTAAAGAGGTAGCTAGCAACACGGCTGCCCGTCGAGCCGCCCACGACACGAGCCATGCATCATCGATCATTGCATCGTTTCATCGCTCTGTCGGCACATGCTCCTGACTGACATCGCCACGGAAAAGGGCTAAAAGGCGACGCACTATGACTCAGCCATCCCAAGCCAATAGCGATCCATCTCATCCGAATTGTTCATCGATGGAGCGAGCAAAAATTGCCGCTCTCTCCTCCCCTGCTTCGATCATCGGGCCTAATTGGAGGGTCTGTTCTTTTTTGCTGCGGTTTGTGGCTGTTGGCTGTGACATGTGACTTTTGAGCTGTTTATACGAGATATTATAGAGTAACAGAAACTCACGTGCGGTTTTTGCCGATATAAATGAAGTCAGTAAAGTATGTACTACAATTAACTAGTAGACTCTATCTTTAAAAAAATACTCCGTTTAAAAGTTAGTTACTATAAAAAAAGCCGAAAAACAACTTTTAGAAACTGAAAAGAATAAAACCGAATTCGTGTTTTACTCTCCGTTTGTCACTCTCCCCCACCAAACCACACCACTAACGACTCATCAGGTCATGGCTACGGGAATATATAGCTAGCTGTCTAGTACTCACTCCCGTAAGAAAAAGATTGTTCTCCCCCTTTTCGCTTGAGATTGGTAAGAAAAAGAAGTTGAGTGCATGATCAATTCATCAAACTATTTTTATTTTTATCAATATCTTTATGAATATTTAGATTAATCATGTAAAGATTATATGAGTATATTTGTCTTGAAAAAAAAAGCAAATTCATTGTCTCAGCTACATATTGAAGACCAAGCCAATGTTTAAAGAAAAAATTCCTTATATGCCATTGAGAGTTACACCGATTCCTGAATTGCCACTGAAAAAAATACCATTCCTTCTATGCCACCGAGTTTCAACTTTCATCCCTTCTATACCAATCCTGTCAAGTTCATTAGTTTGAGCTACTGCCAAGTCATTGCAAGTTATTTGATTTTTCCCCAAATGACTTACCCCCACAAAATAGTCAATGGTCGCTGACCCACATGTCATTGTAAGCTACTTCTTTCCTTCCTCCATTGCCAACTATGGATGTTGTTGTCCCCATGCCATCCTTCCCAACGTCCTCCTCGTGATGATGGGAGGTGCGGCAATGCTCAGTGATGGCGAGAGGTGCAACGCTTGGCAACGGTGGGATGAGGTCAATGGTGTCGAGTTGCACCTCCAGCATTCGGAAGCGCCATGAGCCCAAGCCATTGAAGAATAAAAAATGCAGGAGGGCGTCAAGGAACTCGCTGATGACACAAGAACCTCGATGAATCGACTCAGGGTAGCATGGAGTCCAATTGGCGGTGGCCAGTAGAGAGATCACCATCTCCTGCAATAGATCAGGCGGTAGTGACATCTCTTGAGAGGGAAGAAGGGCAGTGATGACTCCTAGGTCCCGCCTCCATCCTCCCTGAAAGCATCAAGCCCGACCTCTTAAAGCCAGTCAAGGGGTTGTCGGGTTCTCTCTCGCACTCGAGTGCTCCAACAGCACCCCCAGAAGTTCATGGTGGCTAGCAACAGGGTTGCCAACTGCTCCGAGGCAAGGCAGATCTGCCTAGGTCTTTGGCTCTGGTGAGGTGGATTCTGCCGAATCTGGAGACGGTGCAATGACGAAACAAAAAGGAGGGAAAGGGGAGGAAATGTCTGATGTAGGGATGATGGAGAGGGAGTTGAATGGTGGCTGCGAGCTCAATGGTTGAGTGAGTAGAGTGAGAAGAGAGAGCACCGACGGGAGGAGGGGGATGTGGCGGTGCCAATTGGAGAAGGGGAGGAGGCCGATGGGGGCAACAGTTTGTGGGGGAGAGTTGAGACAACCAAATGACATTAGGGGTGAGAAGAGGAAGAAGAAAGAGGAGGAAAAGGGAGAAGAATAAGAAGAGCAAATATGCCTAAACCATGTCTCGTCTAAGTTAATGACAAATTCACGGCAGGCTAACGGAAGTGATATGGGGCGGCAAAAAAAGAAACTCAGTGGCATAGAATAAATCACATTTTGCTCATTGGCAAGTCAAGAATCAAATTCTCGTTGGCATATACGAAATTTTCTCGAAAAATAACACTCATTTTTTGTGGACAGGAGTAACTTACGAGAGCGATTCTCATGCGAGGACCCACCCAAGGATGACCATTTAGGACAAGCCGATAAGCGGTCTTCCTCTGTCTGGGTGCTCACGAAAATCCCTTCCTTCTCCCCTACGACAATCCTTCTTGGACGTCAGCCATTCCGTCAGCAATGGGACGCAAAGAGACTCATGCAAACAGGCCAACGTAGACCGTGGAAATGCGACGGAGACGCGTGCAGGGTGCCGCAGCGCAAGGAGCACACGAAATTCCCTATGGAAACTCGCAGCCTACTGCCGACAGCTCACTCGAAAAGAAGCAACAGGAGACTTTGCCATCAAGCAAACAGATAGCAGCAGGTTCTCTCTGCCCACCACTTGCAAACTTGCATTATGCACGGCTCCAAAAGATACAGGGAAAAAAAACACTCGTACATGCATGTACGCACGTGAATTTTTCAGGACAAGTTCCATCTTCCATCCGTACCTCTCAGAAACGAAGATCACGAACAGAACATGTGAGCAGCGTGTGCGACGTATTTTCTTTTGGGTTCTGTACGAGGTAGACAAATCACAACATGAGATTTGCCTATTGTGCGTAACACTTCATGTACCACATACATATCCGCAAAGTTTTTTTGGGACTTTGGAACAGTGCGAATCAAAGCCTAAAACCTGTGTCCATCAAACCCATGTCCTCTTACTACTGGAGACCTTACATAGTGCATACGGATCTCAATCAAATACAATGCATTTGTACATCATGGATTCATGGTCATTGCAGGCCAACATCAATGGTTCAACAGGCCTAAAGAGAGTATAAAGAACTTGGCAAAGTGGGGCGTCCAGCGAGGTTTCAGTTAGTCAGATCTGCTTTGAGCTTTTTAATACCCAACAACACGCCATCTCGGGTGTTTGTTTTGTACTGCCGCCTCCTAAGGAGCCATGCCCAAACCCTATAAAAAAACCTCACGAAGTAATGCGATGCCATTTTTCTACTCTGGCCAAAGACCTTTTTGGGCATCGCACTAATCTGACCTTACTTTTAACTAGACTGACTCATCAGTCATCAACCACTACGACACAAACCAACTGGCGCCTATAAAACCGTGCGCCAGCTACAAGCCCACTCATTCCACACCGACCAGACCTCTAAACACTTCATAGATCATAGTGAAGACCAAAGCAGTGGAGGCGAGCCGAGAGAAGGTTTGCCTAGGCGCCGGCCATGGCGTCCTACGACAAGGCCATGGAGTCTTACAAGAAGGCCGTCACCACAGCGGCGTCCCTCGCGGCGTCCGCGATGCTGGTGCGCGGCGTCGTCAACGAGCTGGTGCCGTACGAGGTGCGCGACCTGCTCTTCTCCGGCGTGAGGCACCTGCGGTCGCGCATGTCCTCCCAGCACGCTATCATCATCGAGGAGACCGAGGGCTGGGCCAACAACCAGCTCTACGACGCCGCACGGACGTACCTCGCGACGCGGATCAACACCGACATGCAGCGCCTCCGGGTCAGCCGCGTCAACGAGACCAAGAGCATGGTGTTCAGCATGGAGGAGGGCGAGGAGATGTCCGACGTCCATGAGGGCGCCGAGTTCAAGTGGCGCCTTGTCTGCCGCGACAACTCAAGCGCCAACAACGGCAACAGCAACGGCCGTGGAGGCAACGGCAACTTCCGGCTTGAGGTACGGTCCTTCGAGATGAACTTCCACAAGAAGCACAAGGAGAAGGCCATCAACTCCTACCTGCCTCACATCCTAGCCACGGCCAAGAAAATCAAGGATCAGGACAGGACGCTGAAGATCTACATGAACGAAGGTGAGTCATGGTTTGCCATTGATCTCCACCACCCGTCGACCTTCAACACGCTTGCCATGGATCACAAGCAGAAGCAGTCGGTCATGGATGATCTCGAGAGGTTTGTCAAGAGAAAGGAGTACTACAAGAAGATCGGCAAGGCGTGGAAACGGGGGTACCTGCTGTACGGCCCGCCTGGGACTGGCAAGTCCAGCCTGATTGCAGCCATGGCCAATTACCTCAAGTTCGATGTGTATGATCTCGAGCTGACTGAGGTCAACTGGAACTCAACGCTTCGGCGGTTGCTCATCGGGATGACCAACCGGTCAATCCTCGTCATTGAGGACATCGACTGCACCCTCGAGCTGCAGCTACGGGAGGAAGGTCAGGAGAGTACCAAACCCAACCCTTCAGAGGACAAGGTTAGATAGACACTTGGAATCATACACCAGTAACACCACCTACAAATCTTTGTTCCTTAGCTTTCTTTCCAATTCTGATGTGTGGGTACTATGTCAAACAGGTGACACTATCCGGGCTACTCAACTTCGTCGATGGGCTTTGGTCAACAAGTGGGGAGGAGAGAATAATTGTCTTCACGACAAACTACAAGGAGCGGCTCGATCCTGCACTTCTGCGCCCTGGCAGGATGGACATGCACATCCACATGGGTTACTGCTGCCCAGAGTCGTTTAGAATCTTGGCCTCCAATTACCACTCCATCAGCCACCATGTCACATACCCAGAGATAGAAGAGTTGATCAAGGAGGTCATGGTGACACCAGCTGAGGTAGCAGAGGTGCTCATGAGGAATGACGACACCAATGTCGCACTTGAGGGCCTTATCCAGTTCCTCAAGAGAAAAAAGGATGATGTCAAGGATGGCAAAGCTGAAAATGTGGAGCAGGTGGTGAAGGAGAAACAACAAGAGGAGATGATGACGAAAAGTGGTGTCCCAGACAATCAAAATCAGCAAGATGCAAGCAAAGAATGATGCTTAAATAGTGTGACTATCATACAATCAGTGCCAGGAAAATTTACCAAAATGTATTGTATATTAATTGGAGGTCACTTTTGGCACAATAAAGTACTCTAGTGTTGTGAACTATTGATACTATTTAAGTGCATGTAGTCTCAGTTATCAATTGAGTATCTGCAGCAATTTCAAAGTACAAATATTGTTCAACATAAACAGTCTACAATGTCCAAATAATCAATGTTGTCAACAACTAGACCAAGATTGTCAACAATCTTGTGATACACTTGGCACCCTGCACACTGTATGTGCAGTGTATGTTAGAACAAAAATTACAGCTACAGCATATATCAGCAAATGAGCACAATGATATGGTCTTGTCTCATATTCAAAAAAGAGAGCCGTAGGAAAATAGGTTTGGACCAATATGAGCAGAGCTGCTGAATGAAAGCTGCAAATAAATAAATACACTGAACAATTTACCTGAAGAAAAACTGTTCCTCTTTCATAGGCTACCCTGTTTATCAAGCGTTTGGTTCTTTCACCACATTTATTGCACGTAAATTGAACAAGCAAGCTTCTTCTCGGAAGCTTTATTTCAAAAGTTGCTTCCTACAAAATCACATAAAAAAATGTATGTTGTTTTAAAGCCATTTCGGCCTACAGACTAATATGCAGAAGGATGCTCGCACTTCATTGACATGGTGAATCATACTAACATAATATGCTTTCCAAGTGTCAGTATCAGTATTTGAAAATGACATAACCTCCATAAGTAACATAACCTGAGTAATCTATGTTCAGTTCTTGAAACCAGCCTATTCGTCAACCAGCAAGAAGAGTGTTTTCAAACAATCCACCATTGCAGTCTAAACACTCTAGAAAAAATCGAGTTATTTTCATGTTTTCACATCATTAAGCTCCAAATATACCAAACGCAGAAGCCACAGATTATGTTGTTTTCCGAAGGCCATATGCCTGTATTAGTCTCCAAAATGCATTAAAACACAAGAAATTGACAAAGTCCAATCTCTCTGACATTTCCAGTATTTCTGCATGAAAGAAAATATGATTGCACAAATGTATAGTTCATATTCAACCAATGAATAAAAAGACATGCTAGAAAGCCACACCTTATTATGAGAATAGAAAAGAGCCAAAATCTCACAAGCTCGAAGTGTATAAGCATGGCTTAGTAGCCTACATCAATACACCAGGTTAGGGGTGGCAACAAGGCGGGGGGTCCTGGGGAGACCCCGCAGCCCCGCCCCGATCCCCATTAGCCCGCCTCGGTCCAGTTAGACAAAATGGGGGGAGATCGCCCCCGTCCCTAGGGGGACCAAACCCCTATGGGGATCCCGCGGGGTCTAAATGTAACACCTTGCCCATCTTCTGGATCTAGAGTGCTACCATCATCGCATAATACTACCACTCTTAACAACTGCTAACTGTTTTAAGTAAACACTACTTTATTCATAATACCGCGTCATATCATTTTAAGCAACTATTCCAGCATTCTAGTGGAGTTTAAACATAATAACAAAAGCTAATATGTGAAGTGTTGCTAGTACGTGAAGTTATTCATGTGCTACTTCTGCCCATGCATGCCACCCTCGACAATCACCTAAAAAAACAAACAAAGTAAGAATGAGTCCGGAGACTGACCAAGTACATAATAGACCGATAAACACTACCAAAAACACAAACAACAATCTTACCATGTCGTTCCTGTTATGAATATTGTGTGTATTGATATGAGACCCAAAGGGCCATATATATAGGAGAGTACAAGAGGATATGCCATATAGAGATAAGGCATATATGGAATAGAATACAACTCTATCTCCTAATACAACTCTATCTCCTTAACACCCGCCTCAAATGCAAGGCGTATGCAATAGCATTGCATTTGAAAAGGATAAACACTTAAAACAAGATAAATCCGAAGTCCGAGTCTTGATGATGTCGTCGTTGCGTGCAGTTTTTGAATAAACTGTCAAATCAAGCCGAAGGGGAATAGATAGATGTATGACGGCGCAGATCGAAGCCCAAGAGGTGGCGGCGCAGTGCACAGAGGATGCGCGGCGGCCTTTGAAGCTCGGGGCGGCGGCTAGAGAAGCGGCGGCATCATAACGACTTCTACGATCTGCACGCGGCTCAGAGAGTAGAGCGGCGGCTGCTGCCATGCAAAATAAAATTCCTACACTTCTATGACTGACAATAAATTTGTGGACTTGCACGACTTAAACGAACTAAAAAATTAGAAACTACGGGCTTGGATGGGCGCAACGGAAGACTCAAAAGAAAAAAAAAATCTGAAGACTGACTTAAAAAACAAAAAAAATCTGAAGACAAAAAACTACCCACTCCCCCAAAACCACCCTTCTCCCCTCTCCACTGTCTCTTTAGTTCTTCACGCCACCTCGTGCCTCACTCCCCCTCCCGCTTTTCTCCATCTCCCTCCCTCCCGTCTCTCTCGCGGTCACGGAGGCGGCGGCGCGGGCGCGGAGGCACAGGAGGCGGCGGCGCGGGCACGGAGGCACGGGAGGCGGCGTCCGAAGGCGGAGGCGTGGGCATGGCGGCCGGAAGGCGCCGGCGTCCGAAAGCGGTGACGCGGGCACGGAGGTGGCCAGCGACGACAATAGAGGCGATGGAGAGCGGCGGATCCAGCCAAAGGCGGCCAGATCCGGGTCGAGCAGTGCGGCGGCGGCCGGATCCAGCGCGAAGGCGGCCGGAACCGGTGGCGAAGAAGAGCCCGTCGGCGGGATCCCTCGGGACGACTGAAGACGACTCGTGGCGGCTCCAGACGATCCGAGCGGCGGCGGATCCTGTCTGGACGGCGGTGGATCCAAGCGG
The DNA here is from genome assembly GCA_017311315.1 of Dendrocalamus latiflorus. Classification (NCBI taxonomy): domain Eukaryota; kingdom Viridiplantae; phylum Streptophyta; class Magnoliopsida; order Poales; family Poaceae; genus Dendrocalamus; species Dendrocalamus latiflorus. The sequence goes on along the minus strand of CM029665.1, from coordinate 29,871,479 downwards.
TGCGCGGCCGGATCCGGATCTGGGACTGCGTCTGGGCGACGGCCGTGGATCGAGCTCGGGGCGGGCGTGGCGGCCGGGATCCCTCGGGATCCACCACGGCCCATCCCATCCAGATCGGATCTGGAGAGGAGGCGCAGCGCACCACCCGCACGAGCCAAGGCAGCCCGAAAGCGAGCCGGTGACGCCGGACCCGAGGACGACGGCGGCTGGGGGATGGCGACATGCTGCTGCGCCGGCAGCCGGGAAGAGGTGGCCGCCCCCGGGAGCAAAGATCGCTCCTCCCGGGAGCAACAGATGCGGAAGCTGGAGCGGAGGCTAGGAGGCAGCGACGGGTACAGTAAACCCTAACCCTAACCTAAGCTCTGATACCATGTTATGAATATTGTGTGTATTGATATGAGACTCAAAGGGTCATATATATAGGAGAGTACAAGAGGATATGCCATATAGAGATAAGGCATATATGGAATAGAATACAACTCTATCTCCTTAACAGTTCCCACCTGTTCCAACATTAACACAGACATATAATAACACAAATATTTTCCACAATTCTTGTTATATCACCTCAATCCACACTTAGTGCAATGCAATGCTATGATCAAACTCTTTCTTTGTGGAGGTACCTACCGAAGTAGGACTTTCCCTCCATCCTATGGAGGTGCCTTGCTTAAAGGAGCTTCTTGTAGAAGCTATAGTTCATCCTTTTGGTAGGACTTCCTCAAGAATACGTCGGATTAGTCAATAGCTTTACTCATAGCTATTGACTTTCTCACTGTCCTAGATTCGTAATGCATATGTCATGTTATGAATGCAATGCGTCAACAATTTATCAGGTATCACAATTATTATCACCAATCAAGTAACGACAATTACTGTAAACATCACATATTTCATAACAATTACCGTCTACCGCTCTACCATGTACTTGCCTGGTTAGTCTCGGGGACGATGCGTGGACAGTTCCGACTCGGGACCTCCACCTGTACAAACGTCAACTCGACTCAATACATTATATCGAAACCAGTGCTTAAGCGAGCAACGACGACTCTACGCGCAAGACTCGACACTGACATAAAACGCTCAGGGTTAAAGACCTGACGTGCAAGTACCAAACCCTCTACTTTTCATTATTTTTTTCTTTCTCCTCCTTTCTTTTCTTCTATCTCTTCTTTCTTTTTCTCTCTCTTTCTCTTTTCTTTCCCCCACCCGAGCTCTGTCTTTTCTCTCTCTCCTTCTTCCCATTCGGTCTGGCCGAATGGCCTGGCTCCAGGCGATGCGACGACACACGGCCGAGCTTGGGCATGTTGGCCCTGAGCTCACCGCCGGTCGGCCTCCGCACGCCCCCGCCTTCCCCCTTCCCCCACTTTCTCTTCCTCTCTCTTACTCCCGGATCCAACTGGCCATGGCTAGATCCGACACCGTCCCGCTGTCGGTCTTCCCTTGGGCTCACCGGCCACAGCACACTGCTGGCCGAGAGCCCGGTGCTGTTCCTACCTTCGGCCACTCCGCCTACCTTCTCTGTCTGGTGTGACTCGACCGGCACCGCCGTCTTTAGGGGCTTCGGCCGCGCCGCCCTCGGGCTTGCCTCCGGTGGCGCCCCTAACACTGGATCTGCCGGCGCCGCCACCTTTCCCCAACACCGCCCCTGGCCTGGCTGCTGACGCCGTGGCTCGGCCTCCACCAACCTCCTGGCCGTTGACCTACCCCCACGGTCGTCGCCGCCAATCGTCAATGCCTAGCACCGACCAAAGGTCCAGCACCGCTCCCCCTATGGGTTCGAGCTCGCCGGCCACAGCTTGCCGCCAACCGGCCACTCCTCCTACTACCAGGACAATCCTCCTCCCTCCCCCTTTACTAATATTTTGTTTTAGCTGCTAAATTTGCCTTACTCTAATCGTGCTTACACCCAGTCTTGGGAATGCCTACGAGCGTCGCCGTGAAGGAAATTGGTGGGGAGACATGCACTGGGGAGCATGTCCTCCTTTCCAAGGGTGCACGGTGGCGCCTACGGACTCGCCGTCGATGGTGTGTCGCAGCTAAGCCGGCTGTGGGGGTGCTTGTGTGATGGGACCTACTTGCTTTTCTGTGCTAGAAAGGGACGAGGCGATGACGAGGGTCGGGGTTCCCGACGATCATCGACGGTTCTTACGTCGTCTTCCTCATTTCGCTGTCTTCCCTTGCTTCTTGAACTCCTCACCTCTGGCCCTCTCACTCACTACCTCTCTGTGTTGCTTCAGTTGGGTTGGCTCTCAGTGGGAAAGGTTGAATTGGGAGAAGTGGGCTGAGGCTTGGTTTGGCCGAGCAATAGAGAGACAGAGCTCTCTTACTGGCTTGTGCTCTGGCTGTGTTCTTAGTTGTCTGAGCAAAATGAATGGAGTGAGACCTCCTTTGGGGGGCTGGCTGGCTAACAAAGAAGAGGGCATTCGGCTGCCTTCCCTCCTGGCTTTGCGCAATGCCTTGGGTGCCCCCTCTTATCACTTACTCCTCTCTCATCAGTCTGAGCGTTTTAAGGACCTTTGGGTCCAACAGGTGGGCTTGCACTGTTTAATGGCTCTTCTACTGAGGTAAGACAACAAAAGTGGGCGTTGGCTAAATTTTTTGCCGAATGAGAAAGGCCCAAAACGCGAGACGGTGCCGATCGGCCCTGAACGGTCTGGAAACCTCTGTAAGCGCTACTTTTATTCGGCATTCTAAAGCCGATGGGTCTGACGGTAAAACTCTACTTTATTTCCTTTATTCTCCCTTAGATTATTTCATTTCTCACTTTTCTTCCCTTTGCATTTTAGTGGTATTACACAAAAAAAGGCTAGATTAATTTAAAAAAAATACTAATGTGACTTTATTTATTACTTTATAATTATTTAGGCATACTTTTTTTTCTCCAAAATATAGCTTCAAAATGTATATTCTAACACATAAATACAAGTTTTAATCCAAATATACAAGAAAAGAATACAATCTCTTATATTAAAAAACTATAATCTATTATACAAAAAAAATTACCGGGTCCTCGTGGGGGGATAGCAACCCCATCCCCGCCCCGCTAGCATAGTGGGCCCCCGCCCCCATTCCCCGTGGGGGGAGATCACCCCAGCCTCCGCCCCCACCCCCATCCCCACGGGGAAAATTGCCACCCCTACACCAGGTTGAGCAGCTTCCATCATTCAAAGCAGTGCGTTCTCATGGTATTGTACAATTGTTGCCTCCATACATTCAAGATGCTCTCTCCATGTTACAGTAAGCAATATATGAGCTATTTATAATTCACAAATCCTAACCAACTCTACTACATTTTAAGCAGTTACTTAATTCATAATCGCGTAGTTATCCAATTCTACCATATGCTGCTGGTTGCCTAATCCAATCCATAATCGCGGAATCCCTTATCACTACTACCATCACTTACTACCCCAATTTTCGTAATCACCACGACCACAAAAGGCAGGCAAAACCCAAACCAGTTCATCCCTAGCAACAGGATCAGATCAGAAGCAGGGGAGAGTGAGAAGTTACCGCCGGCGACTCCGCCGCGTCCGAATCAACCTCGCCGGAGCATGCAGAGACATACAGCCCCCTACGACGATACGAAACCCTCAGCCTGCAAGGAGAGCACACAAGCTTAGGCACCGCCGAGCTGAGCCCGACAGGAGAAGTAGCTATTACGGAGCGCATTGGAAGCCGGCGCCCTGGGCTTGGGGGAGGCGGCGGCGAGGGAGACGCGGGAAGGAGGCGCGCGACGGGCGGCCCGGAAGGCCGCGAACGGCAGCGGTACGCCGCAGCCGTCGTCGCCATCGATCGGTGGCTGCTACTGGATTCGCTTCTCTTCGGATCTTCCACGTGCTTGTGTGCTGCCTCTCGGCTGATAAAATCGCCGAAGAAGCGTGGGAAAGAAGGCCCAAAACTCATTAATTGAGCCGGTAAATTTCGGGCCAGTTTACGTCCGAGAAAGAGTTTCACTCCGAGCCCGTAAGCCCGACGAGCGAAAAAGATGTGCATTTGCGAGTCTGGCTTTATGGGACCGAGTTACAGCCTTGTTGTGCTGTTTTTTACGGCTTTTAGCTTCACTTTTTAGTTTTCTATAATAATTAGTTTTTAAATAGAATATCAAATTTTTTTAGTTTTTCTATAATAATTATTTTTTAAATAGAATATCTTTTCGAGATGGAGTCTACTAGTCAATTGTAGTACATATTATATCGACTTCATTTATATCGGCAAAACCGCACATGAATTTCACAGCCACAAGCCGCAGAAAAAAGAACATGCCCATAACAGTGTTGATCAAAACAAGTACTCCATGCCAAGTACAAGTTGAGAATTATATAATCTAAAATTAAGAATTATTAATTTCAAAAAATACCAAATTTATTTGCATATGAAAATGTATTTCCACATGCTTTAAAGATTCTCGCGTTAATTAGAGACGAGAGGAGGGAGCTGGAGCGCGAGGTCGCGATCGCCACGCGGAGCGGGGAGGAGGCACCGTGCTCTACTCGCCGCCGGAGCTGGTCGCCGTTGGTAAAATAGGCAAGGATCACGAGCCCTTTCTCTGTGCCTCCCGCCGTCTAATCTACGGCCGGGCTCGCGCCGCTCGCGAACTGTTCGACACAATTACCCACCGGCCGTCGTGGCTGGGAGTAGGGGGGCTCGGCCGTGTGGAGACCTGCCAGTCGTGGGGAGATGGTCGGCTGACCGCGCGCATTCGGCCGGCCACTACGAAGGATGGGTTGGTTTGAACAAGGGATCGAGTTGCAGATTCGCTGCCTTTGGACGATAGATCCTACTCCTGCTTCGTGAAAGTGCGGGACTGGGATCCCCACTAAAAAAAAGTGTGGGGCTGGGAAGCGTGCAGCGTGTTGCAACTAGCATATAGCTTGTGCTGCGACCATTGTTCTCGGTGAAGTGATATCTGACATGTGTTGTTTTGAATTAACAATAAGCAAGTTATGTTGAATATGGTGTGAGAATCCTGCAAAATAGTTCATTTCTGAACTATGATGGTTTGATCTTACTTGATATGACCATTGCAAAATAGCAGATTGCATAGCTTCTTTTTTGTAAAAAAAAATGACAAATCACTACCATTATTCTTTGCAAATATGTACCATGCTGTCTTTACATTACATATGTTACCTTTAGAGTAGAGATGGATGAATGTAAGTTGTATTGCAATAGCAGCCAATAGGGCTATATATAATACATAAGACACACAAGGACCTAAACCCTAGACAATAGGAATGACCTAAATACCCTTAACACCCCCTCAATGCAAGGCATATGCAATAGCATTGCATTTGAAAAAAGTTGATACTAAAATAGGGAAAATTCAAAATCCGTGTCTTGAATACGTCGTCATAGCGTGCAGCTCTTGGAAAATTGTGTCGGAAAGATCACCTCCCATCTGAAATCATGCAGCAGCCCATAAAGCACAAAGTACGGGAGCAAAGTCAATCGTGGTAACACAATGAAAAGGATACGGAAGGTGATAAAAATAGATAGGGTTGTCAAATCAAACCAAAGAGGGAGATAGAAGCATACTGACACAAATCAAAGCCCGAGATGGCGGTAGCGCGGTGCACAAGAAACGCAACAGAGGCGCGATGCAGAAGAAGCGCGGTGACCTTAGAAGCTCGGGACAGCAACTCAAAGAGAAACGACGACATCATAAAGACTTCTACGATTTGCAGGAGCTCAAAGAGAAGAGCGGCGGCTGCGGCTATGCGAAAGGAAGGAGAGAACCACACCCATCTGAGAGGATGAACCGTGCCTAGCAAAGCAGTCGGCTGACTAACAAGAAATTTGTGGACTCGCATGGCATTGATGAACTGATAGAGAGATGGCAATGGACTTGGATCGACGTAATGAAAGACGCAAAATGAAAAAGACTCAAGGACAGATACTAGCAGTAGCAATAGTACTATACCTTCCAATTCCCCTCCCCTCCCCTCCTCTCCTCTCTCTTCACCCCCTCACTCACTCACTCCTGTCTCTCTCTCTCTCTCTCTCTGCCCCTATCCCTTTCTTCATCACCGGTCAACGGAGGAGGCCAAAGAGGGGGGAGAAGCCGGTGGCGGCCTAAGGCGGTAGCACAACAGCCGGGAGTCAGCTGAGAGGGCCAGATCCGAGGCGCGGCGGCTAGATCCGGGGTGGCATCGAGGCGACAAAGAGGAGTCGGGAGCAGAGGCCGGTCCGGGCATAGGTACAAGTGGGCGGGCGCGCAAGGGAGATGTGGCGGCGGGGAGGCCGGATCTGGCGGCGAAGAGGCCAGATCCGGGCATGCTGGCAGTGGAGATGGCCGAATTTGTGGTGGGCACAGTGCAGCGACTGGGAGGCGATGCGGGCGGTGGAGATGACCGAAGACATCGTCGACCGGGGCGACAGAGGCTGAGGAGGCGCGGTGCGGAGCGCTGACGTGAGCGCGCGTCAGCGCTGATCGGCGTCGTGAGCGGAAGCCCGAATCCGTGCAAGGAGGCGCCCAGAGCGGTGGACTGCGGTGGCGGTTGGATCCAAGGCGGCGACGACTAGATCCGGTCGGAAGTCGGCTTGGCGCAGGCGCAGCATGCACGTGAGCGCGTTTGGGTGGCGGCGCGGTGGAGTCGAGCGATGGCCAGAAGAGGTGACCGCCCTGGGAGTGGAGCACACTCCTCCTTGGGGCGGTGGCGGCGGTAGTGGCCGGCGGCGATGGCGGCGGAGGAGCTAGGTTGAGAACTTAGGCTCTGATAGCATGTTATCTTTGGAGAAGAGATGGATGAATGTAAGTTGTATTGCAATAGCACTCCATAGGGCTATATATAATACATGAGACACAAGGATCTAAACCTTAGACAATAGGAAATGACATAAATACCCTTAACAACATACAAGATGCGCCAAATTATGGAATATGCTATGAATCAAATTCATGTCTGGGCGTTTATCTTGATGGACATGTGTTAAATGTTCGAAAGTTGACATGTTAACACTGAACTCAATTTAATATACCTCTTGTTCAGGCCAGAGTTACCTGCAAAATATTAGATGGCTCAAGCTGCAAGGCTGAATATGCGAATGCAGAAAGAGATTAAGCTTCTGCATGCTAAATGATCCACCTCATGGGGTCTCTTAATCTTTTTGAAGATGAAGATCCAAATTCCTGAAAGGTATGTTTTGATTATGATGGAAACCAACACCCATCCCCCTTATGATTTATCATGTTCTGAATGTCACACTTTTGCTGAGATGCGGGTATCCTTTCAACCGCCCAATGTGACTTTTGTTACTCCCATCTATCATCCCAACATCGACAACGAAGGATGCATTTGCCTTGATATTATAAATTTGCCCCCAAAGGTAATTGATAGGAATTAATTTGCGACTAGATGAACTATTGCTCACATACTCAGAGCCTTAAAATCTGAACAACTATTCTTAAAATCTCAACAGTTTTTGTTATATTGATAAGGGATACTAATGTGCAGGGTTCCTGGCAACCATCACTCAACATTGCTATTGTTTTGACAAGCATTGGTTTATTGCTAAGTGAGCCAAACCCTGATGATGGGCTGATGGCTGAAATAGTAAATACATTTTTGTGGCAATAGCAGTAGGATCAATGATACATAACACACTATTTTTTGCTTCATCATCCAATCATGTTTGTTGTGGCTACGGGCCAAACAGTAAACCAGGAGAGTAGTAAGTGGTTATGATAAATGAACTAGCCTTGGCTATCCTTCACGGCCAGGGTACATGTATATATGACTATAAGACCTGATTACAACAATACCTTGCATAATTATGTACCATATTCCACTGGGCCTTTTAGCCCCTAATAGGCCGGATGGCCTTAGGTGGGGGCCATCCCTACTATAGGAGTTTCTCATGGTAAAGAGCTTCCCAAAGGCCAGAACCATGCCTCCGAACCTTTTGGCCCCCTTTGTCCCTACGGCCTGTGGTGCAATCGATCATGGGCTGCTTGATCTTTGACCAAGGTGAAATTTGACTGGGTTCGTGCGGCCGTTTTTGCGTAGCGGGCATGTGGCCGTGCGTTATTGGCGTGTCGTGCATAGCCAGTTTCCACCGGTTGGGTTCCCAAGGCATGACCGAAGAGGATAACAGGCTTTAAAACCGTCGTGCTCGTCGAGTCGCTACCTCGTGCATTGCCTTTTTGTCGTCGCTCCACCGCGTGCTCTTCTCATATACCCTAGTCAGTGCTACCATCCATTTTTGTTATAGCTGCCTTCTGCGCCGACGTTGGTCGGTACGCCATCCCGTGAACAGCCCGGCCACAAGCGCATCGTCCGTCACCACTGGTCGCACCATCGACCGCTCCAGCGGAATAGTCCATGGTGAGGAGCGTTCCCACTGATTAGTTGCCATCGCCTTGTCGAGCCGTGGTGGAACCTCCAGTCTACGTGGGTCGTCGACGACCGAGGCGAAATATGAGCTGATTGGGCGCGATCCATCAACGGCCAACAAGCGATGGAGCACGACGATGAATCTAAATGGCATGTGTACGAATCTACTGGGGCAAAGTCTAACGACCAAAGAGACGATACGGTCCCTGGTCCATGAAGACAAGATCTTGGACCGTGACGTGGTTCGGTTGCCCTCTGTTGGCGAGACGGAGCCCCATCCGACGGAGTTGGAGGCGGTGATATTTGTCGCTTACTTGGAGGTTGGGCTTAGATTTCCTGTGGCGATGTTCATTGGAGAGGTGCTAAGGCTGTATGGGTTGGAGTTGCCGCAGCTGAATCCTAATGCCATTGTCCGGTTGGTGGTGTACCGTTGGGCTTCGCGGATGGAGACGGTTTGGCCGAGCGCGGCGCTTTTTGACTTTGTTCATGACGCACGCTGCCAGCCAAAGAAACTTGACAGGCAGGAATACTCCAACTTCGAGAGTTTGAGCTTCGTGCTGCGGTCCGCATGCATGAAGCTATTTTTGGCAAACGTGACCCGAACGAAGTAGGAGTCGAATTGGATGCAGTGATGGTTCTACCACCACGAGGAGAGTGGTAGCAGTTTGAGGTGGTCGGGGCACCTGATGGACTTCAACACGTGCCCATCGGTGACCCTCAACCATGAAGACGAGTACCAGACACAGAGGCTGGTTGGTATGGCTCTTCGATTCAACATGCGGAACCTTGCGGAGGAGTACTGCATGTACGGCGTGGCTCCACTGGCACGTCTGTGACATGTATAGACTGATCCCACCCATGACGATGGCCTGCGCCCTACTATCGCATCATTGGTGAGGCTTGCCGAGCCGAGTAAGTATTCCGCCATAAACATCATACTTAGTCCGATTGTGCGGGAAGTCAGAAGTGTGTTTTGGTTTCATGGCAGGATTCACCCTCGAGGATGTAGAGCGCACAGCGACCGTTTTCATGGGGTTGTATGTGGCCAAGGAGCATAGCTTTTGAGAAGCGGTGACGACAAACATCGGACGAGTGAACCGAGTGTGCGAAGCACTCAGTATCCCCATGCCAGAGCACGCTGCACCTAGTGGTGGCCAGCCTCGCACCCCTGAGGAAGACGGTAGGCGGGAGGCCTCCCCTACTTATCGAAGGGGTCGTTCTACTCCTGCAGTGCAGCCGTTACGTTCAGCGCCCCCTTGAGAAGAATCCACCGAGGTTGAGGAGGTCATCATGGGTACCGACTCTGAGTTAGCTGAGTATGTGAACTCAAACCTGGAGGCCAAGGCAGACCGTGAAGTTGGTGGCGCCCATTGTGTGGATGGCACGGGGCCCACAAGTGATGTAGGCGATGGGGCCAGCCGTGGGGACGGCCCTAATGCTGACGTAGGAGGTGAAGGCGAAGGCACATCCATGGTCACTGTGGCGCCCGACGAGGCACGTCTGGAGGTGCCCGCAGTGAAGCATGCTCGTGTGTGTCCGCCTGTGGGCACAAGCAATCGTTTCCAAGTGGTGATGACCACGCCCTCAGAGGGCTCAGACTCCGACGCGGATGCCGTGGGTCCCAAAGGGGGCTCTGGAGCTAGCGCTACCAGTGATACTTCCGTGAGCACACATCCGGTAGCGACAGGCGCTGCCGGTTCCCGATCGTCATCTCCTAGTAGTGATGTAGGTATAAACACTTCGTTCTCTCCTCGTAGCTTTCCGAGGCTTTCCCCGATTTGCTCGCTGACACCGTCGTCGGCGCCAGCGGGCCCTTGGTCTCCGGTGTGCGCACAAATCTCCAGTGATGGAACTGGTCATGGGTCGACTGGCGCTCCCACTGCGAACGTGTCTTCAATGTTCGCCCCTATCGAGGGTACCAGTTCAGAGACCTGGCGGCTGATCATGGTGGATTTCGTCCCTCGACTGGAGGCGCTATGAGTGTTCCAACGGGCTGCAGACTATGCGGACGCGGGTCTAGACCGCTAGACATTATCGTCGTGTGGATCAAAACCCCTGGAAAGCGCTCTCAAAGCGAGGAAATGAAGGTACTTCTACTAGCATATGCTGGTTATATGTGTAGAAACGCTGCTGACCACGCTGCGTCATGCAGGCTCTCACCTTCGCCCATGCCATGCAGGCGACAAAGTACCATGAACAGAGTGGCTTGAGGGAGCAGCTTAATGCTACAGAGGCGGAGGCCACCGCCGCCCAGCAATCCGCCAAGGATGCCGTTGCAGCCTGTGCGGCCAAGGATGAGCACATTTGCTATCTCGAAGCCGAAGGCACGAAGGCCATTGGCGACATGCACGCCTTGGTAGAGCGAACTCAGCGTGTGGCCTCCGAAGAGCGCGAGGGGTTGCTGCAGCAGATCGCTGGGCTAGAGGAGGAGAAGGCTTGGCTGGCATCTAAGATGGAAGCGAGGGAATGTGTGCTGGGCGACGCCTTGTTGACTGCGTGGAGTTTGGTGGAAGCCCTAGGGAACAAACTTTCTGAGCTCACCCTGAGCTCACCGTTGTGGTCCCTCCTCGCACCTTTGGGCCCGAGGACCTTCTGAGGTATCTCCAAAGGGTTGGAGTGGCCTCGGCACTCGCATAGAGTGTCGTGCAATTGTATGGCAACCACTATTCGCTTGTGATGACTCGGATGGTTCTTGGCCTTCTTCATCATCGAGAGTGCCTGCACGTGGGCGAGCTAGCCAATTCGCGCTTGGAGTTGCCTACAGGGAGTGGGGTCATGTCCAAGCCAGTGCACATGATACGTCGCTCCGCCCGTGCATTCCATCAACAGATATGGGAGTACATCGGTGAGGCTGTAGCGAAGGTCGCTATGAGGCACAGCCTATAGGGCGGCGGTGACCTTGGCATGACGGCATGCCCTGGTGAGACCAAGGTGGCATGGCTAGCTCTGACCCCGTCGTCGATCCGTAGGTGTGATGCCGAAGCCCTACGCTTGCACATGTAGCCGACTATGTACAGCCCTTCGCTCCTGTGTAAACGGCACCGCTCGCCTACCAAACTTGGCAATATATCTTGTAATGGAAATGTATCGCGGGTCATGACCTTATTTTGATGTTTGTCTGACAAGAAAGTAATTGACAAAGGCCGTTTGCTAGTTTCGGATCTTATTGTTCGACGTCGCCTATGACATTGGGGTTGTGCGGAGGATTTTCTACGGTTCTGGGCGGAGCGACGTTCCATGAGGGACGCCTTCGTCTGGGAGTACATAAAATAGAAGATTCAGTGAATGAATATTATAGACGATTAGCTTTGCCTCGATGATTGTACACTTAAAGTGTTGTTCCCTTGCAAACATTAATTGAAGTATTATCAAAGGATTGCATAATGCAACAACTTCCCTCACGCGCCTGTTCGTAACAGTAGTGCCCTCTCGGCAGCGACCTGTAACGACGACGAGTTGTTGAGAGCCATGGTAGTAGACATGACTCGGGATCGATGAAATCAGTGCTAAGATGAAATTGATGCGTGATCCATCCCCCACCGTTTGGACCGAGTATCGATGAAGTTGACGGTAGTAGGACAGAGTGGACGTGCACGCTCCATCCCCCACCCTTTGGACTAGCATCAACGAAGTTGGTGGTAGGATGAAGTCTTGAAGCGTGTGCTCTATCCCCTTGGCTGGGGACGAAGACCTAAAGTGCGTGCTCCATTCCCCACCCTTCAGACTGGCATCAACAAAGTTGGCAGTGGGACGAAGTCGTGAAGCGCGTGCTCCGTCCCCACCCTTTGGACTCGCATCAACGAAGTTGGCCTGGGGATGAAGACCTGAAGCACACATTTCGCCCCTACCCTTCAGATGGGCATCGACGAAGTTGGATGTGGGATGAAGTCTTGAAGCGTGTGCTTCATCCCCCACCCTTCAGACTAGCATCAACGAAGTTGGCGGTGGGACGAAGATATGAAGCGCGCAGTCCATCCCCCGCCGTTCAGACTCAGTATCGATGAAGTCAGCTAGGGACAAAGACCTGAAGCACGAGCTCCGTCCCCTACCCCTCGGACGGGTGTCAACGAAGTTGGCGATGGGAAGAAGTCTTGAAGCATGCGCTCCAGTTCCCACCCTTTAGACTAGTGTTAGCAAACTTATCTTGAAGTGCGCGCTCCGTCCCCCGCCCTTTGGACTAGTGTTAACGAAGTTGGTGGTGGGACGAAGACACAAAGCACACAGTCCATCCCCCGTCGTTCGGACTCAGTATCGACGAAGTCGACTGGGGACGAAGACCTAAAGCATGTACTCCATCCCCCACCCTTCGGACAGGCGTCAACAAAGTTGGCAACGGGATGAAGTCCCGAAGCACGTGCTCTGTCCCCTACCCTTCGGACTAGCATCAAAGAAGTGGGCGGTCGGAGGAAGTCTTTGAAGCACGTGCTATTTACACTCCATAGAGTTCACGCGGAGGTCGTAGTCTCCTCGCGTCGATTTAGACTCCGTAGAATGTGCATGGAGGGTGTAGTCTCCGCACGTCTTATTTATACTCCAAAGAGTTCTTGGGGAGGTTGTAGTCTCTGCACATCATTTTAGACTCTGTAGAGTGCACACAGAGGGTGTAGTCTTCGCGCGTCTTATTTATACTTTGTAGAGTTCATGCGGAGGCCGTAGTCTCCTCGTGTCAATTTAGACTCTATAGAGTATGCTCAGAGAGTGTAGTCTCCGCATGTCTTATTTATACTACGTAGAGTTTGTGTGGAGGCCGTAGTATCCGCTCATTGATTTAGACTCCACAGAGTGCGCGTGGAGGGTGTAGTCTCCGCTCATCTTATTTATACTTTGAAGAGTTAGCGGGGAGGCCATAGTCTCCGCGCGTTGATTTTAGACTCCGTAGAGTGTGCACGAAGGGTGTAGTCTCCGTGTGTCTTATTTATACTTCGTAGAGTTCACGCAGATGCCATAGTCTCTGCGTGTTGATTTAGACTCCATAGAGTGTGCGCGGAGGGTGTAGTCTCCGCGCGTCTTATTTATACTCCGAAGAGTTCGCGGGGAGGCCGTAGTCTCCACACGTCGATTTTAGACTCCGTAGAGTGCGCACAGAGGGTGTAGTCTTCACGCGTCTTATTTATACTCTATAGAGTTCACACGGAGGCCGTAGTCTCCGCACGTTGCTTTAGACTCCATAGAGTGTGCACGGAGGGTGTAGTATCCGCATGTCTTATTTATACTTTGTAGAGTTCACGCGGAGGCCGTAGTCTCCGTGCATCGATTTAGACTCCGTAGAGTGCGCACGGGGGGTATAGTCTCCACGCATCTTATTTATGCTCCAAAGAGTTCATGGGGAGGCCGTAGTCTCCGCGTGATGCACATGAAAATGTGGGTGACAACTCACTTCATGAACACTGGGCTTTATTTATTCTCCCATTTGCGCGGGTGAGCTGTTACATGTGGTAGCACGCTACACAAAAGCTGGGTGGCCCTTTGCTCCTATGCGTAGTATTGTCGTACACGATCTGCATTCCATGTGTGCCAAAAATTTCTCCCCTCGAGGGTTGCAAGGCGATATGCCCCGTGCTGTAGTGCTGCCGTGATGATGTAAGGGCCCTCCCCTGTAGAGACCCGAATTTGCAAATCCGGACTCTCTGTGTAAACTGCACTAGTCCAGGATCATGCTAGTGCACACAGTCAAACATAGAGGTAAACATCACCACAATCTCGATATTAAATAAGGGGAAACTCAAATTATTCATTAATAACCAAAAGTGAGACCTTATGGTCAAGCTTACAATCTCAATAGCCTTAGGGCTTAACAAAAATTAGCAGCGGAAAATCCAAAATGAAACGTAGTGGCCAATCGACATGCCCACGGGCAATCGAGTGGGGAACGAAGCCTAGAACGCGTAGTCGTCGAAGTACTCGCCTCCTGGAACCTCCTGCTGGTAGTACTCCTCATCCTCAACTGAGCAACATAGGCATAAAGCCGTGAGTACATTGGTACTCAGCAAGCCGTTTGTAACAAATGATGCAATATAGAATGCAAGGCTTACCAATGGAAGGCTGAAAGGGTTAATTTGCATAAAACAACATTTGAAATTACCATAAATAGATTGAAGGCGAATTGAAGTAAAACAATAATAAACAATAATCAAAGGAATTGAAGTAACCACTTATGAATCTCCCATCCATAAGCTAAACCAACCACTCATGGATCTCCCAACCAACAGTGAATTAACCATCCACTGTCCAAAACTTTTTAGAAATAACTATACCTCGTGTGAAATCACCGAGCATTGTCCATGACCGAGGACGCGGCTATTCGAATAGTTTTACACTCTGCAGAGGTTGCACAACTGTACCCACACGATGTGATTAGCCTCAGCTTAAGGTAATCACAACAAGGCCTTTACAATGTTCAATTCCAACCCAATCCCGCCCGCTAGGGTTTCGCATCACACCCCCCCTTGCGCCCCGTGGAATGTATACGACACCCACTGACATCCCAATGGCGGAACCAGAATTGAAACATCACAAATTAATCAGCCAGGTCTGTCCCATACCAGACATGTGGTTTGCACGGTAAGACTCAGATCAATGGCGCACAAAGTTAAGTCCTTAAGTGTTCTCGGGCGAGACTACCACATCCCTCGAAGTGCTCCAACACTTCCCCCTTTACTGCACGATCATTCGCCCGAGTGAAAACCAATTTTGTATAACCACCGCCAATGACGCACCAACGTCATGGCGCAAATTTTATAACAGTGGCACCAACCACGATTCAATATCTCATTAGGTCAAATTAATTAATCACATATGATGATGAAACCTTTCGCAAAATAAGCAAGGCTAAGCATTCTAATCGTACCAACCCAATGTGACAAATAACATAGCATCACTAATTAAATTCCCAACCTAAGGTGACAATGGCATCAAGGTATTCCAAAATATCAAGGAGGGAAATAACTAATTGGGACGATAACTACCAATACAAGGGTTTGAATAAAAATAGCAATGCAAGATAATTTAAAACAAAATAATTAAATAATAGATTGCAAATTGGGTTCAACATGATCAAAGGACACGACTTGCCTTGGCCTTGCTCAGCTGAGGGCTCTTGATCTTCAAATCCAACTTCCGCTCCCTCGAACACGTGATCTAACGAGAGAGAAAGCAAATCGAAAAGACAAAAACAAATCAAATAAAATTCAAATGAACTCCAAAAACTTCCAAACCTAAACCAAAAGGAAGAGCTCAATTTTAGATGAATTTAGGAAAAAAAATCGGGTCAATCGGAGCTAGGACGAGGGAGAACGGGCCTCTGGAAAAATTGGATCTAAAGAAAATCGGGGAAAATAAGAAATTGCACTGTGCTGTGGACCGGGCGCACGGTGAGGAGGGTCTACGGTGGACGCGGCTCACGAAACAGTGCGGGCGGCGGGTGCTGACGTGGCGACCACGTATGCGCGATTGGCTGACGTGGCAGGGTGACGGGGCAGACACGTGGTAGGCTGACGTGGCTGGCTGGGACGGCTCGGCTGCTGAGGTGGCAGCCACGTGGCAAACCACGTGGACCCTAGGGCTGAGGTGGATGCTGACTGGGCTGGTGACGTGGCTCGGCTGACCGACCGGTTCACGGGTGCATGGCTGGCAGGTGGGCCCCGACTGGCAGCGAGACGGCGCACGGTGGGCGGCGTCCACGGGAAGACGAAGGGTCGGGCTGGCGTCAGCGCTGACGCACGTCGGCGCGAGAACCGAGGGGACGCGGGGAGCGGCCGAGGCGGCGGCGAGGCGCGGGCGCGTCCGCGGCGATGGCCGGGCGGCTGCGGCGGCTGGCCGGCGGCGACCGTGGTGGCGGCGGGACTCACCGGCGGCGAGCTCCGGCGGCGAAGGCAGCGAGCGACGACGACGGCAGACGGCGCTCGACGGCGACGGCAGACGGCGGCGAACTGACCGGCGTCTCTCGGCGAAGATGGCCGACGCGGCGGAGGGACGGCGACGAAGGCGGCGGCGGCGGTCTCGGAGGACGGCGGCGGCGCACGGCAGCGAAGGCGAACCTCGGGGTCGCCCCCCCTTTTTATACGCGGACGTCGAGACCGACCCAGAGGCGGCGGGGAGTTCGGGAGGGAGACGATGAACAGTACGCACGTGTGCCGATGGACGACACGTGGCACGGAGAGCATCGGACGGCTGCGATCGTGCGCGGGCGGCGGCGGTTAGGGTTAGGGCGGCGGGACGCGCGCGGGAGAAGGAGCGGCCGAGATGGCGCGCGCGCGGGCGAACAGCTGGGATGACGACACGCGGCGGCCATCGAGCGGGGCAGTGCGGGCGTGGGTGCGGGCGGATCGCCGACACGCGGCGAGGTGGGGCGTGGTTGGGCCGGCGGTCGGACCGGGCCGGTTCGGTGGGTTCTGGCCCACCGGCCGGTTCGGGATATTCTCTTTTTGTTTTTCTTTTTTCTTTTTCCAGAAATTCAATTAAATACTTTTGAGCTCTAGAAAATAGCAAATAAATCCGGAAAAATCACCAAAAATTCCAATAAATTCCTTGAGACACCAGGAACTCAAATAAAATAACATTGGCAAATGTTAATGTTTATCTTAATCATATTAAATCCTTTCAATTCATAAAAATTTCATTTAAGCTTTAATTAATTTCAGAAAATTTCCAATGGTGAATTTTATTTTAAAAGCTTCAAAAAGACTCTGAAAATCAGGATGTTACAAACCTTACCCCCTTAAACGGAATCTCGACCCCGAGATTCAGGCTTACTAAAAGAATAGGTTACCAGGTGCGACGTTGGAGACGACGTGGTTCAAGCTTCCCCTTGCAACGTTCTGAGGTATCTGGGCTCCCTGACTTGACGATGTTCCACGGCTTGCTCTTGGGGTCTTTGTAGGGGTACTTCCAAGGTTGAACGGAATTGGCGTGATTCCTTGACGCTTTTGCGGGCAATTGCGAGCAAAATGACCTGGCTCTTTGCACTTGAAACAATTAGATGAAATTATTGGGCTTCTGTCACTCTGAGGTTGACCGCTGACATTGATAGGGCGTGGTCCCGAAACATCATGATGAGGCATTGGAGCTGGAGTCTTGAAATCTGACTGCTGCGGTACCCGAGCTGGCTGGTAAGTGCTGAAACGCTGCCTCTGAGCCTGGTGAGACTGAAATCCCTGCTGAGCCATCCTCCTCTTGCGAGACTCCTCTAGCTCGCGGCGACTGTCCTCAATTAGGATGACCTTATCCACCATCTGCTGAAAGCTGGCATAGTCGTTGCCCACAACCTGCACCTTCAATCCTGGGTTCAAGCCTTTCCGGAACCTCTTCTGACGGTCTTCATCTGTGGCTACGTCCTCGGGTGCATAGCGAGCTAGCTGAGTGAATTTATTGAGGTATTCACTCACTGTCATGTTCCTCTGCTGCAACTCACGGAACTCCTCCTTCTTCATGTCCATCACCCCATCCAGGACATGGGCGTGACGGAAAGCGGTGGAGAACTCATCCCAAGTAATGCTGTCCTGGTCCTCGTGGGCGCCACAGTAGTTCTCCCACCACTCTGCTGCAGGTCCCTCTAGCTGGTGTGCTGCATACAGCACTCTCTCCCTGTCTGTGCACTGGGCCAAGTTCAGCTTTTTCTCTACTGAACGGATCCAATCATCTGCCGCCAAAGGCTCTGAAGAACTGGAGTAGGTAGGCGGCCTCGTCCTCATAAACTCTGCAAAGCGGGACTGATGATGAGTGACCTGAGGTGCTGCTACCCCTGGGTGCTGACGCTGAGCCATATTGTTCATATTCTGCATCATTGCTTGCATCATCTGAGTCTGGGCCATCAGGAACTGACTGAGAGCGGGGTCCAGGGTCGGCGGAACTGCCTGGGGTGGCTGAGTGGAACTGTTCCCTGGGTTCTGGTTTGTCTGCTCACGACCTGTGGAGTTCCTGGTTTCAACCATCTTGCGGCTGCTCTGAAAAGAAAGACCATTTGCTGAGAACTGACTTCTGAAGGCTCAATAGGTAAGAGGGAAAAGCAGAGGTAAGCGGTAAACTCGTCTAAGGGGAATAACTAATGGCATCCTAAACTAAGCAGACACTTAGCCGAAAAGGCTAACAAAAGAAGCAATAAACTCCACAAAAAGATTTTGACATGACTGCATCATAATGCTAGAAGCAAAACTGCAGCTCACATCACACCCAACGGCAAATAAGAAGCAAGACGATCTATACGATGCTAAAAACTATAACAGGGTTCAAATCTAATGGCTTCTAATCTTCACGGAAATCTTCAGTCTTCTCTAGACATATTGGGCGCTTCCTTGATCCAAACTTCACAGCACAGCTTGAAGAATTCCACGCCAATCTTTACTTGGGTTAGGGGAGACTCGAGACATCTAAGGACATTATAGGGATAAGAAGTCAACTTGAATTTTGAAAACAATGTTTCAGAGGAGACAAGGAGCAAGAATCCTAAGAATGAGGTAAGAATCAAGAATTACTAGACAATCATTTGGTTGATTTGTTTTAGAAAATAAAATTTGAAAACTTCGCTAATTCGACCAGTCTATCTAGGGCTTCGTGCTGCAGTCGATTTGGCTCTGATACCATCTCTGTAGAGACCCGAATTTGCAAATCCGGACTCTCTGTGTATACTGCACTAGTCCAGGATCACGCTAGTGCACACAGTCAAACATAGAGGTAAACATCACCACAATCTCGATATTAAATAAGGGGAAACTCAAATTATTCATTAATAACCAAAAGTGAGACCTTATGGTCAAGCTTACAATCTCACTAGCCTTAGGGCTTAACAAAAATTAGCAGCGGAAAATCCAAAATGAAACGTAGTGGCCAATCGACATGCCCACGGGCAATCGAGTGGGGAACGAAGCCTAGAACGCGTAGTCGTCGAAGTACTCGCCTCCTGGAACCTCCTGCTGGTAGTACTCCTCATCCTCAACTGAGCAACATAGGCATAAAGCCGTGAGTACATTGGTACTCAGCAAGCCGTTTGTAACAAATGATGCAATATAGAATGCAAGGCTTACCAATGGAAGGCTGAAAGGGTTAATTTGCATAAAACAACATTTGAAATTACCATAAATAGATTGAAGGCGAATTGAAGTAAAACAATAATAAACAATAATCAAAGGAATTGAAGTAACCACTTATGAATCTCCCATCCATAAGCTAAACCAACCACTCATGGATCTCCCAACCAACAGTGAATTAACCATCCACTGTCCAAAACTTTTTAGAAATAACTATACCTCGTGTGAAATCACCGAGCATTGTCCATGACCGAGGACGCGGCTATTCGAATAGTTTTACACTCTGCAGAGGTTGCACAACTGTACCCACACGATGTGATTAGCCTCAGCTTAAGGTAATCACAACAAGGCCTTTACAATGTTCAATTCCAACCCAATCCCGCCCGCTAGGGTTTCGCATCACACCCCCCCTTGCGCCCCGTGGAATGTATACGACACCCACTGACATCCCAATGGCGGAACCAGAATTGAAACATCACAAATTAATCAGCCAGGTCTGTCCCATACCAGACATGTGGTTTGCACGGTAAGACTCAGATCAATGGCGCACAAAGTTAAGTCCTTAAGTGTTCTCGGGCGAGACTACCACATCCCTCGAAGTGCTCCAACACTTCCCCCTTTACTGCACGATCATTCGCCCGAGTGAAAACCAATTTTGTATAACCACCGCCAATGACGCACCAACGTCACGGCACAAATTTTATAACAGTGGCACCAACCACGATTCAATATCTCATTAGGTCAAATTAATTAATCACATATGATGATGAAACCTTTCGCAAAATAAGCAAGGCTAAGCATTCTAATCGTACCAACCCAATGTGACAAATAACATAGCATCACTAATTAAATTCCCAACCTAAGGTGACAATGGCATCAAGGTATTCCAAAATATCAAGGAGGGAAATAACCAATTGGGACGATAACTACCAATACAAGGGTTTGAATAAAAATAGCAATGCAAGATAATTTAAAACAAAATAATTAAATAATAGATTGCAAACTGGGTTCAACATGATCAAAGGACACGACTTGCCTTGGCCTTGCTCAGCTGAGGGCTCTTGATATTCAAATCCAACTTCCGCTCCCTCGAACACGTGATCTAACGAGAGAGAAAGCAAATCGAAAAGACAAAAACAAATCAAATAAAATTCAAATGAACTCCAAAAACTTCCAAACCTGGACCAAAAGGAAGAGCTCAATTTTAGATGAATTTAGGAAAAAGAATCGGGTCAATCGGAGCTAGGACGAGGGAGAACGGGCCTCTGGAAAAATTGGATCTAAAGAAAATCGGGGAAAATAAGAAATTGCACTGTGCTGTGGACCGGGCGCACGGTGAGGAGGGTCTACGGTGGACGCGGCTCACGAAACAGTGTGGGCGGCGGGTGCTGACGCAGACGGCGGGTGCTGACGTGGCGACCACGTATGCGCGATTGGCTGACGTGGCAGGATGACGGGGCAGACACGTGGTAGGCTGACGTGGCTGGCTGGGACGGCTCGGCTGCTGAGGTGGCAGCCACGTGGCAAACCACGTGGACCCTAGGGCTGAGGTGGATGCTGACTGGGCTGGTGACGTGGCTCGGCTGACCGACCGGTTCACGGGTGCATGGCTGGCAGGTGGGCCCCGACTGGCAGCGAGACGGCGCACGGTGGGCGGCGTCCACGGGAAGATGAAGGGTCGGGCTGGCGTCAGCGCTGACGCACGCCGGCGCGAGAACCGAGGGGACGCGGAGAGCGGCCGAGGCGGCGGCGAGGCGCGGGCGCGTTCGCGGCGATGGCCGGGCGGCTGCGGCGGCTGGCCGGCGGCGACCGTGGTGGCGGCGGGACTCACCGGCGGCGAGCTCCGGCGGCGAAGGCAGCGAGCGACGACGACGGCAGACGGCGACGGCAGACGGCGGCGAACTGACCGGCGTCTCTCGGCGAAGATGGCCGACGCGGCGGAGGGACGGCGACGAAGGCGGCGGCGGCGGTCTCGGAGGACGGCGGCGGCGCACGGCAGCGAAGGCGAACCTCGGGGTCGCCCCCCCTTTTTATACGCGGACGTCGAGACCGACCCAGAGGCGGCGGGGAGTCCGGGAGGGAGACGATGAACAGTACGCACGTGTGCCGATGGACGACACGTGGCACGGAGAGCATCGGACGGCTGCGATCGTGCGCGGGCGGCGGCGGTTAGGGTTAGGGCGGCGGGACGCGCACGGGAGAAGGAGCGGCCGAGATGGCGCGCGCGCGGGCGAACAGCTGGGATGACGACACGCGGCGGCCATCGAGCGGGGCAGTGCGGGCGTGGGTGCGGGCGGATCGCCGACACGCGGCGAGGCGGGGCGTGGTTGGGCCGGCGGTCGGACCGGGCCGGTTCGGTGGGTTCTGGCCCACCGGCCGGTTCGGGATATTCTCTTTTTGTTTTTCTTTTTTCTTTTTCCAGAAATTCAATTAAATACTTTTGAGCTCTAGAAAATAGCAAATAAATCCGGAAAAATCACCAAAAATTCCAATAAATTCCTTGAGACACCAGGAACTCAAATAAAATAACATTGGCAAATGTTAATGTTTATCTTAATCATATTAAATCCTTTCAATTCATAAAAATTTCATTTAAGCTTTAATTAATTTCAGAAAATTTTCAATGGTGAATTTTATTTTAAAAGCTTCAAAAAGACTCTGAAAATCAGGATGTTACATCCCCCTTGGACTTGAGCTTGCCCACTGTCACCACGTGCAGTGCCATTATGAGGACAAAATCTCCTGTCTTGAACTCCCATGGGTAGACGGTGCGATCGTACGCATGCACTGTACGGCGTGCGTATTTTGTGACGTGCTCGGTGGCGCTGACCCATACGCCGTCAAGGAGGTTTGGGGACAGCACTCGCTCTTCAGGCAAAGCCTGACTAAGGGCTCTCCTTGATCTGGCCTTGATCTCCTCCGGCAAGACTGCTTCATCTCCAAAGAGAAGCTTGAACAACGTAAACCCTGTTGGGCATGTGACCATTGTGCAAAGGGACCAGAGTACGCTGGGAAGCTCTTCCGGCCATTTGCCTCTCGGGAGGCCTACGAGGTGCTTTTTGACACTGACGAAGATAGCACCGTTAGGGCGTTTGACCACCCCGTTGGACTGCGAGTGTCCGATAGAGGTGTATTGGAGCATGATGACCATGCGTTCACAGAACGCCTTAAAAGGCGTATAGTTGAATTGCAAGTCATTGCCAATAGTGATCTCCCTTTGCACTCCGAAGCAGCATATGATGTTCTGTCACTAGCTGGTCAATCTGAGGGAGCAGGTAGTTGTCCTTGGGGCATGCCTTGTTGAGAGTGGTGAAATTGATGCACATACGCCATGCGCCAATCGCGTTTTTGACCAACACCGGATTGGTGAGCCATTCTGGGTGGTGCACCTCGCGGATGACTCTAGACTAGAGTAACTTCACAACCTTGGTTTTGGCAGCCTGTTGGCACTCGAGGGACATGTGTCGGAGTCTTTGTTTGACTGTTTTGGCATCAGGGTGAACCGCAAGGCTGTGGTCGATGATGTGGCGGTCCACCCCCGTGATGTCGACTGACGACCATGCGAAGACGTCCACGTTGCTGTGAAGAACCTAGAGTAGGGCCTACTCAACCTCTAGGGTGAGGCCCTCACTAATGAAATCTTGTTGGTCCACTGTATGCAAGGAGATTCTTTTGATCCCACCGTTTGGCCTGGGTTGCGCGTCCACCCTAGGGCCGATGGTGTAGTTGCGTCGAGGGTGTCCCTGATGGCGTTGGGACCTCGTGTGCCAAGTTCTATCCGACGGGCGATATCCTCGTCTCCGAACACGGTGACGATCCCCTGTGGACCCGGAAGTTTCATGCATAAGAAATTGTGATGCAGGATCGCCCCAAAAGCGTTGAGGGTAGGGCGTCCGAGGATGGCGTTGTATGGGTAGGGAAGGTCGATGATGTCAAATGTGACATCCTCACTTCTCGCTCGATCACCTTGCCCGAAAGATAACTGTAGTCATATTTGGCCTAGGGCTCATAGGGGTTGACCCCCCCGGAGCCCTGGAGCGGGATCCCTGGAGGCTCAAGCCTGCTACGAGGGATTCCCATCTGGTCGAAGGCCCCCGCACACAGAATGTCCACAGAGCTACCCCCATTGACCAAGATGCGTTTAACGTCGCATCCAGCGATGGTGGCCTAGATCACTAAGGGATCTTGATGAGGGAAGTTGACCCCGTTTGCGTAGGCAATTGTGAAAGTGATGTCATTTTGTGCCCAAGTCAGGGGCACCTAGGCAAGGTACGTTGCCATGTGATGCAGTCGATGGGTGTAGGCCTTCTGCTGCAATGTAGATGAGAATTCTAGCAATGAACTGCCTGAGATGACATTTATGATGCGGCGCTGCCCTCCCTCGGTGGGCTATATCTGTAAAAGGTCCTCCGGAGGCTATTGTATGTGGGCCACCACCGCGGTCCTCGCTTCCATGGCTTTGTCCTTGGCGACGCTCTCCTGAAGCGTTGCGATGGTGGGGCAATGTTGAGTGAGGTGGTCACCGCGCCCATATACCTCACATCAAAGCCCATGCTGTTGGTGCTCTTCATGGTCGCATGCTCCGTCCTCACGGCTCCGGTGTCATCTACATCCTTGACCTCTGTGACCCTGTACCTGGTTAACGGGGGTGCTGTCATCGGATGCCAAAGACGTATTTGGCCCTCTGGCCTTTACGTTGCTTGCGGCTGGAGCTGTCGTTCGGCGAATCCTGTGTTTGCTTGGTGTTGGAGGTGTTGCCCCTGCGCCGTTGCACGTCCTCTTCTGCTCTTATGTATTCCTCCATCTTGTCGAAGAGCTTGACAACTGTCTTTATGGGTTTATGCGCGTTGTACTCAACCAGTGGCCCTGAACGAAGACCTTGAATCGCCGCATTGATGATTGTGGTCTCGTTTACGTCTTTAACTTGACAGTAAACCTTGGCGAAGTGCTTGAAGTATTCTTAGAGCTTCTCTGAGGGCTTCTGCTTGATGGCAAAGAGCTGGTCTGCATTGACCTATTCGACGTAGTTGCCCTGAAAATTGTTGTACAAGCGATCTCGGATCTGCTCCTATGCATATATGGAGTTCGACTCGATGGTGAAGAACCAGGAAAGCGCCACCCCCTGGAGGACGAGCGGCAATCCCTTCGCTTTGGTGTAGTCGTCCTCACCGGCGGCCTTGATAGCCATCTCATATACTCGAACAAACTCCCTAAGGTCCATATCATCCTTGTACGGCTCAATGGTCAGAAATTTGAAGTCTTCTAGCCACACCGACTGCTGTGGGCCAGCGAAGAGTGGAGACTTTGGATCTACACATCGAAGCATACTGCACCTAGAGGCAGGGGCTTCACGGCTGTCCGACCAGTCGACTGCAACTCTGCCACCACCGTCGGCGGCGTTTGCTGGCTCTAAGCCTCTTGCATCTCTTGCATGGCCCCCTGGAGGTCTGCCAGCTCACGCTGTAGCATTCCAAGGGCTGCTATCAGAGTACTTTCTATCGTTAGGGTGGCTGTACCCGCTTGGGCAGAGGTACGTGCTGCGAGGTTGCTGGTGATGATGGCCTGCTTGCTGGAGCCGCTCGGTACATTGGTGCAGTTAGCCTCACGGTCGGCGACGAGGCTGACGCAAGTGTCAAGACCACTGGTCGCCCCCGCACTGGCTCTCGGGTCGCTGGACGTACTAGCACGAGTGTCAACGCTGATAGTCCTACTAACGCAGGCGCCACCGGTGGGGTCGACCGTCACACCATGGTCGCCAATCGCATCGACATGGACATCGGTGCTAGGGCCGATCACTGTGCTGATGTTGTCATCGAAGCAGGCCCCGGGTGCCGGCGTAGACTGCCTACCACCTGAGGCCCTGGTGTTCTCGACTGCCGCCGTCATGCTTCGCTTCCTCTTTGCTATCGCCGATGCCTTCTTGGGCGCCATCACTTCTCAGGCCCGTGGCTTGCTCATTGTCATCCCCATGGACGACGCCAACCGTTGTGGCTATGGGCCAAACAGTAAACTAGGAGAGTAGTAAGTGGTTATGACAAATAAACTAGCATTGGCTATCCTTCACGGCTAGGGTACATATATATATGACCGTAAGGCCTGATTACAACAATACCCTACACAGTTGTGTACCACGCAAAGGGGCATACACGTACTTATACATATCCCACTAGGCCTTTTAGCCCCTAACAAGCCAGATGGGCTTAGATGGAGGCCATCCCTACTACAATGTTATTATTTTCTGACAGAGTCGAGAATACAAATACAACAGACAAGTTTTTGAAATAAATGCTCTATCATGGACTGAGAGGTATGCTAATCCTGCAGCAATTGGTGCTAGTGTTTGGAGCTCTGTAGATTATTCAATTATGGTAAACAAGCATATGTATTCCATTTTGTTGAGTTCTTGTTCCAATAGCATTAGAAATTTCTTTGGATGTATTGCTTGAGCTTATTGCGGGTTCTGAAATTTTTAGGCACAGAATAAGCCAATGGAAGAAGTACATGTAATGCCCCCATTTCTAGAGATGCTAGTAATCCCTGCAACTATCCAGATCTATTCAGTTGCGGAGTACTGAACATGAGTGTGCACCACAACAACACATGCTTACAACAAAAGAGCCAAACTTTATTGCAGGATTATGGTTTAGCAACCTCGTTTTGACGCAGCGGGTATGCAAGCCCAAAGTTATCTTACAAAACAAAAGAAACTCCCAGGCAAATTCCACTGATCTAAAACCAGTCGTCTTCAGCGTAGTAGGGTTCCTCTTGGGCTTCATCAGCAGCTTGATCATCACAGTTCCACTGATTTTATGTTTATTGTTTAGCAAGTAATGAGTACAACCGTGCCCAGCAAGTCACGAGGGTAAATCCTAACTTAACTACTTGCAAGGATATTCAAAGGAAAGGAAATATACTAATTTTATTAACTTGAGTGGATGCAACTTTATTTGCAAACAGGAAAACAAGAACAAAACTCCTTAAGATTAAAGAGGTTTTCTTTCAACAGTTATTTACTCAGCTTACTCAGATTAAAACATAATGAAATCTACTTATGCCTCGCTATTGGAATCACCCATTAAATATAACTTCATTTACCAGAAACATGACGTATTTGAATACCATTTATTTCACTCTGGAGAGTTGCTCAGCTTTACCCACAAGCTTTCTCAGACTCTCAATGTCACACGATAGGCATGCTTCAGCTAGCGTGTGATTGAGTTGAGAAAACAAGGTTTTCACTACTCAATTCTTTATGTAGGCTCTCCCCGTAGATCCACTTAGACCTGGTTTAACTAGCTAAACCTAACACTTTTGTCCGTCCAGAATGGCCCCTACTATTGTTAGGTATGGTTTTACCGTTCCACATACCAACTCCCCATCATCCAAACTCCTGCCTCCTGTAGAGATTCAATCGAGTTGAGCAACTATTGAACCAAGGTTGACAAGTGAACACTTGTGGTTGAGCGATCATTGTGTCCTTTACTCAGCATAAGGTTCTTGTCCTTACTTTTCACTTGAGGCAACCAACCACATCCCCTGTGCTCGACGACACTACTACCCCTCTGCACAAGCCTCCACCCTAGGGTAAGGTCATGGACTCCAACCATCTCATGGCTTTCCATGATTCCTCCTTACCCTAGAACCAGTTTAACAATTCTATCGGCCAAAAGCCAAGTCACTTAAGTGTACAAAATTTTGAATGAGCTAGTCTACAATTATTTATACAGAAATTAAATATTACTAAGATTGTCAAGGTGCATATGGCCTCAAATTAAACAGGGCATTTTTCAGTGGTAGGACACAACTAATTAACAAGTCATTCTAAACATTTATTTTAATTAAATAGCGTTTCACAAATAACATTAATGCAATACAATAATTAAATAATTTAAATTTCATGGGATTCAATATGATCAAGAATTTGTAACTTGCCTTACTGCTCTGAAAACTCTACTATCTCGAAGACTTCGTAACTCGATTCCGGTCCTTGTACCATCGCTTTGGAAAGTTCGGGAGCTAGCGCAAACACATAAAATACTTTAAGTCCGTACTTGAGTCTAATCAAGCTAGGAAAAATAAACTAATTAAAAAGGAATAAAATGCAATAAAATTGAAATGGGGGTTTGGATTTATTTGGAGCTCAATTTGGTGGAATGGAGGTCAAAAATGGATTCACGGCATCGAAACGATCAAAATGGGGTAGTTTTGGAATTTTGGGTTTCGGGTGAACATTGATTTTGAACAGTGGTGAACAGTGTCTGGCTGGCCCACAAGAACTATGTAGCCCTCCCACAAAATCAGCTTGCTCAGCTTAAACGGGCCGATTGGCCTTGGCCCACGCTGTGCGCGGCCGAGAGGACCAGCTCGTATGCGCTCGATGGCGACACGCGAATGGCCACGATGCGGCGCACGCAAAGGCTCAATTGAGATAGCCACGGCACACAAACGACCGCGATGTGACGACGTCTCATCCACTGTCGTCCTCAACCTCCAGCCATCCCCCCTCGGCGAAAAACAGAGGAGCGGCGATTCGAGCGAAGTGGCACCAACAAGATTCTTCGCTGGGAGCGTGCGGCGTGGTTGGGTTCAGCTTGAGCTAGGGTTTCCATTTTGGGGCTTTGGAGGGTGGTAGCATGAGTGGTAGCGGCTAGTGGCAGGAGAGAAGGTTTAGAGCTTCCCAGCGGAATTTGAGTGTCATGGTGGTTCTCTGGCAAGGCTAAGGGTGATTTAGCCATTTGTGGGGTATGGGTTTCAAGATGGTGGTGGTGGTTTGGGTTGGGAAATGCCCATCTGGGCTGTCCACGGGAGGAGCCTTCCGGCTGACAGTAGCTTCCGCCGCCAGAGCTCTCGACAAACGCTCACGACCAAGTGAGTTCACCAGCGCGTTCAGGGAGCAAAGGAGGTTTTGTTAGTGAAAGCAATTGACTTTTAATCAAAAGACGAAGAAGATTGGGTCTAGGGCTCACGGGGCTTAGAGGAGATCGCTGGCGGCATTGCGGTGATTAAAAACTCGATTCACTGGCACTGGTGGGTGTTTGAGGGTGTTTGAGAGTTGCATGAAGTTATATGTGGAAGTGGACGAGCTTTAAAAGCGAAGAGAGGCGGTGGGAACAAGAAGGCGGTTCGGGTGTCTCCTGCGTGCGAGTGCGGTGAGGAGATGGGGGCTCTCTTGCAGGAGTGATGGCGCTGGTGAGGTGGCTCTGATGCCTCTGCAAGAGTTGGCAAGCGTTGACGTAGCAGGCACGGAGGGTGCGCGTGTCAATCAGAAACGGTGAGCTGAGGTGGGAAAGAGAGGGAGCATGCCGGGCAGCGTGCAAAGCGAGGAGGAGGGCAGGGGACGGGTGATCGACTGGTGGGGCCGCAATGTTAGCTTGGTGTGAACGAGAGGAGGAGGCGCAGCCAAAATTTTGGGCGACGGCAACGCCGTGTGTGGAGAGGCGGCACAGGAGATTGGTGGGGTTGTGGCGTCTTTAGGGGGCGCTGGCAAGGAGTGAAGACAGGAAATCAAAGAAGGAAAGTGGATTTTCAAGAAATTTGCCAAATTGGGTAAGGATTGGAATTCAAACAAAATTCAAAAAGAACTCAAAATTTTTGAAATTTTAGAGTTGTTTCAGGACAGAACCTAGAATCTTTGCCCAAAGCTTCTAATAAGGATTGTGAAGGGAGTCGAAAGAAGATGCGGCTACTGGGTCAAAAGTTATCACTAAAATCAGAAGGATCTGAAGATAATACCATCACTGGCAAGCAGGATCAGGTGGCAAACCACTTACCATCGACGGCAAGATTCACCAACCCTACTGCATGCTTGTCTGATGTTTCAAGCAAACTTAATGCTACCTCAGAAAACAAGTCCGTCAGTGCAGATACTGGAGTGGTTTCGAAGAAAGAATACCAAGGAAATGGAAATAACTTGCAGTTACTTGGGCTTCCAACATCAACATCCAACACTAAAGATCCTGGCATGCAATCTTCTGATAATGTTTTAGAAAAGAGTATGATAAAAGGCATTGATAGGTCATCTCAGAAGGGAATAAAACAATTGTGAGGTCAATTGGTCAGAAGACGTCGCTGAAATTGGTAAAGCCTGAAAGTGAAAGCAATGATCAAAAGGAAAATATGGCTTCAAATCATCTGCCTTCATTGTCAGGCTTCAATAATCTGCAAAACATATCCTCATGTTGATTCAAGGAAAAGTTCCATTGGAGGTACCAATCTGGTTCAACAGAATTCTAATAACAAACATGTACTTCCAAATACCCAGTTGATACCAAATAAAGAATGCGATCAAGGTTGAAAGAAGATGCGTTTACTAAGTAAGAGATCCCTGTCATTGAAATCTGAGCTGCCTGAAATGGACAGGACCAATGATGAGGGATATAAGCCACCTGACAGTTCTCAAAATGATAGGAAGCCCAATGAACTGCCATTGTCAGCGCCAGTACCCAAAAGCCAAACCATCGGCCTTGGCTTTGCTGATTCACAGAAAGATGCCAACCAAAGCAATTGTTCCATCAAACAAAATGCAACTCCTATGGAGAATATTGTTGTTTCAGATAGCGAAGATAGCGCAGACGAATGTGAAAGACCTTCAAGATCAAGGTTATCATTGATGAGGAGACGGTTGGCGGGAAAGCTCAAAAGCTAATTGCAGCCAATAACTTCGACATTTTCGATGCAGCCATGTAAAGTCTTGGAAAGTTGGAAGACGCAGATGCCCTTTTAGTAAATTCTCTGGCTGTTTAGGTCATGCATGCTTTGATTTTCTGTTGCCCTATGATGTGGGGCGTTAGGACTTAGGAGACTGTTGTGGTAGCATCTATTTTGAATGGAAGCGAAGTGTAAGAACTAAAAACAGCATTTGCCTCGCTAAGGGTGTCCTTTTACTTGTCTACTCTACTACAACGACATTGGCAGTTCTGTTTTGCTTCCTATGATTTCTGGTTGCTCCAACTGCTTGTCATGTAAGCCACTGCAGCGCGTGTCTACGGCCCTCCGCCGTCCTGCGCTCGCTGCACTGGTGCGCCATTGTGCCATGTACTGTAGGTCTGCGGCTTCCTGCTGCCTTCGCCCACGTGCTGGCTGTTGGCCACAGCCCTTGTCTCGTCTACCCTGTGCGAGTATGTCTATGAAAATTATGTGTGGTTACTTGTTACTTCGATAAGGCAGTTCCAATAACAACCCCTTTCTTCCATTACTGGGCGCATGCAGTTACTTACTCTTTCTCTCTGAAACAGCGCAGCCATGGCCATGGGAATGCTGCAACGCCTGTGCCTGCTCGTGTACTTTCTGATCAGCGCGGCGTGCTCGGAATCGCCAGTACTTAAGAGGCTCTACGCAAGTACTACTGAAAATGGTACTGCCTGTTCTTCCTGGTTCCTTGTAGTTTCTTCTTGTTGTTTTGTTTCCCTGCTTGGTTCTACTGCATGAAATTCTTTGTCATGAGAAGTGGTTACGACTTGTGCCTGACTTGATGGGTTTCATTTGCAGCTCAGACACTGCCAGGAGTTGCTCCTCGTGCCCTCTCAGCCCCTCTCATCGCGCATGATGGGTCTCTCATTGCTTGCTCTGGAAAGAACCTTCTTGCGTTTGAACCAAATGGATCTGTCTCATGGATTGTTCCCCTCGGATACAACTGTAAAGAAGATATCAGTCCAGTTACTGAAAGTGAAAAGGTAATCGAGTTGTGTGAAATTCTTCATGATTTCACAAATACACAGTGAGATGCATCAGTCAAATATTTTCCTTTTTTTTCCAGTTCATTTTGGTTTCAAGAGTCCAGGTCTTCAGGAGTTTGATTTCCTACTTTTGTAGTTGCAACTCTACACTTTATGATGATTCTTAGTTTTATTCTGCAAAGCGCCTGTTTGTATGTATCAATTGCATTGCTTTTACATTATGCCTTATCAGATAATGCGTTGTATCAATTGTGCAGATATATCTGGTGGCAGAAGATAAGGTCATAAAGATAACTCCACAAAACATACACACTGTTGACCCAGCATCAGAAGTATTTTTCAGTTACAATTCAACGCCAGGGAGATCCGAGGAGATCATCGGTCTATCGATCAGCGGCAGTTATTCGTCTCTTTTTCTTACAATAAGGAACCGTGGCCTTTTCTCTTTCTCGTTGCGCACTGGGCTGCAATGGAGTGTCGGGCCTGTGCTTGATCGCTTTGGTTACCGTCTAGGCTGCAAGAGAAATATCTCAAGCTGCTATTTCAATTCAGTTCCAGTTGTTGATCAGTGCGAGGGGACTCTTTATGTAAGGCCTCATTTCACTGCACGTAGTTGTTTTCCAATTTCCATGGTTTGGTCTTCTCACATTTTTATCCTACCTTCTTAATTCGTGATGCAATCCATACGACTAAACAGATGTCAAATACTGAAGGCCAGCTCTATTCTTTGTACATTCATAGCAGTCAGTACAGATGGATCCAAGACTTGAGCTCAATTGACAAAGTGATGACAATTGCACCAGGAAATAATGGGCGCCTATACATTGTCCTTCCAAGAAAGTCAATTGTGATTGGGCTTGATGTGTTGACAGGAAACATTTCATGGCAGCAGAATGTTGGTCCGCTTAGTAATGAGAAAAGCTTGCCAACTGTGGATTCCAATGGTGAAGGAAAAGAAATCTGCATCATATATTTGGATTTTAGAATACATTTGTTACCTCACTAGTTCACATCTAGAGCTGCTTAATTTTCATGGGGCAGAAGTTGCATTGTTTAACTGTTTAACCACTCTTTTTATTTAACTTGTACATAGAAAGTTTTCACATTCTCCCGTCAATAGTAACTGCATTCTTTTCAACATTAATAGTTTCACCAACACCTATATGCGTGCTAATTTTTAATATACCGTCATTCATTATACTTTGTTCGGCTGCTGTGACAGGTTGGATATCAATTGCCTCGCTAGATGGGACCTTGTATTCGATCTCTCCTAATGGTGACATCAGAAAGTTTCTTCAAAGAACAGCATATAACTCAGTGATACATGCAAATCCAATCCTTGACTGCTCAGGGTTTTCAGTGTTCATCAGCCAGACCATAATGGAGGCAAAATCAAGCCAAACAATTGGTGATTATACCTATGTATCAGCGATGAAGCCATCCAGCATATTGTTTACTTTGTTGGCTCCGGCAACTGGAACAATATACTGGACTGGAAAGTATCCTGGTTCGTTCCTTTCTTTATATGAATCAATTTTGTGTTATCGCATGACATTATTTCCCCCCAAAAAATAACGACTTAAATTGACTATTTATATGGTATTTCATTTTCCTTGTCAGGAGAATTATCAAACTTGTTGTCCAGTAGTGACCTGAAATATTTTACCCTAGATGAGACCATTCTTCTCACTGCTTTGTCTGCAGCACGTAAGTCTTGTTTAGCTCGGAATCATTATGAAGTATCAATTATACACTTCAAGTTCATTGAACAGAGATAAACAATAAAAAAGAAACTGGTAAAAAGTATGTGACATCAACTAATTTGCAAAGCTTTTCCCACTGAAATTTCTTGACACAGGAATCGGCAGCAGTATGCAATGCTACACGAAAAGTACGTTTCTTTTGTCAGGTATCTAATTATTTTTCCATTTTAAAGTGATATTATCGGAGTGAGGACTTCACCTTTTTGTTTTGCAAGGGCAAAAGATTGCTTGGACTTGTAGAAAATCAAAAGCCAACTTTGCTAATGCTGATCCAGGTGAAGTTCAAATGTTGTCATTTTTTCTTCTGTAGTTTTGTTAAAAATGCATCATTACTGACCGAATAATTTATGCCCATCAGGCAACCACGACCATGTTCTTCTGTTGTTCGTCTTCCAACTCATTGTCATAGTGATACAAGCGGTAATTGTTCGGTTTTGCTGCATCTTTTGGAGGAAGAAAAAGCTTCAAAACAATGGTTTGCAGAATTTCCTGGAAAAGAGGGTATGCGAATTAGAGGCTGAGTTTGTTATTCGCTTTTTATATTGCTTAGAGAATTAGAGTGACTTCTCCATTAAACTCTAGGTCTCACCTCTACCTCCTGAAATGCAGCGTTCCCTTCACAGTAAGAGGAGAATCTTTGGCAAGATGATCTCAGAGCTAGAGCAGAAGGCAGTCGAAGACGCTTCTTCAAAGGAAACTCTGGAACAGTTGGGTGAAATGGTAAAAGCTAAGGAAGGTGTTGAGAGGAAGCTGTACACATCATACAGCCTTGGCAGGGATATCCTAGGCTTGAAGCAAGGTTCTATCTTGCCACTTTACAATGGGAAGTATAAGAGCCATTCCTTTCACAACTCACAGAAAGGGAGCATTACGATCTTCAATACGCTCAGCGACACCTCTACTTCCGATAATAGAACAAGCAGCTACTCCAGTGGTAGTGGAAGTTGCAGCGGTAGTAGTTCTGGAGATATGGAATTGGACACAAGATCTAAGTCAGTAGAAGAGGCTGGACCATCCAACACCGCAAATATTGCTGAGGGAGTTCAAGATGAATGCCCAGGAGATGTCAAGTCTACATCTCAGGTATTTGCAAATCCGATGTATGTCCTAGGGCAAAGCAGTAGCAATTCGAAGTCGCAGACAGAAGAATTTCTGATGGAGACCATGCAGAGTAGTGCACCAAGCAAGAGAATGTGGCTGAAGAGGAGGCGAACTCTGTCTTCAACTAACTGACGTACCTCAACAGATTTGGTATTCACAAGGACATATCCATTCCTCTTTGCTGCCGTGAGAGGCCATTTAACCATTTAGGGCCTGTTTGGAACAGAGGAATTTCACAGGAATTTTGCAGGAATTTTGCAGGAAACAGTTCAATTCCCGCAGGAATCGGGAAAAATTCCCGCATTCCAAACAGGGCCTTAGCTTGGCTTGATTATGCACGGTACTTCTGTTATTAAAAATGTATGATGCTTTTTTTTAAAAAAAAAGTTCATAGCGAAATGCCTATGACCTCCATTCAGGTAGCCTCCAAACAATCAATTGTTACAGAAGTACAGAACTGAAGTAAGCGAACAGCTTCCAGATCGTGAAGTATGTTTATTTGCCTTCAACTTATACAAGATCCTTCAAATTCCCCTTAAGCCGGCACAGATTTGAGCAACAGCCTTAACAGAAAGGAAAAATTGGGTCTTTAATTTAAAATCAGTTCATGTCCTCTCACTTGGCCAAATGTTTTACAGTTCCCACAATTTAAATGGACTAAGAAGCAAAGAAAACTCTATGCTGGTTCAGTTTGCCCATGCAAACTGAATTCATTCTAGGATACATGGATTTGAACAAACTCCAATTAACACAGCTGAAAAAAAGGAAGGAAAATAATATGGACATCTCTATCCGTTGTTGGCAGCCGTCTCCTGTGCGTCTTACTGTCTCAATGGATTGCTCTTTGCCGTGCAAATCCCGGCTGACAGAAAGTGAAATGCAAGGTGAGGCCCCAACAAGAACAAAAACAGAAATGTTCATACACAGGCCTGCAACATTCATCTCATATGCAGCTGACCTGAGCTCTATCTGTAATATGGACTAAAGGACTATACCTGAAGTAGCATTGAAGGGGCCTTCGGTGTTTCGGCAGCTACATGGCTCCGAGTCTTTCTTCCATTGGCAGCAAGAACTGAAGGACTGTTGCCTCCAATGTCCCAGAAGGTACGCTTCCTAGCAGTTGGTGCAGGTGACGTGAACCGGTGGCTTGGGCTCTTCAGCTCGCCTGCACCTGCTGCATCTTTCTTCGCCTTTCGCAAGCTTGCTCTCGTGACAACTCTTCTCTCACCTGTTGCTGCTTCCGGGTCATTTGAAGTCTTCCTGTTGATCAAATCACGTACGAACTCATCCTTCTGTTTGAGCTGCAGAAGGTGTTCCTTCTTCATCTTCTCGATCTCGGCCTCCAAGGTCTTTACTTTCCTCTGCAGATCCCGGACCAGTGCATTATCTGCTGCAGGCCTTTTGGGATCTGGTGTGTTGAAGCAGTTCCCGGCTAAGATAGACCGCTTGATCTTTCTTTGGGTTGAGCATGGCGTGGAAATGTGAGGTAACTGGGCGGCAGATTGTTGTGACGAGGTGTTGGAAGCAAGCGATTGAGCCTGAACAGTCAGTAGCTTCTGTTGCTGCTTCACCAACTGCTGCCTCAGCTCACTATTCTCCTTCTGCAGCTCCAATACTAGCTTAGCCTGATCAGTTTCAGAATCTGGTCCCTTTAAAATCTCCTCATTCACAGCGGTCAATGCCTGAAAAATCATAATGTTATTTCACTTTATCAAGTGTTCTATTCAGTAGAATGCAGAGTGTTCTATCCATGTTGCGATGTTAAGGTTCATAAAATCGTAGTTTCAGACCTTGGTTTTTATCTCCTTGGCACGGTCAGCCCAATGCAGTGTGTTCTGTGTCTCACCAAAGGAAAGATTTGAGGGGCTGATGTTCGCAATCATGACAGTGTTGCAGGACCCTCCGAGAGAATCCTTGAGGAGTTGCGTCAGCTTGGAATTGCGATATGGTATGTGCCTCTTCCCCTCCACAAGAGCATTGATGCAGCTGCTGAGTGCAAGGAGAGAGCGGTTAATGTTTGCTCCTTCGATCGACCTCTGTGTGCGTTGGTCGGTTGCAAGAGCTCTCTCTGATCCAGCAAGATCAATGAGTGAGAGCTTTCCAACTCGTGTTACCACGCTACCTCCATCCAAGTATCTATATTCCACAACAACCTGCAAATTTTCAATGGTTTATATCTATCCAAATTATGGAGCCATCTTTTTTATGAGGGGTGAAGCGTATGTTAGATATTCACCTGCAGTATTGCATGAGAGCGTGATGAGGTCTCATTTACTCGAGTTGGTTCGGTTGTTCTATTCTGGTTACCTTGCTGAAGTAATTTCATAACCTGTAAGATAGCCATAGATATTAATTAAGAATGTTACTACTTTCATTTTGCTTGAAAACTGTAAACAAATAGTGCCTAAGGAAGAGCTTATTACTTCATCTGTGGAGTATGCTCTATATTGAGTAAGACCAGCAGCAACAGTTCCCTGGAATCCACAATTCATTCTTCTGTCAGAATACTCATAGTAAGAAGGCCTACAAATATACTATGAGGTGTCTATAATTCATATGTATTCAGATCATTCAGAATGAGGTCATTTGGCAGCATAATTTTGTATTCCTTCTGTTAGAAAAACGTAATTAAATTCACAGTATTCATTCCTAAGTACTAACTACTAACTTGAAATCATCAATAATAAATTAAATTTACTGAACAAAACGTGCTTCGATGGTTACAACATGGTTGAGCTCAGATACCTGCTTATCTTCTCTCAGGAGGAGGGGTCTACCAGGAGACAGCAAATCCCTCACCGTCTCATTGTAGACCTCGAGGTACGACAGCTGAATTGAGTGGTTGCCGTCGTGGCTCCTCTGCCTCACCTTCGAGAACAAATCCTTGATTGCCAGCACCATTACGCCGGGGTTTTCCATTGTCCCAAGCATTGTATAGGTCTTCCCAGCCCCTGTTGCTCCATAGCAGAACACTGTCCCATTCCTACCTTGCAGAACACCCTCTACAAGATCTGCTGTTCTGCAGTACCTCAAATGGAGAATTGAATTCATATTAAGTACCGGGGTAAGCCTAAAAAATTGCAATCGAACAATTCTATTAAACTTGTCATAAAATGTGGCTAATCTAGTCTTGTCAACTTATGCAGTTTCATCCGCAGATTTATCACATACAGTGTCACTTCGCAAAATGCAAGAGCCCAGATCTCTGAATTTTTGCCTTTTCTTAACAAGATAAGCAAATAATAGTCCGAAACATGTGCATCTGATAAAGAAAAAATGAGCACTACATTTGTGTATAGCCATGATATGGTTATGCTCTTACGTGGTGCTGTAGACTTCGGCCTGCGTCGTCGAGTCGGGGAAGGAGGCGTCAAAGCAGAAATGGCGTCCGCGCACCCGCTTCAAACGGAGGTAGTCGGTCTCGGATGCGAACTCCGTGAGGTACACGTCCTTTTTGTTCACGATCTTGACGCAGCTCCTGGACCCAGCTTCCTTCTCCTTCCTCGACATTGGCCGCAGCCTGACGAACACCAGGATCCGGCTCCCCGCTGCCTCGGCATTGCCATTCCCGACCTCCCCTGCGGCCTTCAGCTTGGCACTTACACCGCCTCCTAGTGAGAGCTTCCTTGCCGCCCGTGCCGGGAGCGCCGCCGCCGCCTTTTTGACGGGGCAGGACATGGCGTTGGCTGCTTGGGGCACGTTCTCCTTCTCCATCGGCTCCGCCGGCCGGGCGAACACAACGACGTGGTTGTTCTTGGAAGGGGTTCGCGCCTCCGGAGGCGCCATGGTCTCCCTCAGCACCGCCGCTTCGGAGACCGGAGCAAAGGCATCATGGTGGCGCTTGGCCCCCTCCTCCTCCTCGGCGTTCCCGGCATTCTCGTCCTTGTCCTCCTCGACGTTGGCGTACTGGATGCTGCGACGGTGCCGCGCGGCGGCGCCCTGCGACGAGGCGAGCTGCTGCTTGTGCTGCTCGTAGAAGAGGGTGAGCGCGCGCATCTTCTCCTTGAGCCCGTGGTGGTGGTTCGTCAGGAGCGCCCCGCCGTCGTGCCCCGGAGCCGACGCCGGCGCCGCCGAGCTCCACGGCCGGGCGCCCGAGCCGCCGCCGCCGCAGACCGCGGTGGCCTGCGACCTCGTAGAGACTGGCATCTTCTCAGAGGGGATCTGACAGCCAACGCTACTTCGCCATCGAACCCAGTAGCTGCCCAAAGATCCAAGAAACGAACTTACTCGAGACTTCTTGGCTCCCCACTTCTTGCAATGCGGAACAGCTTCTTGAAATCTCACCAAATCGAATAAAACCGCGATCAAAACGGCGACGAGACGCTTAAATCAGAGCAAAATCCTCCAAAATTTGCCGAATTCCGGGGCTCCGGTCCGGGGCTCCAGGCTCGACGGGGGCTGGGGCTTCTAGATCTGTGAAGCAGAGAGAGAGAGAGAGAGAGAGAGAGAGAGCTTGTAACAGTAGGAGCCGGGGGAACGAGATGTGGGGACGGGGAGGCGTGGCGGCCGTCAGATCGGAGATGGACGGCGGATGCGAGGCCGCGGGTTTGAAATCTCAGGGAGGGATCGGGCCGGGGCGAGAGCTGCAACGGTCGGGTGCGTAGCTGTCTCCCTCGTCAGGTCGTAACGGTCTCGCTTTCGCGTCTCTGTACCACATGCATCGATGAGACATGAAGGACATGTGGGCCCGCGAGCTCTGATGCTCAAACCGTATTCGTGAAAATTGACTTTCTTTTGTGCAGGCATATATCGTGGGGGTGATTTTTATGTATGGCCATAATTTCTCAGTTATTAGCCTGCCAATCAATTTGATGCGTGGATTTGGGTTGCTGTGCTACCATAAGCGTGGAGCCATGAGACTGACCTGTTCAAACCTCGGACCGGGCCGGGTATTGAGCTAGGCCTGAAAAAGCTTGAGCGCAGGCTGAAGCCCGACATATGTGCATTCTTTAGGCCCAAGGCCTGGCCTGACTAGAAAAAGGCCTGAAGCCCAGCCGAAGCTTGAAAATTACAGTTTGTAGACCAGGGGTGGATCTACAGTAATTCATGTGTATTCAATTGAATACCTAAATTTTTTGGCAAAAAATCCACTATATACAAAATATAACTTAATACATATGTATACCAAAAATTGGACTTAAATCGTTATATTTCCTCTCCTAGGCCAACTTGGCGTCACCGTGGCCCAGCTGCCCGAGCCGAGTGGCACGCATGGCCCAGTGCCAGGCCCTGGTAGAACTAGGGCTCCTCATTCCTCAAGTCAAGCCTCCCCTCTAGTCCTCTCACTCTAGCTCTCTCCGGGCTCTAGCTCTCCTTGGCGGTGCACGGGCGCGAGAGCAGATTGGTCCCCCGGCTCCAGTCTTCCCTCCGTGGCTCTGTCCCCAGTCCCTCCGACTCTCCGATGAGGTTACGTCGCGACGACCGGCATCAACAACCGGCCCGGCCCGCGTCGCTCAACTTCCCATCTCGGCATTCCCGAGTCTAGCCAAATCGCTCAACTTAATTTTTGTTTATTAAGTATTCTTACCTTTCATAATTATTCCTGAGTCTAACCAAATCACTCCTACAAAAATTAACCATACAATCTATATCTCAACAATGTATATAACAATAGAAATGTTTTTTAGAACATGTTTCTCTCTTGTGTTCAACCAAATGTTGACAACAAGCTATTCTCCCTTTTCTCCTTAACACATCTACATGACTACATGTTAGAGGAGGCTTGACATAAGCTGATAATGGTCTGACCAAATCTAGTTTCCTACCATCTTGAAGATGCATTATGCCTCCCTGTTCCTAGTATAGAACTTTGCTTGTTTCAAAACTTTAGAGTTCATTTCCATTTCCTGAAAATAACGATGTTTACTTCAGCTATTCAGTAGAAGGGGAAATGCTTAGACATTGAACTTATTAGAGTTTCATTGTGCAGTAATCAAGGTTCAAGAAAGCGCTAGGCACTAGGCAGGTGGTGGCCTAGCGTGATAAGGGAATTTGGCCCGATCTTCCGATCATAACGATAACTACGATTGTTTGATATGACGTTGATGATGAGGCTACTTGACCAAAATAACCAAGTCCGTCCTACAGTCATTACATTACACTAATAGTAATAAACCAAAGCTTTGCTTGATGGCGATCAAGTACCAAGGATCAATCTAAGATGAATGCAATGCACTTGATTTTGGCTCAACCACCTCAAATGAATGAAATGAAAGCAAATGAGGTGTAGAGTGAATGCTCTATGCTCAAGGATGTTGCAATGAAGTGTCTAACTCTGTCCTTGAGCATGTGGGGGAGTATTTATACCCTACCAACCAAATCTAGCCATTACATAAAACAATCTTGTGAAATCAGGATGATCAAAAGTACCACAGTGCAAAGGCCAGTACTACCGCACCTGTTCTAACAAAATAGTAACGGCTATTTCAGAGCTTCTGAACTAGCTGTTGAAATGTGGCACGGAACTACCACTGTTATAAGCGCGGCAATTCCGATCAACGGTAGTTCTGATTTTTGGCGCGTGTCGGAACCCGGAGCGACAACTCCTAGATCCTCTGTGTAAATCACACTAGTCCAGGATCAGCTAGTGCACACAGTAGAACAAAGATAAATAACAAGCATAAATAACCAACTTCATTAATTAA
This sequence comes from Dendrocalamus latiflorus, assembly GCA_017311315.1. Taxonomy (NCBI): domain Eukaryota; kingdom Viridiplantae; phylum Streptophyta; class Magnoliopsida; order Poales; family Poaceae; genus Dendrocalamus; species Dendrocalamus latiflorus. The sequence goes on along the minus strand of CM029665.1, from coordinate 29,830,936 downwards.
AAGAGTACGGCCTTATGGCCAAGTCTTACATCAACGCTCATTGGCAAAATAAATAAAGCAAATAACTGCGGAAGCAAATTGAAAAGAAGCGAAGCCTAAGCCTGCCAACAAACGACAGTAAGATGCGGCCTACTCGTCCAGATCTTCACCGTGGTCGATGTCGTCCGTCTCTGTGTAAAGATAGCAAGGTGAGTACAAACTTGTACTCCGTAAATCACACGGAGAAATGCAACGTAATGATAATGGCTTCAATGGAAGGCCTATAGGGTTAGTTTTTATAAAACATCATTTCAAGAAATACAATAAATAGATTGAAATTCCTGAATTTAATACAATAAGTAAAACAGTACTTGTAATCGAAAATAATACCGTCAGTGTAGGCTTCGACCAAACACCAACCTATCCACGGGCATCCCACCTGGACCATCTTTTCCAAAAGATCATGTATGGATTCCATCCATCCGCAAGGTTTTCAGTCTCTTGTGGATTCCATCCATCCGCAAGGTTTTCAAAAATCAATTCGAAAAACAAAGTCTAATCCATGAAAAACTTTTACTCAGCATGCCCATGACCATGGGCACGGCTATCCAAGATAGATTATACACTCTGCAGAGGTTGTACAGCTTTACCAACAAGACACGATCATACCTTTTTGCCACTAGATTACACACTTACTTAGGTGTGCGGCGAGGAGTCGTGACAAGGCCTTTATAATGCAAAGCCTTCAACCTGGTCAAGCCAACTCTAAGGTTTCACCCCAGTAAGGAATCCACTAGACCGGGACCCCCTCTTGAGCCTGAGTGAGACTTCACATGGCTTAACCACGCTCACTCAAGTGAGACTTCTCATGGCACCAACCACGCTCACTTTCAACCTACAACTTGACTCAGGTTGGGACTTCACAAATTATTCAGCCAGGGATGTCCCATACCAGCCATGTGGTAGTACGATAGGGCTTTACAACAGTAGCTCACAGACCGGTCCTTAATTGACTTAGGCCCAACCACATACCCTCGTACCCGACAATCAACCCTGTGTCTCCGAATAACAGGGCATGCCTGCACCCACCAACTAACCAATTGCCTAAGTCTAAACCAGTTCTTATATTTTATTTTCAAAATATTTCATAAACCCCTTGACTCACCAAAGTCAAGAGTACATTTGAAAAGCTTATCATTTTATGTAAAAAGTTCATCATTTTATGTGAAAAAGCATCCCAACCCATAACTGTTTATAAGCAAAACTAAACATCTGCTATCCATAAAGTCTCTAGCCATACTAGTGTACCAACTATAGTTTTAATCTAGGCCGATGACAAGGTATAAGGGATTTTCAATGTCAATGGAGGTGATAACAAGTAGACAACAACTAAATTTAAAACTGAATTGAAATACGTTGAATAGAAATATGCATGCAGAATAATTTAAAACAACAAAATTTTATTTTGAAATCTGGGATCAACATGATCAAGGAGTGTGACTTGCCTTGCTATTCAAATTGGTGCAAATCTTCGTCTTTGAATTCTCCTGAATCGTCAAAGTCTACACGTGAAAATAGACCACCAAATTCAAATAAATTCAAAACAATTTCAAATATTTGAATTGAGGCCAGAAATGGATAGAGGGGAATTTTTGATGAATTTAGAAATTTGAATGGGCTCAATCGGAGTTAGGATGAAGAAGAACGGGTTCGCGGAAGTTTAAAATTAGAAAATTGAATAAACTGGATTTTTGGAATTATTTTCCTAAAGAAAAATGGGAATTATGATGTCAGCAGGGATTTATTTTTAAGCTGAATTAATTTTCTATAGGAAAATCGGATTAATGATGCCATGCTGGCGTTAGCCTTGAGATGGGTCGACTGATAGTGGTTCCTGGTCCATGTGGACTGAGTCCATGGACCCGGGGAGCTGCTGAGGTGGCAAGGGGGTGGGGTGGCCAGCCGGGGGCGTGTGTGGCGCCCGCGTGGCACCGAGTGGTGGCCACCTCACCTGCCACGTCGGCCGACTGCTGATGTGGCCAGGCCGGCCGGGGAGGAGCTCGGGCATGGATGTGGAGGCGGCGCTCCGGTGGCCGGCGGCGATGGGCGAGGGAGGAAGAGGAGGCCGAGGGGAGGCGGGCTCACCTTGTCGCGGAGCTCAGCGGGCACGGGAGATGGCCGGCGACGAGGGGAAAGCGGCGGCGGCTCGGGTGCTTTGGTGCGGCGGCGATTCGGTGGCACTCGGGCCCGGGGGAGTGGCGGAGGGGATTCGCACGGGTGCGGGGAGGCCGAGGGATGCGACGGCGTGGCTCGAGGAAGCCGGAGGCGGCCGCGATTTCTCGCCGGAGTTGGTGACGGCGGAGGGGCCGAAGGCGCACGGCGCGAAGGCACTAGGGCGGCGGAGAGGGGGAATTGAGGGCGACGGGAGGGGGAGTGAGGAACGGGGCTGCTCGGGTGGTATTTATAGGGGGCGACGGGGAGTGGGGGCGCGGGGATCGCTCGCTGGAGTGGGGAAGTGGCGGCGGCCGTTGCGGGAGTGGGGGAGTGGGCGACGGGCGCGAACATGGCGGGGAAAGTGGGGCGCGGGGCTTGCGGGAGGGGATGGTGCACATGGGACGGCGCACGCGCAGGCAAGGGGAGTGCCCGGAAAGGGCGGGGTTGGTTGCGGCGATGGCACGGTTCGAGAGGAGGAAGAATGCGCGGGGAGGGAGACGCACCCGACAGGTGGGGTCGGGGCACAGAGAGAGAGAGGGAGAGAGGAGGCGCGGCCGGCTACGATGGTGCCACGCGGCAGAGGCGCGCATCGGGTGGCCAAGCGAGGGCGATGGGCGGACGGGTGGATGGGCGGGGCGCGTGGGGGTGAGGTCGATCTGGGCCGGCCACCTGTCGGCCCGAGAGGGGAGGGAGGAGGGATCCGGTCGGCGACGTGGGCTGATCCTGGCCATCCACGCGTCGGCCGGAGGGAGGGGTGCGAAATTTTAATTTTAAATTTTGATTTTGGTTTCCCTAAAACCCGAAGAAATTCTATAAAGCTCAGAAAAAATATGAAATAAATTCCAGAAATTCCAGAAAAATTCACAAAAGTTCCTGGGGGTATTTTGGACTTAATAAAAATATTTTCAACTAAATTTGGTACTATAATTTTATACTTAAAGTACTTTTAAATTTCAAAAATAGATTTTAAACTCCTGCAAACTCAGAAAACCAAATAAAAGCCAAATAAATCCAAATAATTATTTTGAATTAGGATTTTTATATTAAATCAAAATATCACTTTATCTAATAATATTTTTAGGTTTTTACTTAAAATACCTTTGAAATCCAGCCTTTTCAAAAATAGAAAATTAGGGCAAATCCAAATTAAATCTTAGGCAACAAAAATACTTATTTTAATTTTAATTTTATTTTAATATTTTATTTTTCCACTCATTTATTTATTTTTATTTTTATAAAAACCTGGGCTGTTACAGCGCGGCACTTCCATTTGTCTTGGGGCCAATTCTTGGCACTCTCTCGAAAAAATGTGCGCCTAGATTTTCAGAGCTTCCGAGTTCTAGTAGTATCGCTCAGGGGTTGCGGTCCTACCGCTCTGTGGAAGTTTCACCGTTTAAAGTTTGGTACTTCTATTGTTCAGAGACACTAAGTGTTTCAAAGGGTGCTATCTGGAAAAATGTACCGCTAGCTTTATTAGAACATCCGAGTTGTGGAAGTACCGCCATGCAAACTATGGTATTTCCGATTTTTGTAACAATGCACAGTTGGTTATCAATTTTAGTTTCAAGTGTATGCATAATCCTAAATTGATCTAAATGGCACAAGAATATATTATCAAGCTATTAGCCTTGATCCCTCTTAATAGTACAATATTTATCCTATAATTCAATCTTCCATCCTTTCTCCTAAGACAGGTAAAACCAAAAAAAGGATCCTAGACTACTTGTACCTTTGTCTTGAGCCATATTGATCTTTATTTTAACCCTTAGTATGTATCTCACATTTGTCATTGGGACTAAACCTTTCAAACACTTAATAAACATGTTAATCCCATATTCACATAATGTCATTAATTACCCAAACTATTTTTAGGGGCCTAGATGCTTTCAATCTCTCAATTTTTGGTAATTGATGATAACACAAATATTATGTAAGAAGAATAAAGTTTTGAATATACCACTTGTTTGAGAAACGAGTTGTATATTCTTTTGTGACTCTAAACAACAAGTAATTCTTGTAATGAGTTTAGAAAATTAATTGCTTTCAAAGTCAACACAAGGAAAGCTCCCTCTGTACATGTGCATATAAATAAGAAGACATATTGCAAGCACATGTAAAGATTTTGGAAATTTTGACGGAGTTTCTTTTATTTGTTAAACTTGAGGAAATAAATAATTGCAATGATATAACGTATACAACAAAAGAGCACAAGATGCAATTTTATAAAAATGGCCACAACTTCAAGTTCAACATATCATAAACATAACATAAAATATGTCCACAATTACATTAAGCATAAATACATAATCATAACATGAAACATGTCCATTACATCACACACACACACACACAATATATATATATATATATATATATATATATATATATATATATAGTAGATAAGATAGATAGTAGAGGCTTCTTCATTCTTCTCCCCTATCTTGAATTTTCTTCTCCATCTTGTCAATTTTGTCTTCTCCCCCTTTGGCATCAAACAACCAAAAATTCTACTCTTGATGTGCTTGAGGAGAAGGGCCATGACAGTGATGGTGGCCATAGCGGACTAGAGAAGGAGGGTGAGTCAAGGTATGCTCAAGAGAGGTGACTCTCTCATTAAGAGATGCCACACGATCATCAATTGAGTCCATTCTAGAGGAGAGAGATGCAAACGCCTCGGCTTGATTGTCGCGAATCTGGAGGACTGCCATGTATATCTGAGGTAGAGAGACTTGTCCTTCTTCTTGTTGTTTAGTTGTAGCCTCTCCTTGTTGTTGAGCTCCAGGACAGGGGGCTAGAAGAATTGGAGGTTCTGCACCAGGCTTGTAAGGCTTATGAGTTGAACCGAAGCCACCACAATAGTTGGCATTTATCCTATAATCCAGTCTTCCATCCTTTCTTCTAAGATCGGTAAAACTAAAAAGGGATCTTAGACTACTCGTATATTTGTCTTGAGCCATATTGATCTTCATTTTAACCCTTAGCATGCATCTCACATTTGTCATTAGGACTAAACCTTTCAAATACTCAATAAACCTATTAGTCCTATATTTACATAATGTCATTAATTACCAAAACTATTTTTAGGAGTCTAGATGCTTTTAACTTGACACTGAATTTCCTTAGTCTCCTCTAGATTCGTCCAATATGGTGCACGATTTGGTAAAGAAGCTCCCGTGATTAAGTCAATTTGGTACTCAATTCCTCTAACCGGTGATTAATTTGGCAAAGAAGCTCCTGTGATTAAACTCCTATAAAAGGTTAGTGGCAGCAGGAGAAAAATATGCGGGCAAATCCTCAAGTGAAAACAAAGCATCTTCCAAGTCATTGAAATCAGATTAAGTAGCTAATAAAATATTACCTTTCAATTTAATTTTATTCTTTCTAGCATTTGATTCTTTTGCTTCTTTCCTTTTAGGTGGAAAGCATTCTTTAGCTACTATCTGATTATCACTTTGAGCACTCTTCTTTTTCTCACGTTCAGATCGTTCAATTTTATCTTTAATAATGGCTTTAGGAGATATTGGGTGTAAAATAATTTTCTTGCTTTTATGCATGAGAGTATATTGATTAATTTTAACATGATGAGTGAAATCCTTATCAAACGGCCATGGTCTTCCTAAAAGTAAGAAGCATGCTTGCATAGGCACGATATCTCAATCCATATAATCATGATATGAATCAAGCAAAAATTGTATCTCACAGTTTTGATTACCTTCAATTTACCACATGAGTTGAACTATCAGATGTAGTAAGGATGTAGGAGAGGACTTGTGGTCAAGCAAAACTTTTTGACCATCTCTAAGCTAACCAAGTTGTTACAACTTTCTCTATTAATGATGACATGACACGAACGTTCCTTAATGATGAACTTGGTTTGAAATAAATTATGTCATTGGTCTTATTTAGCACTCTCTATTTGTGCACTAAGCATACGTTTCTCTATAAGGCTCATGTACTTGTTTGATGCTTCAGCACTCAAGTGTTCTTCTTGTTCATCACTAGTATCAATCTCATCACCTGCATAGTCATTTGCAACAAGTTTATATTCTTTATCAATTTCACTAGCTGAAGTATACTCACCATCTTCTTTCATAATAATTAATAAGAGATTGCTGACTTGAGCATTCTCTCATGAAGTGCCCGAATCCCTTGCACTTGTGACATTAGATGTCCCTTGTATGTCTAATAAAAGCAACTGAAGATGCACTCTTTGTTGGAACAGATTTGATGAAAACTTGAACAGTTGTAGTTTTTCTTACTTCAGGCGCATGTGAGGGCATGGAAGTAGAAGTGACGCGGCTACGCTCATGTCTTGCACTTTTCAGCTAAATATATTATTTAACTGGAAGAAATTATTGAGCCGTATTAAATATTATCAGGTGAGCTCTAATTTAATTAGGTCTTTAATGATTATACTTGGAGATACGGAGCTACTACTATTTTATTTAATTATATACAGGCTCATACTCGATCTGTATAAGCCTAAAGTGAAGATGCGTTTAGAAGGTCTCGTCGACACTAGTCGTCCATCACTTCAAGTGTACAAGATAATGAGGACATCCCGACTAGACCGATTACGCGAGCACGAGCTAAAAAGATTAATTAACAGGTGAACTCGCTCTTAATTAAATTTGGTTTTAATTTATATGAGAACTAGCTACTACCTAATGTTAGTATTTTAAATTTTTAATTATTTTTAGGTTTGTACAAAATTAAAGCCTTGGAGAAGTACTATTTCAAACATCAAAATTGTGCACATTCCATGAAGCCTAGTCCGAGAGAATTATCTAGTCGCATGCATGAAGCTATCTTGCCATGGAGAATTATCTAGTCGCATGCAACGTGGAGCTATCTCATGAAGAATGGAAAATTTATCTAGTCATGCATGGTATCTGGACGTGAAGACTTCAAGCCACGTTTTGGCACGTTTAGCTACATGATTAGTTCGGCCAATATGCTTAAGTCTCGGTTACTTGACCGACTGTGACTCAGTTTCGGTTAGATCCGATTTCGTTCCGAGTCATTTCTTTTATTTTTATTTTGTTGCCTTGTTGCATACGAGTCGGCTTTCTCCGTCCTATCGAGACTGGTTTATTAAGGTTTGTATATCCTTCTATAAGAGACAGATCATAGAAAATAGATCTATTTTTTTTAGAGAGCTCTTCATTTGTTTCTCCTAGGGTTTGGCATATGATTGCAACCTAGAGGAGAATCGGGCGTTCTTCCCCGTCGTTCTTGTGTTTCCTTGTGATTGGCTAGAGCGACGGCGCGTCTACTTAGTGGTCGGGTAGACGGGATCACGAGCGTGTGGTTGGGTGAATTCTTTTGTCACAAGTTGCTGTTCTAACAGTGATTGGTGCCATCGATTCGTCAGGTTGCACGGATCCAACTATCTTCATCGATCCTACGCTGTGAAGATCGGACAATCCCCCGCATCATCTTGGTATCAGAACGCGGTTGACACGGTAGGATCGATTTACCCGTAGTTAGATTTAATTTTTCCTATACACAAAAAGCCAAAAAAATTCTAAACCCTAGTTTTTGCATCTGTTATTTTCGTGAGTTTTGTTAAGTTTTCGTTCATTAGAATTTTGTTTAGGTGCTGATCATCGTGTTCCTTTGCGTCGTTTAATCATTGTGTTCATATAAAACCAAAAAAAATCAATCTACATCTAGTCTTGATTCCGAGTCCTCTGCCGTCGGCCAGTCACAAATTCTAGCGAGTTCTCATCTGGCGGGTAGCACAACAATTGCTGTCTTTGATCTGGCCGAAGTGCTGTGTTGCCATCCGAACACAACCTTCTGATCATCTTTTAATCTCATGTGAAACGGATCTGGCTGGACATCACGTGATTAGAAAGTCATCTTTGGTCATTAAGGAAGTTGGCCATGTTAATATGTGATTGGCTAAGTTGATCTAAAAATTTTGTGGGTTCGGTTAGGGAGCCAACTGTTCGGAACTAAATCCTGTTTCCATCTGAGCCAACACATTGGGAGTGTAGAGTTTTGAGTCTCAATTGTACTAGTATGTTGTCTTCTGATCTAAACAGACGCGAGACTTGATCGTTTCTAGTTGTTCTATCCGAATACAACTCAACCAGCCAGTCAATTAGACGTGAGTTTAGTGACTGCATTGCTAGTGTGTTCGGTTCACCTTGCTTCAACCGAACTGAATTTCTATTCTGTGATCTAACCAAAATCCACTTGGGAACGTTTGAATTGATATATACTTCCACCAATCCAAAATTGTGGGCTGCTTATTGCTTCTAGTCCAGAGTCTTGCGCTCCACTTTGGAAATTCTAGCAGCCAGACCTAGTGTTTAGATTGAGGGTTTCATTCATATTTTATTTCATCTTTGAGACTAGCTGTTGAATATTGCATCTAGGGCTACTCTTGAGTATTTTACACCTTACTGAATATTTGTGACTTGTGCAAATTCAAGAGACAATGAAACTCTAGTTCGGCATTTGAGTCCAAAAAAAAGAGATAGGGAAAAAAGGCAGCCGTAAAAAAAAAACAAGCCACGGCGTGAGTATATTGCAAATAAAAAAACAAAAGCATTAGCCGAATTTGGGTGAGTTCTTAGTTCATAAATTCAGATTGTGTAATTTATTTTTTTGAGCAATCTTGTGCCCTTACATTCATATTATTACAATTGGCTAGCGTCTCTCCTAGTACTTAGTGCAAAACGAGTTATTTATTCTTCAGTTTCAGATTTCCTCTATTTAGCTCACTCCTTTGTTTGCATTAAGTCACATTGATCTTTGCGTGTGCGTTCATACACTTTATTTAAACCTTTTGGATCAGCACTTAGGCAAAGTATTCTAACTTAGACTATTATTTAACTTAACAATATCAAGAATTTCAGATTGTATAGGTTGTTATTTCCCCTCCAAGCTCCACATAAAAGCCATTGTTATAACAGTGCTTATGCAATTGAATTCGCTTAATCTACCACCTTGTGTTGTCTACGTACATGTGATAGTGTATATTGTTCCCTCCACCAAATTGATGCAAAATCAGTGAATTCACTAGTAGCAGCCCTAACTCTTTTATTATCAGGAAAATCGTAACATGCAAATTTTTAATCCAATTGTAATTCCCAATCGATATAAGCTTCAGTGTCATATCCAACAACAAATATGGGAATTGTAAATTTGACTTTAGTGAATGCATCATCATCACATACCTCCCTTTGTAATCTACCTATACCTCATCGATTTTGCCAAAGTCGATGAAGATTGTGGTCATTAGGGCCCTCAACTTTAGTGTCAGCATCATAGTTGTTCTCTTTAATATCATCATCCTCGTCCACTAAAGAGTGAGGGGAAAACAAAGCACGTCGAGCAGCTGGTGGTGGTAGACGTTGCTTAAGATTCTCAACTCTGTTGTTGATGGTGGTGAGGGTGTCACTGAGCCGATCTAATACATTGTAGATCTCCTCCGTTCTCTTGTTGACCTTAGGGTTGAAATGTTGCACAAGCATCTTTGTGCGAGGTCCAGCACTCTCAAGTACAGGAGATTGGTCATCATTCTTTCCACTATGTTTCAAATTTTGTGAACCTACCATTGCTAGTAGAATACAAGAAACTCACAAAAAAATTTGTTAGCTCCCTATCATCTATTAGGTGTTGCAGGCTACAGAAGTCCCACAATCTCAAGCTTTTATCAAATGCTTACAAGATTCTTACCAAGCAAAGCAGGTGGTACAACCAGTAGCTGGTTCGTGGTAACTTGACTAGAATAATGAGTATAGCAATTGTCGATATGTCAAGGCCTGTTCGGTTAGTAGTATGTGGAGTTTGGATAGGCAATATATAAGTAGCAAAGGAATGGCAATATTCAATTTCAGAATTACACTATCTAAATGATAGTCTAAAGTACTCACCTAAATTGCTAGCACAAACTAGTACTCGACCCTAGCTCAAGCAAGCAAACACTAGATGGCACAAGGGCTATACAAAGAGAGCTCAAAATCTGGAAATGAACAATGCTGCAAAATTTACTCTTTTTACTTGTGCAGCCCTTTTATTTTTGCACTTGTCTCTTTTCTTTTTTAAAAAATTATCTTGTGCAACCCGAATACCAAGCTCACTAAAATATGACCTAGAAACAAAGATTATACAATCTGGAATGAAAAAAAACTCAAACTAGATGGCGAATAGACGCCGAAAATGGGTGCTAAAACTTTAGAGGTTGTTTTGAGGTCCTATCTTCACTTTTTTCAAAGCCTCGCGTGGTTAATCTTGATTGACGAGCCAAAGAGCGCTACAATCTAAGTTTGTATGTAAAAGTTATGGCTGTTTTAATAAACACTGCACAAAATTATCCTAAACTCGGGCCCAAAAATTCAGAACCCGAACACAACTCTATCCTAGATGGTTTGGCCAACCAAAATGAAGGGGAAAAAACGAGTTGATCTCTATCTCCCAAAAAATTTGGTGGCACAAATTCGACAGCGAAGAGCAACCACCAACCCTAAAATAGATCTAACCAATTTTTTTTTATTTTTTAGATGCAATACTCGAAACTAAAATCAAAGCACTAGACCTAGACCAGCAACTAAAACTTGACGATGGACGAAAATTTAACACGGTAAAATGGAAACTAAAATTGCAAAGGCACATCTAGGGTTCGATTTTGGAGATTTTGACAAATGTAACATTTTTGTAGGGCAATTTTCTAGTTATAGGTATGAAAAACAAAATGAAAACTGAAATATCATGGGGCAATCAACGCTCTGATACCAACTGATAAGGGAATTTGGCCCATTCTTCTGATGAGAACGATAACTACGATTATTTGATATAACATTGACGACAAGGCTACTTGACCGAAACGATTAAGTCTGTTCTGCAATTGCTACACCACACCCTTGTCATTACCAACTGTGTTCAACACAAATGATCTCTCTTGCAAGCAATCGAGAATCAAGCAAGAAAGAAATAACACAATCTAAATTTGTGAATAAAATATGAAGGTTCACTGAACAATTGAGAGGCCTGAAATCACCGTAGTTAGTCTAGTCAATACAAGTACACAACTGATATTTTCTGAATGAAAATCAATCTAAATAAGCTTAACCCTAAAAGTAGAATCCATGTTAGTTTTTGAGGGACTAGAGATGTGGGGAGCACATCTATGAGGGTGGGGGAATATCCCACTACAACTTTCCAGTTGGGCTCAAACTGATATAAAGCGTAGGGTCCAGGTTTGGAACTGACTCAGACTTGTTTTATGGATTACAATATGCTCAGGTGGAGTTTTGAGGTGGGACTAAAATCATTAGAAAGAGAACAATATAAGCTTTCTAACAAGTCCAAGATCACCTCATTTGGACTCCGTGTGCGTTTTTATGCTTGTTTGAAGTCAGCGTTGTCTCTGGAGGCCTAACTGGATTCTAGAACATGTCCAGCTTTCATTCTTAGTTATCCTAGCCTCAAAATAATGTGATGACTTCCAATGTTCATCTTAAGCATGTCTATGACTCCATGTGCCTCTTCTTGCTCCTTGCTCATTTTTCTAACTACAATTATATCAGATGCATCGGGCAGCAACCCATTCTTAGAAGCTAAATTAAACAATCCTAGGAACGAGCTTACTTAATAATTCAACTATCATGCACGTGTTCTCGTCATAGTTCCTTACCTAGCATCTTGTGGATGAGTGTTACATGTACCCAAGGAAGTGATGTCCTCATCACGGCGCCTACCACCTAGGTGGATTAGGCGGTGACTAGGCTACTGGCTTGGCTACAGTGCAGATAAGCCCACAACAATAGTAATATGATGAATTGGGCAAGCATCAGGCATCGAATTGAGGAAGATAGACGGATAATTACCTGAAGAAGCAAGACATGGATAATTTGATGTAGTCATGTATATATATCTCCCCTCCAAGAGCTTGATGTAAATATGTATGTAATAAAATAATGGGAAAATCTGTTCAGTAGCACTGAAAATACACCGTTTTCGGAAAATACCACTAAAAGAATCGGGCTCCGGAAATTACCATCAAAAAGTTCAATTTTCTTCGGGATCTAGCATTCTGGACAAAAATGCCCCTCTCCCTCCCCTCCCTCACCTTCTCTCCTCCTGCGCCGCCCCGTCCGCCTCCCCGCCCCCGCCTCCTCCTCGCCGCTGGCCTCCCCGCCTCCTCCCTCCTCACGCCGTCGCCTACCTCCGCCTCCTCCTCGCCCCCGCCTCCCCGCTCCTCTCCCCGCGGCGCCCCGAGCGGCAGCCTCCTCCTCGCCCCCGCCTCTCCGCTCCTCTCCCCGCGGCGCCCCGCGCCGTCCGCCCCCTCTTCCCCCGCCTCTTCGCCGCCGGCCTCCCCGCCTCCTCCCTCCTCACGCCGCGGCGCGGTCGGCTGCGGGCCGAGGCGCGGCGATGGTGGCCGGCGTGCGGCTCGGCTGCGAGCGAGCGGAGGCAGCCGGTGTGCGGTGGCGCGGCGACTTCAGGCGAGCGACGTGAGGAGGGAGGAGGCGGGGAGGCCGGCAGCGAAGAGGTGGGGGAAGAGGAGGCGGACGGCGCGGGGCGCCGCGGGGAGAGGAGCGGGGAGGCGGGGGCGAGGAGGAGGTTGCCGCTCGGGGCGCCGCGGGGAGAGGAGCGGGGAGGCGGGGGCGAGGAGGAGGCGGAGGTAGGCGACGGCGTGAGGAGGGAGGAGACGGGGAGGCCGGCGGCGAGGAGGAGGCGGACGGGGCGGCGCAGGAGAAAAGAAGGTGAGGGAAGGGAGGGAGAGGGGCATTTTTGTCCAGAATGCTAGATCCCGAAGAAAATTGAACTTTTTGGTGGTAATTTCCGGAGCCCGATTCTTTTAGTGGTATTTTTCGGAAACGGTGTATTTTCAGTGCTACTGAACAGATTTTCCCTAAAATAATCATGTAAACCTGCATATTTAATCAATGATGAGTTATTTTGCTATTGTGTGAAAGAATGTATGTATGTATGTATGTATGTATGTATGTATGTATGTATGTATGTAGTTTGAATAATGTTTACCCTAAAAGGCTAAAACGCCATGAAACCAACCTTGCTTCTTGAATTATGGTAGAAATTTGATCATCCAGTTACTCAATCAATTTTGCACACTCAGCCACAGGTTTCTCTGCAACAATGCGGCTTTTCAGCTGTGAACCAGCTTTCTTTGCCTAAACAGTAATTTAGAAAATACCAATGAGTAATAATAAAAATAGTGGCAAATTAAAATAATAGATCTCTGCATTTTTGGTAATCAATTTAGCACTTCAAGGCTGAAAATTTTAGTAATCTGATGGCTAGCTAGCTACTAAAAGTCTAAAACTGCCAAAGAATTACAACATATCAACAAATTCTATTCCTAACACATATAACATATTGATATCGCCATATTGGGACTCGGGAGAACTGAGAAGAGATGGGATGGCTGGAGTAGAGAGGAGAAAAGAGATGCTGGAGCAAAGAGGGGAAGGCTGGAGCAGAGAGCACGCGATAAGAGAGGGAAGAGCCAACAGGGGAAGCGGCGGCATGGGAGAAGAGAGGGGAAAGGGGAAGGCAGCGGCGTCAGAGTCAAGAAGGGAGAGCTGAGAGAGGAAGGTGGTGGCATAGGAGAATTGAGGGGAGAGGGGAAGGTGGTGGCGCGGGAATAGAGAAGAGAGGGGAAGGCGGCGGTGCGGGACGGGAGTACCTTGATTTGACGGCGTAGATGGAGGGACAACCGCGATTCAGAGGCGGTGAGATCGGCGTAGATGGAGGGTGTAAGATCGAGGAGGCCGACTAGAGGGGGGTGAATAGGCGGTTTAAAAATTCTCTACAAATTAATACTAATCAATTCAAGAGCTTTCCTATTTGCCTAAACCAAGTATATAATGCGGAAGCGAAATTCAATTTGGTTTAGCTCAAATAGCGCCTAAGTCAAGCAAGAACGCCTAAGTGCACTAATAATTCTAACCTATGTCAAAGTTTACAATTCTAGATATACAAGCAATCAATTTAATTCTCTGAATGTAAATTGCTTGAATATAAATAGAGCACAAGAAAACAAACCACAAATAACACAATCACTTTTTACCGTGGTGTTCGGAGACTTGCCGGTCTCCCCTAGTCCACGTTGAGGTTAGCCCGAACGAATCGGACCGGCTCCACGAATTAAGCCGAAACACCTCCAATCCACTAGTGGTAGCTCTTTCCCGCTCCGGGTAGGTGAGCTCCAACCTTCACAACTTCGCCGGGTCTTCTCACAAGCTTCTTGAGAAGATCACCGCGCACGACGCCTCCAACGCCGTCTAGGAGTCGGCAAACTCCAAGAGTAACAAGCCAAGTCCCTCACTTGACTCTCACCACGTGCAATGGATGCACGATCTCAATTCGGACACAAAGTCCTCCTCTAGATGCAACACATGCACTCTAGAACACCTCTCCTCTCTCACAAAGTGCAACACATGCACAATTGAGTGGAGAGCCTCACTCTAGCTCAAGAACTCAGGAATAGGTCAAGCAACAGTATCTCCAACCGGCCACAAGGGGGTATTTATACCCCACACAAGAAAACTAGTCGTTGGAGCCAAATCCCTGAAAAAATCAGGAAAAACGGAACTACCGCAGTACAAATCGCGGTACTTCTGCTTTCCTCGCCAACGGTCAGAAAACTAGCCGTTTCTCAGCAAAACCGGAACTACCGGAGCACAAAACGCGGAACTACCGTTTTTCCCGAGGCTAAGTCATTCAAAAAATCGCTCTCTGGAAAAAATATTTCGCTCAGAATCCGGAACTTCCGGAATCGCGGAACTACCGGAAAAATCGGAACTACCGCAGTACAAATCGCGGAACTTCCGCAAAATCCGGAACTACCGCAGTACAAATCGCGGTACTTCCGTTTTCCGGTTTTTCAGCACAGACGACACTCGGAAAAACGGTCATAACTTTTGACTCCGATGTCGGAATTGAGTGATCTTGGACTCTATGGAAAGCTTATTCAGAGGGCTACACAACCCATATATTTGCATGATCTCAAACACATTAGATCAATGCAGAAAACACAAGACATCCAAAGAGTCACAAGGAGTAGGTACATGAACTTCTCACATTTGCAAAACACATTCGCAAACCTAAGTCACATACCACAAGAATCACAACATGATTTCCAACAAGTTGCAAAACATATTTGCACACTTTTGAAATCATGACGCAAAGATCAAATATGAGCTACAACTATTTGCAAAACACATTCGCAAATATAAGCTTCATACACAAGGAATGGAAACATGGACTTCGAGCACTTGCAAAACACATTTGCAATGCATAGTCCCATGTTATTAGAGTTCAATACATGAGCTTCGACCATTTGCAAAACACATTCACAAATGCAAGCATCATGTCAAGATGAGCTAGAGCAAGTGAGGTTTGAGCTATCAACACATGATGAGACTCAAACTACTAGACATGACCCCTCTTAATAGTACGGCAACCTATACTAGCAATCCGGTCTTCCAACCAAACACCAAGACCGGTAAAAGACTAGAAACACATCCTTAGCCCTAGCTAGTCATACCTTTGCCTTGGGTCATCGTCTCGATATGCATCAACTCATGATGCTTTCTTTTCATCAACACCATCAACTCATGATGGTCTTCACTTGATCAACACATGATCAATCTTTGACATGCTTCAACACATGAAGCATCTTCTTCTCGATGACCTTTAACACATGAAGCCTTCGTCTTGATAGCCTTCAACACATGAAGCTACCTTTTCTTCATCAACTTTGACTTGATGACCTTCAACTCATGAAGTCATCCCAAGTCATCTTCATTTGTGGAACCTAACCTATTCATCCAACTCATGGAAACCGTTAGTCCACAAATCAATTGTCATCGATTACCAAACTTCACCATTTTGGTAATTCATGACAATCTCAACAAATAATGAGATATTAAATTGATTTGCGAGTATACAATATGTACACAACAAATGTATACTCCAAGATAAGCTTTAAACAAAGCTTACTTATCCGGTTGTCATTAGTCATCCAACCATTAACACATAATGGAGAAGTTAGATGACAACCCGATTGCACATGAGTATATATATACTGCACAAGCTATATATATATACTCAAGAATGTATTTCAAAGTAAAGATCCTAAATATGCATATTAAAAGAAGCATGGATCAATACTTATGAAACTCCAAAATATATAGAGAGCTCCCCCTAAATGTGTGCATACAAGTGTATATAGTGAAGACATATGCACATATTCATTTTACATTAATTGAGGAGTTCAATCTATATTTTGGATCTAAGGAATGCATTTGTAAATGAGAAAGCGATTTCGAATGCATACCTCTTTGATTTCACCTTTTCATCCAAATGAGACTAACCAAAGATAAACTCAAATAAACATATTAGTCTCATAAATTCATTTATCATTTTCACTAAAACATTATAAAGTATACGTCATTAATATCATAATGTCATAATTGCATTTGTCATTAACACCAAAACTAACTTAAATGGAGCTTGATCTTTCAGAGGGACGACTGCGATTCAGAGGCGGTGAGGTCGACTAGGCGGCGGAGATGGCGGAGATCGACCTCGATTTAGCGGTGGGGGAGGCGCGAAGCGGGAGCCCAAATCCTAGCACGACGACTGGATGGTGTCGGGGCGCTCGAGCGCACGGCTTCTTATCTGCCCGCCTCGGCAATGCCTCACACCGCCTCGCCGAGCGCCGCCAAGGACCGGCTTTGACCACCTAGCCAGTCCTAGGCGGCCCTCCCGTCTAGCCTGCCGCCTTGGACGAAGTCACGGTGACGTTCCTCCATTGAATGCCTAGGCGACGCCTACTCGACGCTTAGGACCGATTTCTGGAACCTTGGCAATAATAGGCACTAGCAATCTCTTTGGTTCCATTTTCTTTTGCCAAGAGTTTCCTACCATTTGCTGAAAATAACGGTGTTAACTTTAATTTTCGTTATTATGAACTTTTATATTTTTTATTGAACAATATTTTTGTAATTTTGAATACTTACTTGAAATTCTTAGATTCGTCACTATTGTAGACTTGAAGGAGGAGAATAAAAAACAGAGAGAAATATGAAAACACAGCAGAATACAGATCCACTCACGTTTAAAAAACAAAAGAATACAGATCCATTCACGTCTGAAAAGGAATACAGATCCATCCAAGCATGTAGTCGTTGATTCCTCTTTTGCCAACAACCCAACATGTCAGATTTTAAAAAGGGAAAATTGCTCTAATGCCACATACTTATACGCCATGCTCCCTTTTGCCACATAGTTAAATAGCTTTGTTATTATGCCACAAACTTAAGTATTTATTTCTTTCTTTTGCCATTTCCTCCACTTAAACTGCATTTTAATTTCGGTTTACTTTTTCCCTTGCATGAGTGACCGTTTTGCCCCTCACTCCATAACCCTAACCGCGCACGCACAGTCAGACCAGATCGATCCCGTCGCCCCTCCCCTCACACGCACAGGAGCGGAGATGGAGCCGGCCACCCACGGCGGCGGCGCCCCCGACCCCGGCCTCCCCCGCGGCGGCGCCCCCGACCCCGGTCTCCTCCCCCGCGGCGGCGCCCCCAACCCCGGCCTCCTCCGCCATGGATGTCTGCACTTTGTGACCTGGAGCTCACTGCACCTCCCTGTGGAGTTCTTGTTGCTAGGACATGCAGAACAAAGTGATTGGCTTTTGATTTCTTACCTTATGTTGTATGAAATTGTAGAACTTTTGTAACCATGAAATTGGGCAATGTAAAGCAAAGAAAAATATACTGATGTGCTCCCCGTTTAGCTACCTGAATATTCTTGAACAGCAATTGTAATTGAGAAATGTAATTGCAATGCTGAAATGAGTGATGAAGTGCTGTTTGTCCAGAATTCATACATGACATTTACCATATCTCCATTTTCCAGTGCTTGCTTAAGGTTGTCCAGAAGTGCTTTTCTGCAGCTCCAGACACTTGTATGTTCACATTCCAGAAACTTGTCTCCAGAGATAAATGTGTAACAAAATAGCTACATTGCAACTATGTAAAATGGCAATGTGTAAAATGTGTAAATCAACATCATCCTGAATCTGAAAAGAGAAAACATTGCTACAATACCAGTACATTGCTACAATCCAGACATTGTCCATGATCTGGCACAAAAAGATTAAGCTCATGATCTAGCAAAAGTTGCTTCATGCCCACCAGCAATCCAGACAGAACTCCATAAAAACAGTAATGCACATTGTCCATGCAAACAGTAATGCAAACATCTTTGTCCAGGGGAAGGACACATATTTCCAGCAATGAAGGAAAACAGTACATACATTGCAAACATCTTTGTCATACATTGCACTTTTGTTCTCACTTCTCACAGATATTCATAACCCATACATAAACAAAAGGTAATACTTCAGAACAGTCATAAAGAGAGTGGTTCCATCCCATATTCATTACTTTCATCTAAAATAACAGAATTACACTAAAATTCTACTTCTTTTTCTTCCTCGGAGATATCTTCTTTGTTGATTTGGAGGCCTTCACTGGAGAAGATGTCATTGCAGGCTGTGATGGCCCTTCTCCCATTGCTTGTGCAAGCATCCTTCTTGTCATCACCCCTGGACTATCAATGATTTGTTGAGGAATGGAAGCATTTGCTCTAGTAGGTGTGCTTGCTTGAGAAGTAGAAGCTGTATTTCCAGCCTTAGTGTTCCTTTTTGTAGGCTTTCTTTTCCTGTTACAGAACAACAGTCAAATGAATTGCATAAAATGGAAACAGTAAATTGGATGACTACATTTTAATTACCTCTTCTTGGTGCCATTAAGAGGGCATCTTGCTTGTCTATGTCCTAGCTCCCCACACCTCTTGCATTTGTTTTTACCCTTTCCACCATTCTCTAAGCAACCCTTGATTCTTAATTTTCGAGGCCTCCCAGAAGACCTTTTTGCAAGTGGTGGTAGAAGGACAAAATCTAGATTAACCTTAGGCCATTGAGACTTGTCCGTCAAAGGTTCTATTTGTCCTTGGTATGCAGCCCTGAATTTGTGCACAGAGTAGTACTCATGTATGTATCTGTCCATTTTCACATTTCGTTGTGTAGTAAGAAATGCAAGTGCATGTTGACACGGTTTTCCTGTATGCTGCCACTCTTGGCATGTGCACTCCATTTCAAGTGTCTTCACAACATGTCTCAAATCACCTTTAGTTGTATCTCTCACCTCTGCACTCCAATCAGCAGACATATTCACTTTTAAGTGCCCAAGGCCCCTAGTCCTTGCATTGGTCTGAAGAACAACAGCTGGTAGTATATTACCCTTCTAGCTTCTGACCAATCCTCCTCCTCTTATCAAATAGCTCCATGATCATTCCCCTAATTTTATCTGCTAGCTCCACCACAGGAAGATCCTTTATGCCCTTCACCCAGCTATTGAAACACTCAGCCAAATTGTTGTTAACGTAATCACACTTAATGTCAGGATTGAACATGCATCTCATCCACAACATGTTATGGTACTTTCCAAGATATTCAGCTACTTGAGGGCATTTTTGAAGGACCAAATCCATGTGGTAGTCAAATACATCACTCTTGTATGCTCTTGTCGCCGGCCACATGTTATTAGGGATGTCACCATGAAATTTCTTAACAAAATTTTCCATTAGGTGTCTAAAGCACTCCCTTTGTTCTGCTTGTGGAAACACACTCTTGACAGCATTTTCTAAGCCTTTACATGCATCTGTACAAACTGCAAGAAGAGGAGGTTCACCTATTGCCCTTTTGAGCTGACTCATAAACCAAGTCCAATTATCATTTGACTCTGCTTGTATCAAGCCAAAAGCAACCGGAAACATCCAATTATGCCCATCCAATGCAGTTACAGCAGCCAAATGTCCATTCCATTTGCCATTCAAAGCAGTTGAATCTATACTAATGTATGGTCTACATCCATTCAAAAAGCCCTCAATGCAAGGCCTAAATGCAATGAAAAGCCTGTGGAAGTAAACATTACCTTTCACTGATTTAGTGTCAATCTCAACAATGCTACCTGGCGACCTAAGCTCAACCTCAGCCTTGAAGTTGTAAAGCAACTGAAAACTTCCTTCCCAACTTCCATAAATCTCATTCAATGCTCTTTCTCTCCCCCTCCAAACTGTATCATATCCAATGGTGACATTATGGTCATCCTGTAACATCTCTTGCATCTTTTTTGTACCCATGTTAGGATTGGTCCTCAAAATACTTACTGCTTTTGACGCAACCCAACGACAATTGGCCATAGAAGATTTGATCCTACTTGTAGAAGAGCAGTCATGTTCTTCAACAAGTCGGTTGACCTACAAAAGTATTATGGAAAGAAATTAGTAACAATGTCATGTAAAGTATGGGTTAGATGGTGCAAGTTAGTACCCTTATTGTCCCGTCTGGTGTCACCCGAGCTAAAATTCTCCAGGGGCATCCATCGCCTTTACAATATCCCATGAATCTTGAACGGTCAGACTTCTTGATGCCCAACTCAAACTCCTCGTTTATTGCATATTGCCTAATCGCTAGCCTAAACTGATCCATCGTGGGATACATGGTGCCAATGGTTATCTCTGGATGGTCCATATCATAAGAAAAGTGACGTTCCTCAGGTATTACATCGTCAACAGGAATAGCAGACCCCTCATCGTCTGGCAGCGCATTGTTCCTCTCCTGTTTAATACCTACGTTACGCCTTTCATTAGCTCTGTCATCTTCAGCTCTAAGACCCAAAAACACAAACATCTCATCTTCTTCCATTGGGACATCTCTCCCTTCGTCATCAGGACCCTGCACTATTTGCAGACTTGCCCAATCCACTCGTTCTATTCCAGCGTCTACGTTGAATACGCAGTTAGGATCGCTTGTTCTAAATACGAAAAAAGTTAGTACAAATAGACATTTAACCCTAATCAGTATTGAACATACGACGAAACATACCCGGGATACCCAATGTCTATCGTGCGCTCGTCCATCCCATTGACATTAGCGCTATTTAATCCAACAACCTATGGTTCCATTCAACAAAATTAAATGCAATTATAGATCAAAAAGGCAAACGATGTCAGGACTTACCTCATCCTCGCTGTCATGGTTGGCTGCCATTGAGGCCGAGGCTGGAGCACCGGCGACTATAGAGATGAGGCCGAGGCAAGGGTCGTCGCTGGCTGGGCAAGCGCCGCCGCCGAGAAGAAGGCCGGGGTCGGGGGCGCCGTCGCGGAGGAGGAGACCGGGGTCGGGGGCGCCGCCGCGGAGGAGGAGACCGGGGTCGGGGGCGCCGCCGCGGGGGAGGCCGGGGTCGGGGGCGCCGCCGCCGTGGGTGGCCGGCTCCATCTCCGCTCCTGTGTGTGAGGGGAGGGGCGACGGGATCGATCTGGTCTGACTGTGCGTGCGCGGTTAGGGTTATGGAGTGAGGGGCAAAACAATCACTCATGCAAGGGAAAAAGTAAACCGAAATTAAAATGTAGTTTAAGTGGAGGAAATGGCAAAAGAAAGAAAGAAATACTTAAGTTTGTGGCATAATAATAAAGCTATTTAACTATGTGGCAAAAGGGAGCATGGCGTATAAGTATGTGGCATTAGAGCAATTTTCCCTTTTAAAAAAGCCCAACAGGCCACGAGTTCACCACGAAGGCACAAACACAACGGAAGGCTCGGCTCCAACCAGGTTCGCACAACCACGAACAAATTGGGATGGATGTCAGATCCCGGGGAGGAATCCGACCTAGAGAGGAAGAAATCACCGAAAATCGATCGTGGGAAAAGGGGAATCGCCTCAGAACAGACTATCGCCAAGAACAACTAAAGCTAGGGCTACAGTAGACATAAGATATTTTGACGGTTGAATGCATTCATTCCCCCACAGAAGGGTATAAGTATCAGTACATAGTCCCCGCATTAGTCTAAAAGGGATTACTTTAATTACAGCAGATTAACTAATATTAAGCATTAAACATGATGATCATTAAACAACTAAACCAGCTTTTGTCATGAGTAATGAGGAGCGTTGATCTTTCGCCATTGGAGTTAGGATTCATCTCAGCCATCCATCTCCGTTAGTCTGAACCCAGCGAAGAGTTTTCTTCAGAGTTCTTCAGACTCCAGCGCCTCTTCTAGCTCCTTCAGATTGCCCGGTTCTGACATTCCCTCCCCCTTGGCAACATACTTGCCCTCAAGTATGTTTATCAGAAGACCAAGACAGTACCAAATGCATCCTAACCTTGACGTTATCAATTGCATTAAAGACAATATCAAGGGCCTTCCAGAATGCATGGGGAACACATACTCAGTCTCTGGACAGGTACAATTCTGAAGAGCATTCGTATGCAGGCAGGAGTTGGTAGCACAAGCAGCTACAGCAGCTACTGTAGAGTTAGCCAGTCCAGTATTCCAATCACGAAGCAAAAATTGTCGGCTCCAGTTGCTTTTATCAATGAAATCTTCATGTATTAAAATTAGAGCTCCTTTATGGCCGCAAGACACTCCCATTAAAGCAAGGTTCTTCAAGCCAGTTGCAACTTTCCCATCCAGATCACAATTTCTAATTGCAGTGGCATAGATATCATCAAGGGATCTCTCGTACAGGTTCTCCCCATGATATTTCTGTACCTTTGATGGAGAGGGAAGGTGTATTATCATTATCACACGCAGAGCATTACTAGCTGGCAGCCAAGTTTGCATAACACGCTTCATGAGAGCCTTGAGGTTGTACAGTAGTGTACCAGACCTCTGCATCTTCTCAAACACGTGCCCTCTCTTCTGGTCCAGAATACCGCCAAGTGCATTCTCAGGCTCCAACAGGTAGACAGGCTCCAGCAGCCTTGGTTTGACTGTGAGCTGAGAAGCATAAATGACCCTCCTTGGCGTGGGAATAACCAGACCACCATCCTTGTGAATAGCATCAGCATGGAAAACAACATCACAGACCTCAAAACAAATGCCACACATGTTCTCCTCAACCAATGCACCTTCCTTTGATGCCCACTGGAATCCAGCTACAACCGAATCCTTGATTGTATAAAAATCATACTTGATATCTTTCCCGTGTAATTTACTTGAACATTCATTGCTTGCATTTCCTGATGAATAACTATATTTATCTGATCTTGCGGCAATTGTCAAACCCTTGAGCAAACTTTTCAGAATGTTCTGGGCTTTCAATGCCCTTTTTGTAATCTCATTCAGCCTATTGTCACACCGACTTTTATACAGGGCAAGATCTTGCATTTTTGTGCGGTAGTACTCTAGTTTCTCTATGGAGTCTAGGATCTGCTTCTTCACCTCAACCTTCTTAGGAGCATCAGCTACCTCCTGCACAGCCGAGTCATGCGTTGAGCACTTTGCTAAACCAGAAATCACTTTTGGCTTCTGCCTTTTGAGCAACCCATTTGGGCTTCCTAGCTCAGCAGTTTTCTTTGTACTTTCTGCTTTCTTAAGATCCTCAAAATGGGCCAGTACATTCTCACATCCCAACCTCATCTGCTCATCACTTTCCACAGAATTTTCATTTTGGTCATTCTGAACTTGCGCATGAAGTTGAGTAAGCAATGGAACCATTTGAGTTTCTGACACATTTATGTGGTCTTGACATAACCTCTTTGCAATAAGAATACTAAAATAATATATAGCATGCAAAGTCTTAGTCTTATTTAAATCAACCACATCTTCAGAACATTTGACACTTCTGAATATAGATACTATTGTTGTGAAGCTCTCCTTTTCCATGTCTGGAACACTATGCTGCAAATCTTTTTCTCCCAGGAGACTTGAAAGAAACAGATGCAATCGCCAGTAAATTGGACCAAATGCTTTGACATCCTCATTTTCCTCAATGTTAGAGCAAGCAGGATCATGAGTGAGGACATGAACCAAATAGGAAATTATATATTCTGGATAAGCCGTGAGCAAATTCATATCTGCTTGGACAGAAAGTTGACGCATCTTATCTTGTTGGCATATTTGCACCACTTCAATCAGGAAATGCCTAAACTCCTTGTACTGAGGAAAATCGTCCAGTGAAATCCTCAGTGTCAAATAAAACACATCGACAGGCACTTTGTGATCCCATTGTCTTGTTGCTACAATCCTCCTCCGAGGTAAAATGTGCTGGATAAGAAGATCTTTTTGCACAGCCAGAAGGGAGGACATAGCTGTAGCAGATGAATCTGATATTATAAGAGCACCAACATTCTTGAATCTATCCTTGAATTCAATGCTCTTGGCAACAGTCACTCCAACCTTCGTTTTGAACTTTTTCAGGAACAGCAGATGATTCTCTATAACATTATGCTTTCTCCAATTATCCAGATTAATCACATTCACCCCAGACATCATCGCACATGATTTAGGATCATAAGTTATCTTACCCAAGAGATTTCTCACTTGACCCAGTCTTACACCACCAAATTCTACAGCACCATCAAGGTATGGATCTGGTTTTTCAACCTTCCTGATAACAGAAGTGCCAGCCCAAAATGAATGGTTGACATACCTAGGGGCCCACTGTTTCCGGCAGCTGTACAATTCAGAGAACCATTTATTGTCTTCGAGTTTGTACTGCTCAACCATAGCTACCCACTTTTTCACAAAGTCAGTAAGTTGTTTGTTCATTGTCGGCTGGAATTGATTCTTGCTCTGGCCAGCAACAACATTGTAAGCATTCCTCTTTGACACTGTTCCAGCTCCCTTATCCAAGACCTTGGCCATCCAGTAAACTTCACAAAAGCTTAAATCTGGCCAAGGTGGAAGATTCCATAACAGTCCAGTACACCTCAATCTCTTGTCAGCTCTTCCCACCACATACAACTGAGCTAAATCAAATTTGGCCTCATCAGGGTTATTAACCACTGCAAGGTTCGTTTCCCTCTGCTGATTCCATTCTAAAGGTTCCAGGGACTTATAGAAATTGTGAACTCTTTCATTACTAAAGTAGGGATTCCATTGTCTGGGTTGGTACTGAGAGTGGGGTTGACTCAAATACTCTTTAGGACTCTGGGGCCACTGCTTAACTAAGGCTGGTTCTTGGATAGGGTCTGGAGTAGGTAGTGAAAGTCCAAACAGCCAGGATGGAATTCCAAAATCCCCCTCATCAGTATCCTTTGGGCTAAACAACCAGGATGGAATTCCAAAATCCCCTTCATCAGTATCCTTTGGGCTAAACAACCAGGATGGAATTCCAAAATCCTCGAGCACAGCACAGTCAAGATCTTCTTTAATTGTAAACTCAACCCCTTTTGACTTTAATACAACCATACCATCCTCGAGCCGAGCATCATTTTTCACACATACTTCATCAGGATTCTCCCACTCCATTCTTCTCACAGACACATTTGGCACTTGGTCCTGTTCACAACCAGTGACAACTACCGAAAGATCAGTAGAAGGAAAATTGAAGTTACCTTCAGGTGTGCTCATCGATTGAGTTCCTTGAATGCCATTCTGACTAATCTGCCACGAATCTTCAGCTCTTCTGGCCATCTCCAACTCCATTTCTCTCGGCTGCTCTGATGGTCGCAAGTGAACGATTCTCCAGACAGCCGTGGGATCGTACTTATCCTCTTCGTACCTCACCACCGACTTCGTCATCTTTCCCAGATCGAAACTAGGTTTAGGGATTTTACCCGGAGTGGAGCCCGGAACCTTCACTACGCACCGATTTGGTCCGCAGCCAAAACCAGATGAGGAATCGGGTCTCGTCGGGGATCGGATCAGACGGGGAAGAGCCGCTGGGCGATGGAGGGCTTGGGCTCGAAATTCCTGCCAACGACGATGAATGGCGGTACGAAACTGTAGTACGAAATCGCCGCCATATTCCGCCGCCGCAGGCTGGAAAAAGGCATAGGGCCGGTCCGTCGTCGTCGGAGCAACCAGGGATTTTACAGAGAACTCGCGTTCCCCAACCCAATCACTCTCAAATCGCTTCACGCCAAGGATCTGGTTTCCCCGCTGCAGTCGCTTCTGCCGCCAAGGATCGATGTGCTCTGATACCATTTTGTCAGATCCCGGGGAGGAATCCGACCTAGAGAGGAAGAAATCACCGAAAATCGATCGTGGGAAAAGGGGAATCGCCTCAGAACAGACTATCGCCAAGAACAACTAAAGCTAGGGCTACAGTAGACATAAGATATTTTGACGGTTGAATGCATTCATTCCCCCACAGAAGGGTATAAGTATCAGTACATAGTCCCCGCATTAGTCTAAAAGGGATTACTTTAATTACAGCAGATTAACTAATATTAAGCATTAAACATGATGATCATTAAACAACTAAACCAGCTTTTGTCATGAGTAATGAGGAGCGTTGATCTTTCGCCATTGGAGTTAGGATTCATCTCAGCCATCCATCTCCGTTAGTCTGAACCCAGCGAAGAGTTTTCTTCAGGCCCTGTTTGGCACAGCTTCACCAACAGCTTCATGAGCTGTTGTGAGCTGTTTTTTTGCCAAACACCCTTTTTGCAAACAGCTTCATGGGTGAAGCTCCTTTTTTTATGCTCTCACAAAGGAATAGGGAGAGGTGAAGCTGAAAAAAGTAGCTTTTCACAGCTCTCTCCCTCAGGCCCACAATCCTAGAAACCCACTGCCCCTCTGGTTCACCAAAATTACATGCATTTGCCACTAGTCCATCCCGTTCATCTCTCTTGTTCACGAAACATAAACAAGGCACTAATATTGCTTCCTAATGATTTTAATTTTTTTTTATTTTTTATTTTAATGTTTTAATTCATACTCATTCAAATATATTATTTTTAATTCATATGACCATATACAAACATACAACTCCAAATGTTAGAACAAATCAGGTAGATAGGGACATCTTGGACAATTGCCCTCTCTCAGCCATGCATGAAGTTGTTGGTGAAGCTGTTTTGCCAAACAGTTTTCCAAAATAGATTTAGCTTCATCGGTGAAGCTGCTCGTGAAGCTGAAACAAAAAAAAACAGCTTCACTAGTGAAGCTGAGCTGTGCCAAACGGGGCCTCAGAGTTCTTCAGACTCCAGCGCCTCTTCTAGCTCCTTCAGATTGCCCGGTTCTGACAATCCATACGAACAAGAAAAAAATGAGATGGGCCACCGCCATGGAAGGATGCCGGGGCGTGCTCGTCGATTGCCACCAAATCGATCGGGCGCCGCCTCCCCACATCCGGGGTTGCTCTAGGCGGCGAAGGTGCACAACCAGGAGAGAAGCAGAGGAGAATGCGGGGAGAACGCAAGGAGGAGAACCAGAAGGGAGAAGGCAACGCACGAGTGCGGACGAGCACCTGCGCTGCGGCGGCGACGAAATCCAGGAGGCTAGCTGGCTAGGGCTGCAAAGGATCGCGGAATCTGTTTGCCTTCACATCCAAATCTTCGTGTATACATATGGCAGCTGGTTACTGGGCTACATCAATACATGCATGTGTCGAGCCGGGCCGGGCCAGGCTTCTCGGGCTGCTCAAAGCTAAGTCCAAGTCTAGACCGAAATAATGGGGTTGGGCTCGGGCCGGCCTGCCTGTAAACAAATATAGCCGAGCTCGCGCCGAGCTGCTCATAAACAGGTCTATGTCTGGTCGAGCTCGGGCCGGGCTGCCCATAACCTCTACATGAGAGATGAGACAGAGTAGACCGGAAGGGTTTTTGCGTGTACTAATTCTATGTTCTTTTTAGCGTTACTACGACTTGTAGCGGTTCAATTGCATGCGATTCCTAGAATACTCGTGAAGTTGTTTCCACCGGGATAATGTGGGTACGGATGGTATCTCAGTGTTATTTTATAGCAACAGAAATTAAGTAGCTATCTATTTCTGTTGCGTATAAGTTGTTCAAATTCTGGATTCATTTTTTTTTCAAAGAACAAGCTTATGAAACAGCTGCCTAAATGAAAATTCATAGAAACCGTCCTCCACATAAAGATAAATGCAAGTGTTAGACCATGTGGCTAGGTTTAGGATATTTTGGTGATGAATAATTGACAATGGTTAATTTGTTATGATGAATAATCGGTGATTTTGTTTAAGCGGTGTTATGCGAGTTGTGTTGCGTGTGTGCGGACTGATGTTGGTCAAGTTGAGATGAACTTGTGCCGGAAGAATGTTCTTTGGTCTTTGCATGTACAGGTTGAGCATGGAGGCGATCATGGTCGGTGACGATGTGGACCGGAACTAGGATGGGGAGATCTGAGGTTCAGACGGTCAAGGAGGTCACGAGATGATCGGGCTCATGCTTGGAGCGCATGGAGATCAAAGGTGGATGATACGTGGAGAAGTTACGGTAGGTGCGGTCCTGGAGGTTTCAACACGTGACGTGTTAAAAAAGTCATGAGTGTGAAAAACCTGTGTTAGGAAGGGTTTCGGGTCCCTTGAAAATTAGTGGGCCAAAATTCTAGTTGAGGTAAAAAAGGCCCAAGCCTAGTTGGATTAGGATTTTAAGGCCTTGTTGGAGTTGGATTAGGATTTTAATGCCTAGTTGGAGTTGGATTAGGATTTTAAAGCCTTGTTGGAGTTGGATTAGAATTTTAAGGCCTAGTTGGAGTTGGATTAGGATTTTAAGGCCTAGTTGGAGTTGGGCTGTGTGTGTATATATATGCATGCGGCGGCATGGCAAGAGTTTGTACCAAGCAGCCGTGGAAGAAAAATATATATATGGTTTTTGGGGTGACCGAACGTTTTCTTTGGCATGGCATCTCTTTGATCACGAAGCGCACGACATTGTTCGGTCATCGGTCAGGCAAGCGATCTCATATTTTGCTTAGTTGCATAATTAAGGCTTAATTTATTTTCGTCACTATCTGCATCAGCGATCTTGTTTATTTTATATCTCAAGTTCTAAAGCTCCGATTGACGTAATTCCAGTTGGGTTAGTTCAATAACTGTCTCTAGTTTATTCTGAAAAAGTTTGAGGTTAATCGGAGTTTTTATCGAGATCAATTTTAGTAAGGATACAATATTTTGTCTAGAACTTTAAATAAGGCTTAAATAGGTTTCGTGTTAAAAGGAGAGTATTAAAATTTATTTTTATCTTCCGCAATCATTCACCCCCTCTGATTGCCTATCTTAGTGTGAATCGATCCATCAGCAAGATAATTGTATATCAGCACTGAGCGTAGAGCTCTTATAATGCTCATATTTACTGAGTTTCTTTTCTTTTTAAAAAAATGGTATTTTCTGAGTTTCTAGAATATGATACGATCGACTTGTAGGGTAAGTATAACTTTCATTTTTAAAAAAGATCTGTATGGCCCTGAGTTCAACCCGCACCAAAAAAAAAATCCAATTTAGTACAGTTGAAATTTTTTTGTGATCTGTAATACATTTTAGCTAACAGAAATTGTAATTCAAGATCTAATGAATGTGCTACTCTAACATATATCCACGTCTGATTTCTCAGACCAATTAGGGGCAGGTTCTTTCTTTTTTTATTGCAGCTGATGGATTTAACTCTAGCATAGAGTTAGATGCTTATGCTAACGAATTGAATGCCAATAAATCATTTCAAAAAAACTTTCCCAATAAGACATTTCAAAAAATAACAAAGGAGTCGTTTCGTTTATTTGTTCGATTAGATGGGTTATTTTAGATTGTGACTTCTGGCTTAAATTTTTGAATTTTGGCTGTTCGTGAGAGAATACGAAAAGAGAGATGCCCGTGTGCGATTTTGGTCGATATAGACTGTTGTGGCTACAGACCAAACAGAGAGAGATGGTGGTGGAGAGTGATGGAAATGAGTATGATGGCCTGGGTTCTCCCCGTGGCCTGTACTCGTATATATGTCCACATGAGGAGTGCCTTTACAGTTATACCCTTACATCTGGTTATCCCCTCTGGGGGCAGTTATGTCATTACACAAGGCCTATTCTGGGCCTTATAATTTCCTACCAGGCCTGCCGGGTTTAGGTGGGGGCCATCCCTACGACAGGAGCCTCTCATGGTAAAGGGCTTCACAAGGCCGAAGCCATGTTGCCGAGTCCTTTGGCCCCCTCCGTCCCCGCGGCCTGTGAACTCTGCCAGACTTCCGGGGTTTCGCTGTAGCCGAAGCAGACGCGCGGGCTCCGTCCCTGATAAGGGGCGTGCTGCGACGCTCGGACTTCCGGCCGTCCACATGGTGCAGCGCGCTTGGCGTGGTGCGGGTGTTGAGGCGTCGTGACCATTAGTATGGCGGCGGACTTCCGGCAGTTGGACTTCTGCCGATTGACCTTCCGCCGGTTGGCTCCCCTTGCTGATTGGGGTATATATATGGCGCTGGTGCGGCGGTGCTCCTGCGTATATTGTGATAGAAGCTGTTCCCCTAAAATGGGCCCCTGCCGTGCATCAACATTCCTTGGTGACGCTGAGCGGCTTGGGGAATGTTGATGCACAGAAGGAGGTCCATTTTTCCTGGGAGCTTGACCAGCGCCGGTTATCGACAGCCAACCGCGCTTCCTGCCCCCGCACCGCGCTCCCGTAGGCGACAGCAAGGTCTGCCCTGTTTTTCTTAACAGGCCTACCTACAGTCGGTGTGCCTGATGGAGCCCGCCGGCATTACCTTTTATGTTGATGCACTATAGGTGGCATGTTAAGGAAAACGAGGTAGATTTTGCAGGACAAGAGCCCCGCCTTTGTTGCGCCCCGCCGAAGTGGACGCGCGCGCTCCGTCCCCTTCCCTTCGAACGGGTGGCGGCGGAGCTGGCGCCCAGTCGGAGTAGACGCGCGCGCTCCGTCCCCTACCCATCGAACGGGTGGCAGCGAAGCTGGCGCCTAGTCGCAGTAGACGCGCGCGCTCCGTCCCCTACCCATCGAACGGGTGGCGGCGGAGCTGGCGCCTAGTCGCAGTAGACGCGCGCGCTCCGTCCCCTACCCATCGAACGGGTGGGAGCGAAGCTGGCGCCTAATCGAAGTAGACGCGCGCGCTTCGTCCCCTACCCTTCGAACGGGTGGTAGCGAAGCGGGCGCCTAGTCGAAGTAGACGCGCGCGCTCCGTCCCCTACCCATAGAACGGGCGGCAGCGAAGCTGGCGCCTAGTCGAAGTAGACGCGCGCGCTCCGTCCCCTACCCATCGAACGAGTGGCAGCGAAGCTGGCGCCTAGTCGAAGTAGACGCGCGCGCTCCGTCTCCTACCCCTCGAACGGGTGGCAGCGAAGCCGCCCCGCGAACACCGCCGCGTGGGCGGTGACTTTGGATCTTGCGATGCGGTCTTGCGCTGTAAAGGTTCCTGGAATCACGCCGGCCCCTGGTCTGCCAGGGTTAGGTTCCCGTACCACGCGACCCGACGCGCCCGGGGCACGCGGCGGCCTATGACTGGTGGGCGGCGGGATGTGGACGGTTGCGTGCTTACGGCCGCTCGCCTCTTCCCTAGGCATGGGGGACACGGGGCGGGCAGTGAATGGCGCGGCGCCGGAGCTGTTGTGATCCCCTGGCCCATTGGTGCGCCTGTGGTCGTGACCTTCCGGCGTTGGGTGTGGGGCGCTGCGCTGGACGGGCGCTTGTACGACTGCGGTCGCGCCTCGTGCACGGACCGTCGCGACCCTTCGCTTTCAGTTACGGGGAATCGTGCGGGGTGGATCTTTACACCGCTGCGGTTGCATCCGGCACGCGGATCGGTGCGACACTTCGGTAGCGGCGGTATGGGCGAGGTGGCTTGAAATAGCCCCCCCGTAACAGCGTCCCCGCATCTTTACGCCCTCTTTTTTGTCTGCTCCGCCCTCTACACCTTCGCGCTGTCTTCACCGCTTCAGTCTCTCCGTGGGAAGCGATGGCCTCCAGTAGCGAGCGCGGCCAGGCGGTGAAATACGCGCTCCAAGAGCGCGACCCGGCGGCGACGGACCAGGAGCGGCTGTTGGCGGAGGAGGAAGGCACGTTCTCCGGCGAGCTAGGCCCCTCGCTCGTGACCGAGAAGACGATCCAAGGGCTCCTGCGCGCGGGGAAGTTGTCCGGGTGCCAGGAGGTACGATTGCCCGCCGCCGACGAGACAGAACCGCATCCCGAGAGGTCGGAGGCGGTCGTGTTCGTTGCCTTTTTCGACGCGGGGCTCCGGATCCCAGCGGCGGCTGTGGTGGGCGACGTGCTGCGGACCTTCGGGCTGGAGCTGGCGCAACTGACCCCGAACGCCGTGGCCCGGCTCGCGGTGTACAGCTGGGCCTTGCGCTCGGGGGGCGTGTTGGCCCAGCGCGTCGTTGTTCGCCTATCTTCACGAGGCGCGATGCCAGCCCAAGGGCCGGAAGGACGGGACGCTGTCGAGCTTCGGTAGCGTCACTTTTATTCTTCGCCCGTCGTGCAAAAAGCTCTTCCCTGCGAACTCAACTCGCGGGAAGTGGGAGTCTTACTGGATGAAGCAGTGGTTCTACCACCGTGTGGAGAGCGGGAGCGGCCTTGAGTGCACAGGCCGACCGATTGCGTTCAAGCCCTCGCCCGGCCGAACGCTCGACGATGAGGACAAGCAGAGGGTCAAGCGGCTCGTAGGCGTGGCCGCCCGCCTCAACATGCGCGACCTCGCCGAAGAGTACGTGATGTACGGCGTGGCACCGCTTGCCTACGATTGGCGTCTTGCCGCCGAGAGGCGTCGAGACGACAATGTTTCGCCATGGGTCTGCTCGCTGCCGGCGCCGCCCGGTCTTCGTAAGCCTCGCTCGCGTCCCTCCTTTGTTCACGTGGAATGTGTTACATGCTGATGCTATTCTCGTTTGCTTCAGGGATTTCCTTGGAGGAGGCGGAGCAAGCCGCGCGCGTAATCCTGGGGCCGTACACCGCCAGAGAGCACGAGCAGCGCGCGTCTGCTATCGCCGAGGCGGGGCTGGGGCGAATAAACCGCGTGTGCGAGGTCCTGGACCTTGCCGTGCCGGACCGTGTCGCTCCAGACGACGGTGCGGCGAAGAAGAAGAAGAAGAAGAAGAAGAGGAAGAAGAAGAAGAAGAAGAAGGAGCCCCCGTCTCGGAAGAGGGGCCGCAGCGGGGCGCCTGCCGCGCCTGCTGCTAGTGTTTCCGAGGGCGCGGCGGACGCGGAGTCGGACTCGGCGAGGTATGCCAACTCCGGTTTGGGCGGTGCAGACGTCAAAGGTGAGGTATCTTCGGCGAGCTTCCCGGATGGCGGGTTTGCCGCGAGCGGCCGAAAGGGGGAGGCCGCACCGCCCGCCGAAGTCACCGAGGCGGAACCCGTGCGGACCGGCGATGCCGAGGTAGAGCTTTCGACCGTGGCCGCTGTGGTGCCGGAGGCGCCTTCGGCGGGGGCGCACGGAGCCGTGCTGCCCTTACTGACAGCAGCAGAAACCGAGGTGCCCCCCTCGATAACTACCACCATGGAACCTTCGCCCCCGGGCGCGACAGCCGCAGGGGCTTCGCTAACCGCGGCTGCGGGGGCGGTGTCGCCGCTGGCTGCCCCGGCTAAACGGTCGTGCGTGCGGCCGGAGCTCCACCGGACACCGCGGGGATTCGTCGTGGCCACGGGCATCAGAAGCTTGTGGGACTCCAGCGCAAGCGCCGGAGACCTTGCGGCATACGCGCCGTCTGCCCCCCTGGCCACGCAGCCCGCCGCGCAGGGACAACCGTCGCCCTCCCCGAACGCGGAGGCTTCTGGCCGCGGCGGGACTATTCCTTCTGCTACCGAAGGTAAGGTGGCTTAGCTTACTCTGGTGTGTGCTTTTATGCCTTGGGGCGCTCACCCGTATCCCTATTCGCAGCGTTGCTCATTCCGGAGGGGGAGCACTCGGCGGAACACGGGGCCTCCGAGCGCGTAAGCCCTGCGGACTTCGTGCCGCCTCCGGAGACGCTGAGGGCGTGGCGCGGGATCGTGAATGACGCGGCCACCAGCGTCGACCCGCAAGTGCTGCAGGCCTACGGGGCGGGGCGCCTCGAGGACGCCTTCGCGGTGTCTGGGGTGAGGGTAAGTACTCATGCGACCACTCCCGGGTTAGCTGAGCTCGCTAAGTCTTTGCCTTCCGCAGACACTTGTGCTGGGGCAGGCCCTGCAAACGGCCTATACTCGTGGCCGAACGGCGCTCGAGGATAGGCTGCGGGCGGCCGAGGAGGAGCTGCGTGAAGCCTCTGGCGCCCGCTCGGCCCAGGAGGCCCGCATCCGCCAGCTGGAAGCAGAATGCGCCGAAGCGAGGGCGCACGCCGAGGGACTTACTGCGTCGGCTCGGGAGTCGGCCGCGGCAGCTGCCGAACAGAGGTTTGCGGCGGAGCGGGACGGGCTCCTGGAGCAGGTCGCCTCGCTAGAGAAGGAAAAAGGCGAGCTCGCCCTGACTCTAGCAGAGCGTAACCAGACGCTTGGCGACGCCTCGGTGGTTGCGTGGGACGCCATGCAAGCGCTGGAGAGCCATCTTCAAGGGCTGGTGACTGAGGTGCCGGACCGCGCCTTCGGCCCGGAGGAGTTGTCTCGGACGCTCCACTGGGTCGGGGATGCCGCCAACGTCGTGTGCGACGCGGCAACGTCCTTCGGCACCCACTGCGCATACACGTCGGCATGCTTGGTGTGTGCGCTCCAGCAGCACCGCGGTTGTACGCACGTCGCCGGGCTGGATGACCCCAGCTGGAGATGCCTGGCGGGGCCGGCGTAATGTCCGGCGCCGTCCGCTCCGCTCGCCTTGCCCTCGGGCCCTTCTTCGACCGGATCTGGGGTTACGTCGGGCCGGATGCTGCACGGATCGAGCTCCAGAAGTCGCTCTACGGGACAGGGAGCCTTGGCCAATTTCTGGACGGGTCCCTCGACGCGACGATGGCGGCGCTGGGCCCTCCGAAGGCGTCGGGAACCCACAGGTCTGACGCCGTGGCGCCTAGGTGTAGGCGTGCGTTGTACTGTTCCCTGTTTTTGCGAATAAAGTACACACTTGCTGCATGCATTCTGACCTTCACCTATATCCCGGGCAGCTTCCTTGCTGGGGCCGGCTTCTTGCGGCCGACCTTTCAACCCGGCGACGCCTTCGACGCTGGCGAAGGGCCGAAGAGTCACTGGACTTTTGGGCGAGTCGGCCTTCTTCGAGCGGGGCCCCAGCTTTAGCACGTGTTAAGGACGAACCCGCGGGATAGCGGCTTAGAGCGGCAAGGATGTTGCCGGACCTTTGTACTTGTGATTTTTCCGATATGCAGACTTCCTGGCATTTTAGGATATGCGCTGTGTGTTGATGCCACCGTTGGCGAAGTAGCTGCGCCAGGGTTCCTTAGAACGGACAGCTAGTAGACTGGCGTGTGCGGAGGCGGACCTCCGCACTTCGCCCTGCTTTATAGTCCGGAGACTCGCGCGTGCGGAGGCGGACCTCGACGCTACGTCTTATTTAGAGTCCGTGGACTAGTGCGTGCGGAGGCGGACCTCGACGCTACGCCTTCCTTTATAGTCCGGAGACTAGCGCGTGCGGAGGCGGACCTCGACGCTACGACTTCCGTTATAGTTCGGAGACTCGCGCGTGCGGAGGCGGACCTCGACGCTACGTCTTATTTAGAGTCCGTGGACTAGCGCGTGCGGAGGCGAACCTCGACGCTACGACTTCCTTTATAGTCCGGAGACTCGCGCGTGCGGAGGCGGACCTCGACGCTACGTCTTATTTAGAGTCCGTGGACTAGCGCGTGCGGAGGCGAACCTCGACGCTACGACTTCCTTTATAGTCCAGAGACTCGCGCGTGCGGAGGCGGACCTCGACGCTACGTCTTATTTAGAGTCCGTGGACTAGCGCGTGCGGAGGCGAACCTCGACGCTACGACTTCCTTTATAGTCCGGAGACTCGCGCGTGCGCGCGAGGGCGTCCCCCCGGTGAGTGCACACGCGAACGTGCGACTTCGATTATACTGCGGGAACGCGCGCATTGGCTAAGCCTGCGTGCGCCTTCACCGCGTACTTGCGCATGATGAAAGAAGATTAGCGACAAACGGCGATCTTCATTACATCCCCGTTTGCGCGGGTGAGCAACTACAAAGGATGGATATACTAACCGTTTGCCCTTGGTGCGGCCGAAGCCTCTAGTCGCTAGACATCTGCAGCCAAGGCGCCTGTGAATGGCCCCGCGGGCCTCCACGCTGTGACGCCAGCTCTAGGAGCGCCGTTGAGCTTCGCGACGCGGGCATCTGGTACCTGGCTCGATGCGCCGGGCCATATCCTGGTCGCCTCGGACGGTGATGATGGTCCGGGGACCCGGGATCTTCATGCATAGATAGCCGTGATGTGGTACCGTGCCGAAGGAGTTGAGGATTGGGCGCCCTAATATGACATTGTAGGGGTACGGAAGGTCGACCACGTCGAAGGTGGCATCTTCGGCCCGCACATTGTCATCTCGACCAAAGAAGACTTGAAGACCTATTTGGCCCAGCACCCGCAGGGGCTGTCCCTCGAAGCCCTGCAATGGGATTCCCGAGGGCCCTAGGCGGCTTCGAGGGATCCCCATCTGGTCGAAGGCCGCCGCAAACAATACGTTCGCGGAGCTACCGCCGTCCACCAAGGCGCGCCCCACGTCGCATCCCGCGATAGTGACCCGGATGACCAGGGGGTCCTGATGAGGGAAGTCCACACCCTGAGCGTCGTCGGGTGTGAATGTAACTTCGTGCTGCGCCCAATCCGACGGTGCTTGCGCTGGGTATGCCGCCACGTGATGTAGTCTTCGCGCATAGGCCTTCTGCTGCCGTGCCGAGGCGAATTCCAGCGCAGAGCCTCCGGATATGACGTTAATGACCCTGCGGTGGGTTGCGTCCGGTGCCTGCAGCGACAGGAGGCCCTCCCGAGGCTGCTGTACGTGAGCTTAGATCCGTAAGGTGCCTTCCTGGGGTTGCATCCCTTGTGCCTGTACCTGCACGGGGGCCTCGTACGGGAATTGGACGTGGGCCACCGCAGGCGGGCGCGCCTCCGGGTTCCTGTCCCTAGCGACGCTGTCGCGGAGCGCCGCGATGGAGGTGCAGGCGCGGGTATCATGATTGCCGCGGCCGTGGACTACGCACCACAGTCCCTGATGCTGGTCGTCGTAATCTCCACGACCGCCTCGGCCCGCGGGAGCACCCTCGTCGGACCCGCCTTCGATGTCGAGGACGTACCGGTTTCGCCTCGACCTCTGCTGGCCGCGCTTGGGCTGATCGGACGACTCCTTATGCGAGGCGTCCCTCCGGTCGGGCGCATCCCTGGACGACTCCTGCTTACGCTTTCCCTTCGAAGAGCCGTTCTTCGGAGGATCTTCGGCTTTTGCCGAGGCTCCGGCCTCGTTGGTGTCGGAGTCGTCACCTTGCCTTCGCCGCGCGTCTTCTTCCGCCCTGGCATATTCCTCCATCTTGTCGAAGAGCTTCGCCACTGTCTTGATTGGCTTTCGCACATTGTACTCGGCCATCGGGCCCGGACGAAGGCCCTGTATAGCTGCATTAACGATGGTGATTTCGTTAACGTCTTTCACTTGGCATCGAATCTTGGCGAAGCGTTTTAAGTAGTCCCGAAGCTTCTCTGAGGGTTTTTGCTTCACAGCAAAGAGTTGGTCCGCGTCGACTCGGTCGACGTAGTTTCCTTGGAAGTTGTTGTGGAGGCGGACGTGAAGCTGCTCCCACGCGTAGATGGAGCCCGGCTCTATGGTAAAGAACCAAGAGAGCGCCACGCCTTGCAGCGCGAGGGGGAGTCCCTTCGCCTTCGTGGTGTCGTCTCCGCCCGCGGCTTCGATCGCGGTTTCGTACACACGCACGAACTCGCGGGGGTCTGTGTCGCCTTTGTACGAGTCGATGGCGCTAGGAAACTTGAAGTCTTCGGGCCATGCCGCCTGCTGCAGCCCCGCCGAAAGCGGGGACTCCGGATCTACGCGCCGCAGCAGCACGCGGCTGGACGTGGGGGCTTCGCGACTGTCCGCCCTCTCCAGCGTGGGCTCGGGCGCGTTTACTGGCGCGGCTTGCTGGCTCCGAGGCTCTTGCATATCTCGGACGGCTCCGCGAAGGTCCCCTAGCTCCCGCTGGAACGCGTTGAGGGCCGCCAGCAAGGCGCTTTCCACCGGCTGCGCAGGCGGGGTCGCCGGTACTCCCAACGGGCGGACCGGCGCGGGCACGACCGCGTCGCGAGGTCCCGAGCTGCCGGTCGCTCCGTCGTGGCTACCTCGAATCGCCCGGTCCGCGCTGCCGGCGAGGGTTGCAGCGGGGGCGGCGAGGTCGGCTGTCGTCGCACCAGCGTCGACGTCTTCGACCGCGGGGTCCGTCCCCGCAACGCCGGTGACGGGGCGGGTCGTCGCGGTGCCGGTGACGGGGTTGGTCGTCGCGGTGCCGGTGACGGGGTTGGTCATCGCGGTGCCGGTGACGGGGTTGGTCGTCGCGGTGCCGGTGACGAGGTTGGTCGTCGTCGCGTGAACGTCGACGTCTTCGGCCACCGCGCCTGCGTCGCCACCCGCGTCCGCCGCTGCCGATGCCGAAGCCCTGGTACTCATGCGACGCTCCGGCCCGGCTGCCTTCTTTCCCTTCGCCGCCGCTGACGAAGCTTTTTTCGGTACCATCCTTCTTCTTCGGTCTTCAGGCTTGTCCTTGTCCTCCCCACGGACGGCGCCAACTGTTGTGGCTACAGACCAAACAGAGAGAGAGATGGTGGTGGAGAGTGATGGAAATGAGTATGATGGCCTGGGTTCTCCTCGTGGCCTGTACTCGTATATATGTCCACATGAGGAGTGCCTTTACAGTTATACCCTTACATCTGGTTATCCCCTCTGGGGGCAGTTATGTCATTACACAAGGCCTATTCTGGGCCTTATAATTTCCTACCAGGCCTGCCGAGTTTAGGTGGGGGCCATCCCTACGACATAGACAATATCAGGATAGTATCTATTACAATTAACTTATACATCCTATTTTAAAAAGATATTCTATTTAAAAACTAGTTCTTGTAAAAAGACAAGGCCTATAGACCATTTGATGGGGTCTTAGCCCAACAAGTCTTGGACATTTTTGGCCCTGTGTAGCACAACAATATCAGAATTAGCCCCCAGGTGCATGGAATGCCATTTCTGGCCTCCTCCCCGAGCACAGGACTCTGGTTGGCCGACGCGTACGCAGTCCCATGCCCCGGCACCGCATCACCCGAGTTGTATAATCCGGGAGCGCATGATACACTTGCATTGACCGTAGCCACTCCGATCATGGCTGTTTGACCATAGTCGCCTTCGACCACTGCCTCCCTCAACCACCTCGGCTTTCGACCGTTACTGCTTTCGACCGCAACTACTTTTGACCACCTCCACGTTCGGCCACAACTGCTTTCGACCGCCGCTACTTTCGACTACACCTACGTTTGACCACTACCTGTTCAACCACTGTCTTACTTGACCACTGCCGTATTCAACCACGACTGCCTTTTTGACCACATACAGGCTTAGATGTTTTGCCGGAATCATGCGCTCTCGGACCGCATGACTCTAGTGCTATGATGCCGAAGCGTGAGACTGCGTACGTATTGGCCGGCCGGAGTCTCGCACTCAGAGAAAAGACCAAAAATAGTATTATATATATCTAAAGACTATTTCTGATATTACTATACTAAACAGGGCCGAAAATACCTAAACTCTCGCCCACCAGCTCAGCAAACAGAGTGTGCACTCGGTATTTGAAGCTGAGCCGAAGTTAAATGACGGGTGGGTACAGCCCAGCACTTTTAAGGCTGCGATCATTGTGGCTTCGCTGGAGGCTTATTTGGCACTATTCATAAGTTTCGTCTTTTTATGAATTTTTGGCTTTTTGTTGAGCTTTTTTGCCGGTTCTTTTTTCCCGTATTTGTTTGTATTATACGTAATGGGCTAACATATTTTTTTATTTTTAAATTTTTTTAAATTTAATTATGCTAAATAAGCCTCTGTCAGTTACAGTGCTTTTTTCAGCCAGCTACAGTGTTTTCAGCCATAAGCCACGAGCTTTTCAGCCGAACCGATCACCCCCTAAAGGCCAAGCCCAAGTGGAAGACCGTAGCTCGTACGAGAGTACGTGACAGCTCGCCTCCGTCTGAAATGGCAGCGACAAGTCTCGATGCCCCGCAGTTGCGGCAGCCTCCAGCCACGCACGCATCGCTGTCGCCATCTCCGCCGATCCTCCACCTCGCGCCACCCCGATGGCCACCGGCGGAAGCGGCGGTGGGGACATCGGCGCCGACTCCGAGCGGCGCCTCAAGAAGGCCATGGACAAACTCTACCGCTTCCCCAAGCCCAAGCCAAACCCCAGCCCCGGCTCCAAACCCTCCTCATCCGCCCCCTCCTCTCCCAGGTTAGTAGCCCTAGGCTGGCTCGTACCTCTTCTCGCGCACCTTCCCGTCTGTACGGTTTTGACGTGGGTTTGATCTGATCTGGTGTGGCGGCTCCAGGAGGGCGGGGAAGGCGGCGGAGGCCGGGAGGAGGTTCGGGGTGGTGCGGGGGTCGCGGCTCCCGCCGCAGGTGGCGGCCATGGCGGCGATCTCGCCGCCGCCGCCGTGCCGCCCGTGGGACCGCGGCGACCTCATTCGGCGGCTCGCGTCCTTCAAGGCCATGACCTGGTTCGCCAAGCCCAAGGTACACCCAGTTGCCCGATTCCACCTTTCGTGCTACTTGCAATGCGTACAGTCTCTGCATTGGTCGGTGGATTGGTGGCAGTCAGGTGGTCACTGGGGCTACTGTTTTTGGGAATTTGTCACTCCTAATTAAGATGGTTCGGCGCGCTATGGAACGTTGTGATTGCCAATGAATAGAAATTTTTAGACTAAAAGGGCTGTTTTGCCACGGTCTCTCTTGATAGACCAGTCAGAATTATGACGGAAGGTTGGCTATGTTCTGGAATTGCACGAATTGGTTGAGTGAGGGATAATGTTCTGTGTGTCATCCTTGTCCAATTATGGAAGCACTTGGTTCAGTAAAGGTTTTCTCTTTAGTTGGCTTCAGAATAGGAAGGGAGATAGCACTGTAGTTGATGGCTGAGCATTTCAGCCGTAGCATCTCTTACTTTCTTGTTGCTGGATGATTGTGATTGTCTTTCTTTCAGGTTATTAATCCTGTTAACTGTGCAAGGAGAGGATGGACTAACGTTGAACCGGATGTTATAACGTGCGAGGCATGTGGGGCACGGCTTCTGTTCTCCACTCCGTCCTCGTGGACACCACAGCAAGGTGTGTGCGTTATGCTGCTTTACCTGTGTGCTTCATCTCAAACTGCGTCTAAAGAAGGCAATTCTCTTGTGCTTCTCTCATTAGAAAAAAAAACACGCACTCTTATGTGGACTTTATATTGATTTTTTAATATATTTTAACATTCAAGTAATGATGATTTATTGATTTGTCTTATGTGAACTTTATATTGATTTTTATATATTTTAACATTCAAGTAATGATGATTTATTGATTTGAACACCCCGTTTATATTCATTTTCTTACATCGAAAGCTATCTTTTCTGTAGTTGAAAAGGCTGCTGCTGTTTTCAGCTTGAAGCTGGACACTGGACATAAACTACTCTGTCCATGGATTGACAACATATGTGATGAATCACTTGCCTTATTTCCACCAACACCACCTCCTGTTTTAGTTGAGAATCACTATGTGTGTTTCTTCTCTCTGCTACGGCTGCTCTCAGCACTTCCAAGAATTTCCTGCTCTTCTCTGGAGAGCATGAAGAAGAAGAGTCCACAGCTAGAACAGTTCCTATTGGAACCGCTCTCTTCATCAATCGTCCTTAAAGGGGGATTTATGCTTACCGAAGACTCAACAATTAAGGATTTAGATGGCACTTTTCAAGATGCTGACACATATTATCAGGTCAGGCTTTTGATTTATGCATAATTGCTCCTCATCCATATTTGTTGTTTGCATTGCTGTGAGGTGTATCTTTTGAAATGTGTTATATCCATTGTATTTCTATTGATTACTCTTCAGTATTTCTCTGCGAACTCAGTTTATAAATTTCTTTAATTTTACATGAGCCACATCTAGGGGTGAAGCACTGTTTCGGTGCAGGCTGAGTGAACAGTTCCAAATCAAGGCAACATGAATGCTCGCTTGCTGCACTAAAGATTACTTTTTAGGTGATTGACATCTGATATAGACCATGCACAAGACATATATGCAACTTGCTAGTTGTGGTGTCTGCGTAACGGAATAAATTCTTTTTACTTTACACCTTTTGGTGGCTTTACTGGATATCATGTTAAACTGGTTCATACCTAACCTCCAGCTGCAAACTGCACTTAAAGATGATTCATGTCCCCTTTGTTTGTTGATCCTGTGATAAGTCTGATCTGCCCATGCTGTTAGGGAAACTTAGAATTTAGATATACCTTTGATGAAGCAAACCTAGACGTAGAAATATTTTTTCAATTAATACAGATACAACCCTTTGTGTAGTTCTTGATAACATCAATTACAACAAATATTTATGTTCCATCTGCATACATGTTTACGTAACTTTGTTTCTGTTTACTACAAGCTGATTTGCATGGTCTATTGACAGTA
Source organism: Dendrocalamus latiflorus (assembly GCA_017311315.1). NCBI lineage: Eukaryota > Viridiplantae > Streptophyta > Magnoliopsida > Poales > Poaceae > Dendrocalamus > Dendrocalamus latiflorus. The sequence continues at coordinate 29,788,411 of CM029665.1, read as the reverse complement.
GATCCTCCTACTTTGCTAGGCATTCCATATTACTTTGCTTATTTATGTTGGACGGTTGGATTACTGTTAAATCTTGTGTGTCTTTTCACTTTGAAATTTCATTGAGCATATTCTTTTGCATCAAATTGTTGACTCTCCATGTCCCAACTAAATGCTTAACTTCCTATCAGGCTCTGAAGATAATAAGTTTGTATGGATGGGAACCCCGCCTTCTTCCCTATGCTGTTGATTGTGGAACCAAATCTCATTCAGATGCAAACTCTACCTCTACATTTGCCCAACCAGAGCAAATAAATATCACAATGGAAGATCAGGTTATAATTTACTCACCTAATGAAGTTGATGGTTCTGCAGCACCTGCAGATGCTAATCAAGGAGATCAGCATTATGATCCATTGTCAGTGGTTTTAGATTGTCAATTTTGTGGAGCCTGTGTTGCCTTGTGGCCTTTCACGCTTGTTGAACGACCTCTTCAACTCTTTAAGCTGATATCGGATTCTAATAGACAAGACGAGCAAAATAATGGGCATGCCAACCTATTGAATGGAGCAGGACCTTCAAAGGCTGCAAATGTTGGTTTTAATTTCACCATTGCTGGTGGCCCTCTGCCGACTAGGCAGAGTTTTCGACCAAGAGTTTCATTTCCTGTTGTCAGTCGACACTTGAAAGCTGACTTGAACTCCCGTGGAAAATTGTTTTCATCTGGAAGTGATAGCCACATGGTTCCTGTTGCTTTGCACATTTCAGGGCCCATGAAACTCAAAAGAAGCACGGATGAGCCTCATATGCTGGAAGGCAATGATACAACATCCAATGATGTAGATACATCCACCGAAGGGGCACAGCATGACCAGCAAGGAGATAATTCTGGAAAGGACATAGCAAACTTGGAAGTAAGCACTGAACACAAACAAGGGTGTTCACATTCAGATACAGGTAAGGATACCAATATGGAAGAAGCTTCCAACGAAGAAGAACCAGAAACTGGTGCTGCTACAAGCAAAAGTCTACCAATCACGAATGCGAGTCTTGATCAACACGGATCAGAACCTAAATTTCCAGCTGTTCAGGATACATGGAAAGAACCTTCTAATGATCAGAACTTGGTAGACACACACACCAACAATTCTAGGCCAAATGAGGTTGGCACAATCACAAAATCGTCTGTCAACCGGGAAAAAGGTGCATACCAACCATCAGGTAAGGAATTCATTTCTGTTTCTTTCACTTAATTGTAATGTTAGGTAATAATAATTTGATTGCTATATGTTCTGTGCAGTTGGTACAACTGAAAGGAATTTAAGAGTTTAAAAAATTACTAAATAGAAAAATAAAGGAATGAAAAAGTAAAGCGTTGGGGGTGTGGCTCCCCACTAGGGCCCCTTCGCCCCATCATGTATAGGGCCAAGTGTGCATGTAAGCAAAAAGGCATGCCCAGTTAAGGCATGGCCAGGAAAAGTTGTGTATGCCCATAACGATAAACCCCTTAACGGGGACATTTGTGTAAACATCATTCCCTATGGTTATAATTTGAACTCTTAGGGCACCATAGAGGGGAGAGATGAATTAAGGGGAAGTTCCAATTCTTTTTAACTTATGACTTCTCTTTGAACAAATAAACGGTACGACTTCTTTGCTGCCGTTTCAAGGCGGCTTATCGGGATAAATTTCTCGAAACGGTCTATCAGTATTTGGTTCGTTTGCATAAGCGCTCGTGCTAAAGCCAAAAGTTACTAGCCGCAGACGAAAAGAACCTACCCAAAGTGTAAGGCTATCAAGTATTGCTACAACCATTCCCCCCCCCCCAACCCCCCAACCACAATCAAGTCTTAGGCTTCGGGCATCTCTCTCGGATCCCCTGAAGCCCATTATCTACTGTTTGGCGCGTAACCACAACATATGGGAAATAGTAGGAGTACCTTGTTAGTTGTCAGCCTTCTTTCATGTTGTAAGAGCTTGGGAACTTATAGCTACAATTAGCATATTCACAAGAATAGCAGCTTAAACATACTGATTTAGGACAACAGTGCTGAGTTTTGTCCCCACTAGTGGCGGTGAAAAATTTAGTTATTTATTACTACTACGTTTTAGAATCTGAAGACTGTGCATACATAAAATATTTCTTATTTATTGCTCTCATTAACCTTCTTTCCATAACAGGAAAACAAGGCCTGTATGACAAAATGAACGAGTTTGATCCTATTAAGCAGCACCGGACATTCTGCCCTTGGATATCCCCTGATGATGGTGAAGTCTTACCTGGATGGAAGCTGACTCTTTCGGCATTACTTGCTCAGGATAAAAGAACTGGTGGTGATTCACAAATGGAGGCTCAGATCAGCCTTCTCAACGAGGTAGTGTTCTTTAATTGAATTATGTTTTGTTTCTTTTTAATCGTGTGAAGTGTGGGCCTGGCACATTGGTGAAGCCTCTCCATTGTGCGCTGGTGGTTACAAGTTTGAATCAGCCTCTTTGCAAAGCAGGAGAAAGACTACCTAGAAAATCTCTTTCTCCAGACCCCACACAATGTGGGAGCTTCAGCACTGGGTACGCCCTTCTTTTTAATCGTGCCCTCACAGTTGGTTTCTGTAATTTCAGGAGGATGATCCTGTTACGTCTGTTAGAAAGCTTTTCATGACACCACCTTCCAAGAAACCAAGGATACATCAAGCAGAGAAGAGCTGAGAACTGTATTGGCTTGTTTGAAAATTCGGGTCGAGCTAGTCCGGCCATATCAAGAGGCGCAACCAGAATAACAGATCTATAGGAGCATTTGTGCTGAAATCTGTAAGCAATGTACAAATGATTGGGATGGGAACAAGGAAAGGAAAACTGAAGGATTCGTGATTTGTTCGACCGCTTAAAACCATACCGCATCGGACAACTCCTGTAAAGACCATTAGTTATCCGCTCCTTTTATGGTGGTCAAAGAAATTTGGAGGGCATTCATGTCCTCCCCTGCTTGTTGCACATGACATGCCCATATCCTCCAGAATTTTGTAGCTTAGTAATGCTGTTATTTTGTTGTTCCAGCACATGTAAACTGTTTTATACACTGGAAGAATGATGCTGTTATTTTGTTGTTCCAGCACATGTAAACTGTTCTAAACACTGAAGAATTTTGAGCTGTGAAACTGTGTGACGATCCGCATTATTACCATGGGGTAATAACGCTAGTTAACGGATTATTATTCGTTTTAGCCGATAAAACATCGCTCTAACGAATAATAAGCATATAAAAGTATTGCAGCAGAACAATAATTAGAGAACTTGATATTACAAGAATATCGCCACGCAGGGCTAAAGTTATTACAAAGCCTCAAGAGCTTAATTATTACAATCTTTAGACAGAAAATATTCTAACTACTTCCTATTCAAAAACAACTCCACACGAAGTGTCCACCTTGTACCCATTGTAATCCGAGTCCACGGTATTTCATCCAGGTAGCTTCCTCCTGTCCATAGCTATTCTCTGAATTGCCAATCCTAAGAAATGAGGATTATAGCAAGGGTGAGTACAAAAGTACTCAACAAGCGTTATTAGCAAAATGCACAAAATGCTCATCATTTACACTGTTAGGAATATCAATTCTTCTCTTCAATCTCATGCTCCTTCTTAATACTCCTTTTCATCATCAATTTCCTTTCCATGACTTATAGAAAATAAGGGTTGATGGTTTTTCAAAGAATTCCGATTTATTAATTTAGAAAACTACTGAACACACGCATGAACAGCAAAAACCCCCCATAAGTTTCCATAATTCTCCTTTCCCGGAGACAGGCATGAATTCATGATTTGGATAGCATTGCGCAAGCTTATATCACTTTACCCATCACCACTCTGATCTTGGTGGCTTCCTAGCTCTCCGCAATTCCTTTGATGCGGTGCCCAGACCAGAGTACAGTACGTTTGCATCTATCTCAGTAATTATATCTCCACCCAACTATTCTCAACCGACGGCCCAGGGTGGTTTCTCACCCTCGCCTGGCACCCACCGACCTTGACATAGTTGTTGGTTGGGGCGGCTTCGCCCTACCCCAACCTCCACTTGCGCTAATACATGCGCCTTGCATCCCCCACCCGGCACCCAAATGCTGGCCCGGATCGTGTGGGTTCCTGCAGTGGTGGAGGTCCCCACCCGGCACCCAGTTGCTAGCACAGATCTTGTGGGTTCCTCCACCGGGTCCCCCATCCGGCACCCAAGTGTTGGCCCGGATTGTGTGGGTTCTCCCAACGGCTTAATAAATACTTACCCATGTGGAGAATATAACACTTTGATAGAGCTACTAGTATATCCGCTCGCAAACGGAATGATGGTTGATACGGTTGGTACGATCTGTTCACACGGATGAAGTTTGTCATTCCTTATATTCTATTCTTATGCAGAGGTCCCACACCTGCCCACCTGTCACCTATCCTGGCAACCTCTGCCCACCTTCTTACTTGCTTAGATGGCAAACTGCTCCATCAATTGCCTTCTATTTCCTTTTTCTCGTGTCTTTTATGTCATCTGTTTGATTTAAATATCCTTTAATTCTTGCATGCAGAGTGATACTAGATTAATACCAAAATACTTGTTTTACGGAATATATTCTGAAGACTTGATCAAAGGAATGCTTGCCTGGATTTCAACCATAGAATCGGGTTCAAGTAGGACCAAGTGAAGTCACTCCCGTAGCTTGGATTGTCGTCTGCAGTTAAATACATTGGCTACGACTTAATGTATGAAAATATAATAGAAATAATGAGGTCGATGTGTTTGTGCTCCTAAGGTAAGCTTCATTCCATTTAACACGATTGCGGTAGCCCTAGTTATCTCGTATTTTATACTTTATCATTTGACATTGTTTTCTTGACATGGAGCTGGGTTGTTTACTTAAAAGTTACTTCAGTCATTTAGTTATTTATTCCCGACCATCTACCGCTGCAATACGACTATATATATATATATATATATATATATATATATATATATATATATATATATATATATATATATATATATATATATATATATATATATATATATATATATATATATATATATATATATATATATATATATATATATATATATATATATGCGCACATTTACTGACTAACATTATTCCTAACCGATCTCGTACATGCAATTATATCAGTTTAATTTCTCCTAGGTGTGCATCTGTTTACCTCTAATTCACTTTAGGTCTTATGGTTATTTAAATCAATTCTTTTTCCTTGGTACCGGTCCTTTCTCGTAATTAGTACACGCATGATTAATTATCTACACCAATGAAATTACTTCTAAGTAAATATTATTTAAATTATACTAAAGCGTCTTCGCACAATCTCCAGGTTTTATTTTAGCTAGATGCGAATTGTTACGGCTTATGCTATTTAAATTACTATATACCAGTTTAATCGGCGGGTACAAATTTTAAATCATAGCTTACTATTTTAATTTGGTACATGTTATTCTAGTCGTCATGACCAGTTCTAAATCTTCTAACGGCTACTAATTTATTCTAATAATTCAGAATATTTATTAGTGGATTTGCACAATTTAAATTCTACTAACAAAATTTAGCTGGGCATTTAAATGCGCAATAGAATGATCTAAATGATATTATGATCATTTGCTTCGCATGCGTGTAATTTCTAGCCTACGTCATCATTTAGTTTATTTTTAGGATCCAAAAATATTTACTAGGAAAATTCTATGATTTAACACTATCCAGGCTAATTAAGTAGTTAGCTATAACCTTGAATGATTTAATTAACAATGCATCATTTAAATTGGTACATGCTACGATTTTTTTTTACAGATGGCAATACATTTATTCTAATCATTGTAAATATTGATTAGTGGCCTTCTACTATTTAGATGGACTTAATTAAACTACCTGGTATTTACATCCATAACAAAAGGGTCTAAGACTACAATCCCTTAATTTAACCATTACGCGTACCAGTTTTAACCCATTGACAGGATTACATTTATTACATGAGCTTGAGAAATATTCTAGGCTTCTATGATTTAAATTATGGCATCGACGAGATAACAGGGCCTAATTAATGGAGCGAATCCTACCACGTATGCTTGCGGGGTTTTCCAGCTTCTTGCTTGGCTTATAATTCGCTCAACGTTATTTGTATGCATAATAGTCTAAGGTATTACTCTACCACTGAAGGTCGTATTAATTCGCAGTTCGCTTTTAATAGACGTTTATTACGTTGGTGTGACTAATATTCATTTATAGGGTTCCTAAGTACCTACAATTAATTTATTTAACTTTGTTAAATCTGCTATCGCAAAGTTGTTATATTGCATGTTGATGAATATTCCTAATTTTAGCAAATCTAGCCTTTCCCATTCCCAATTTCCCATATTTTCCCTTTATTTTTCTCTCTTTTTCTTTCTCTTCCTTCTTTCTCTTTCTTTTCTTCCACCCGGTCCCCCTTCTCCTGACTTCGGTCGATGCTCTTCCCCTGGGTTCGGCCGACGCCCCCAATCTCCTCCCGTCTCCTTATCCCCTTTTCTCTCTGCGCCGCCTTCCCGATGCCCCGGTTTCTCTCGGCCGCACCGCTGCGTCGGCCCCTATTATACTGCGCCGCTCGGCTTCTTCTCCCCTCGCGCCGCCTACCTCGTCGGCGCCGCGCCACTGTGCCCCCTCCCGAATCGGCTCCCCACTCTCGGATCCCCACTCCCTCCTGCCGGCTCTCCCTCTCCCTCTTCGACTACGCCTCACCTCACCGTCCGCCATCGCCCGGTAGGCTGCGGCCGGATCTATGGCCTAGGCCCGGATCTGCCATCTCCTCCCCCAATTCTAACCCGATCCGGGTGTATTTTGGGTTGTTCTTTGTTTTGATTTTATCTGGTTTGCTTATAAGGTGCTAGGTATGGAGGTGAACTGCCCTTGCAAGCCATGGTCGAGCTAGCGCCGCCCGCACGCTGGGGGAGTGCGCGGTGACGGCTGTGGTTGTGGTTATGCAGGTGGTAGTACGCCGCCGCCTGCATCTAGGTTAAACCTATTTCTCCTCTCCTCCTTTGTTATGGTGATCTACTAGTGCTTGGTGGATCATTGTCTCTGGTTCGGTATTGTTTACCAAGGATGAATGGAGGTTACTATTGTGAGCTATTGGGGTTTACCTTTGCCGGTTGCTGATTGGCTTGCGGTGGGAAGGGATGATAGTTTGCTGGTGGTTGTCGTCGGCTTGATTGTGTGGCTGTCGCCTTCTTGCGGTGAGGTGGAGGTCGCCTGATGATGTCTCCCTCCTAGGGTTGCCAGGTTCGGCTTGCGGTCGGGTCCCCTGCCGCTGTCGGCCCCTTGCTCCCAGTCGGCTCTCCTTGCCTTCGTCGCCTGGCCTGAGGGTTCCACTCGGTGGCTGGCTTCTCTGTGGGTTTGAGATATTTGGAGAATTTGGGGAAAGGTTTGCAGTGCAGTGTTCTGTCTCCTTGCTGTCTTTTCTCTGGTTGGCTGGGATGTGTGCAGGCCGTGCGAGGCTTCTGGACTGACTGTGCTTTCTCGGGAGAACTAATCTGGCCGGGTGCTATCTCAGTGAAAACAGTGGTATGCAGTCATGCCTGTGGCATGTGATTCCCTGTTACGGTTTGGGCTTGGAAAATGGGATTATGGGATGTTGGGCTACATTTGCTGGTTTCTAAAATCAAACAGGTTTGTTTATACCGTATGATGAGCCTACGGTTGTGAGAGGTGCCGATTGGCCCCCGGACGGTCAGGTATCTCCGTGAATGGATTACTCCACCCGAAGTTAATCCCTAGGGCTCTGACGGCAACGCTCTTCTGTTCTTCGTTTATTTTTATTCGTTCTTTTGTTCGGTCTTTTCGGCGTTGCAATCACTGATTTACTCAAAAAGAATATGACGTGGTGGAAATGGACTACGGACTCCAATGTATGAAATGGTCTAATTGTAATCGGGCTTTCTCTTAATATTGATGTATTCATGAGGATGTATGTTGCTCGAATGTAATTCCTTCTCGGTTACTCCGGTGTACTTAAATATGTATGAAATGAATCTTTGTGTAAATTAAATCACGCACTTCCTGACTAAATACAATTGTATTACAATTACTTAGTCTTTGAGAGGGTTATTTAGTTGAAACATGGAATTGTATATTTGTTGTAATTCGGATTGTCGCTATCATGTAATGAAATTTGTGATATTTTTATTTGACTTGATATAAGTCCTAATCGTCGTTCACTGGATGTGATTGATTTTACCATATACGGATTGTAATTAATTACTGTTGTACTACGGACTGTTATATACATTTTAATTGACTTGAAAGTTTTTACTTGTCATGCAATCATATTTGATCTGGCTCTAGTCTTTACACTTTGGTCTGCGTCCTCATCGATGGAATTACGGTAATAACGTATTCGTTTATCGTTCATTGATTTCAATCTATGTTGATATATAAAAAATTTAAATTCCGCCGTATTTTAGATAATTATTTATGTATAATTAATCCTGCTTAACGTTCTAATTCATCACTTATGGTTAATTAATGACGTGGGTCATTTCAAACTGTGACGGCTTGCGTACCCGCCTGGAATTGAAATATCTGATGGTAGCCTGTGGCCTGCTTAAAGCCTAAAAATGCAATTTTCAGGGCATATGGCAACTGAATTGCCGTTATATCTTCCTGTTGAAGAAAACAAAAGGTTTGCGCTGTGTTTGCATGCATGGACTCCATGCGAGTTGCATGCGCTTACGTAACGACATTGACTACAATGCCAATCGCATTGGGTGACGGAGATCTGCCGTTGTCTTGCTTGTATTTAGTATTTACCCGTAATTCCGATCGTTTAGACGGGTCATTTGCTTTGTTGGGGTTTTCATCTCCAAGTTCTCTTCGTTTGCTCGTTGCACTGCGTATCTTGATCTACTTTGATCAGTCGAGTACTCGAGTTGAAGATCTCTGGTTTGCTCCTTGAGAGATGCACATGCTGCAAATTCCTTGAGAATTAAAGGCTGCTGTAGACTCTTCCGTTCTCTGCATCCTTTAGTTGTTGTGGTCAATGATGACCTGTTGGTTCTGGTCGATTAGGCCGAAAGTGCACCTAGTTTTAAGCCGGTTTTGGCACAAACATCTCTAGACCAGGTCTAAGTAACTACTATTGGTAGTAGCATCCTCACAAAAAGTGATCAACGGACTGTTCGTTACATCGTTGAATCGTTCATTGGAGCAAACCCTTCTTTCAGAACGACGCGCGCGCTTGTGACAATCAGGATTGTTCGTGACGATCAGAATTGGTGATCGAAACTTTTCTTTGTGTTGCATTGGTGCAACAAGATTACATGCATGTAGGCGAATCTTATCTACGTCCGGATTACAAAACAAGAGCGGGCATTAATCACCATCCACTTACATTCGGAAGTAATTACGAGATCAGGAAAACAGTTGATCCTCAAACTACGTACGTACTTACAAAATCGGTGAGATTTGCCAGAGTATCGATCCTATCTAACAAACTAAACCATGCCATTATGGATATACGATTTACATAATTACATTCCTTTCTCTAAAAGAAGAGATCAAGAAAGATGTAATCTATCTAGTATAAGGTGTTACAAGGAGACGGTCGATGGCCTCTGCTTACAAGTCAAGCAAAAATACAGTAACTAACGTGTGGTTAATTAGATCCATGAACATACAAGAGGAACAAGTGAGTAGATTCGGCCTTAAAGCAATTCATGAGCACCGGCCACTTTGCCGTCGCTAGGATATTGCTAACTGGCACGTAATCAACCGTGATGTAATTATTAGTCAAAACGGTATCACCAAACAGGTGGATTAGCCAGCAACGGATAAGCACCGCAACACCCTGGCCTAGTATATAAAGCGAGCGAGGCATTTCTCCCCAAACCCCAATCGCTCTCGCCCCTCTCTCGCACTGCGTTTCGCCGCCGAGTGCGTACTCGATTCTCTCGTCCCCTCCGCCTCGTGTGCTCGCCCCCACCTGCGCTGCGCGCGGCGGGCAAGATGATTTCCCTCGACGCGGCCCGCAACGTCGTCGGCGTCATCGGCAATGTCATCTCCTTCGGCCTCTTCCTCTCCCCTGCGTAAGGCGCCGCCGTCTCCATCGTCTCTCTCTCTCTGGCTCTGGCTCTGGTTTTGGAAGGTGGTTGGTTAGGGTTTAATTTCATCTTGTGACGCGCTTGTGTGTACATGCATGTGCAGGCCGACGTTCTGGCGGATCTGCAAGCGCAAGGACGTGGAGGAGTTCAGCCCGGACCCATACCTGGCGACGCTGCTCAACTGCATGCTCTGGGTCTTCTACGGCCTCCCCATCGTCCACCCCAACAGCATCCTCGTCGTCACCATCAACGGAGTGGGGCTCGTCGTCGAGGCCTCCTACCTCATCATCTTCTTCCTCTACTCCACGAACAAGACGCGCGTACGTCCGTCTGTCCGTCCTTGATATATTCTCCGCCTGCAGATCCCATTCTTAGTCTCTTCGGTGCCACCAGCTCAATTAGTGGCAGTTTGATCTGCCCAGTCCGTCCATGCGATCGATCTTACCCCTGTCTCTGCGTTTGTGCGTGCAGTTGAGGATGCTCGGCTTCCTGGGCTTGGAGGCGGCGTTCATGGTGGCCGTCGTGCTCGGCGTTCTCCTGGGCGCCCACACCCACGAGAAGCGCTCCATGATCGTCGGCATCCTCTGCGTCATCTTCGGCGCGGCGATGTACGCCTCCCCGCTCACCATCATGGTACGTACACACACATCACCCATCGGTCCAGTCCATCACTCTCGATCCACGCTTAATTATCTCGATCTGTTTGTTGCGCCTCGTAGTCATTGCGTACGTGTTCTTATTTCGCTATTGATTGCGTGGTAATGCACGTGGCTAATCTCGCCGCCGTGGCCGATCAGGGTGCGTTGATTAGGTAATCTCCCGGTGTTAATCTGCATGATCTGTTTCCGGGCCCACATGTCTGTCAGTGGTTACGCTAATTAATCAATACGGATAGATGTTAGTAATACCCTGTTAATTCGGTTGCCGGCGGCGGCGGCGATGTGTTTGATAGGGTTAGTTTGGTGTGCATGGTCGCTTACTGATGGGCCCAACAAGGATTTTGTGGGCCTACATGCCAGTGAGGCCGCCTTGGCAGCTATTTGGATTGGTTTGATGCTCAGGGGTTTCTACTGTTTAGATCAGATTAAGTTTGTTCTTCTGGAACTCTAAAGAAATGGTTAGTTAGCCATCTAATTCATCTCCAGGTTATGCACTGATTAGCCAGGAGTTGACATCACATTTAAGTCTTGTTGCATGATCTAGATACAAAGGGGGTCTGTTAAGGATTTTGCAGCCTACTCAGGGTAAGGGACTTATCAGGTTGTTGTTGAGGCATCATTATCTGTTAGCATACCTTAGTTGCCGTTTGTTTTGGAAGCACGGATGGGAAAGCCAATTTTGGAACAAAATCTACGCTCTAAAAGGTGCATCAATGGCTATCTTTTAACCATCGTGTCAAACCTGTTTTCCCCCTTATTACAAGTACAAATCAACGTGCACTTTTTTGGGTCAAACTGCCATTGTGTCCGTGACACACCCCAAGTTCTTTCAGAACATGCCGTCCTATGTTATGTCAAAAAGGCAATTGTCGGTACCAGAATAGATAACGCGGCCGCCCTACGTGTTGTCTGCTTATTGATGCTGTACTTGCATTCCATATAGGCAGCGCGGTTGTTGCGCAATGGGATTAGCCAACTGAACTTGTTCTGTTTTTAGTTCTAACAAAACTCGTGTGCCGTAGAGTGACGGGTCTGAAACGAAAGGAATCAATCCGCGTAAAGTTCTTTTTTTAAATGAATTATGGCTTTCTTGAATAAATGAATGAGATAATTTTTTCATCGTATTGGACAACTTTTTTTATGCGGCTATTAGTTTATCTATATTTAGTTCGTTCATATAAATACTTATATTAAAAATAAAAACTATTAATCGTAACCAAAAAAAAGTACCCACGCCTACATCTTCATGCACTCACAAAATCTGTGATTCTTCCATCACAAACGCGTACTGCTGACCAGGTCAGTGGACGTGTGAACGTGATGCCTAGGTGGCGCCGGTATCAGGGGTGTGCTAGATTTCGAATCGTGTGTTGTTGGGTGGAGCTAAGTACATGTGTCCCTGTACCAGTCTGTGCTAACCTTTTGTGACCTTCCCTTGTCAAACTCTGCGAAGGTGCCACGCTGAAACGGAAAAGGCGTACTGCACCGGCCACTACGCTGGTAGTACCTTCTCGTGGGTCATGTGGTCCAGGGTCTAGAGGCTTCACCATTACCTGCTGCTGTTAATCAGTGAATTTATTTGCTCGTTCATATAATCAAGCAGCCTTATTACCTATGCTCATGTAATAATACGCATATAGTTGGTTGTTTTTGAAATGCATGAGGCGTTGCATACATCATGTGCTTGACGTCAATGTATGATGTGCGTGCAGGGGAAAGTGGTCAGGACCAAGAGCGTCGAGTACATGCCCTTCTTCCTGTCGCTGGTGAGCTTCCTCAACGGCATCTGCTGGACGGCCTACGCGCTCATCCGCTTCGACCCCTACGTCACGGTCAGTCTTAACAGTCCATCGATCCATCCGTCCCTTCGATCGCATTTGCCAGCTTACAACAACCTGCTGAATCTCTTGGCTGACTGTGCTCTCTGCATTGCAGATCCCCAATGGCCTCGGGACGCTGTTCGGCGCCATGCAGCTGATCCTGTACGCCTGGTACTACAGGTCGACCCCCAAGAAGGAGAAGAACGTCGAGCTGCCCACCGTCGTCTCCAGCAACACCGGCGGCGGCAACGTTTCCGTCGCCGTCGAGCGATAAGCAGCGTCCTCGATCGGCCGCCTTACGTACGTCCAATACCAAGCCGGCCGGCGAGATTTTGCCAATAGTTTTACGTACCCTCCATATCCAGTAGTAGTTTCCTCTTTTCCGGATGTTTTTAAGTGGTAGTGGTAGCTTTCAGCTATGTGTGTGTTAGTTTCGTTTTCCTTCCTCCTCCTTCAGCCGAGGAACTATCTATGCAGCTCATGCATGTAATTACCCATAAGTTTGCCAAGATAATGACACCATGTCACGTTGCTACTCTATTAATTTCTTGGTGCTGGTTAGTGTGGTGATGATGGCTTTGTTTGCTAATCGTTTTTCGGCCGAGACCGCGATCGACCTCTCGATCTTTGGCTTGCAAGGAGGCTGTGACCCCTACTCGTTTGTTAGTCAAGAGGTTGGCCCAGGAGGAAAAGATAGCGATTCCTGGCTGGCTGATTTCCTCTTTTGCTGTCACGCTGCCATGTGGCATTGATAAAACAAGCGGCTGTTTCACTCACCATGGTCAATTGGATCGGCTTGAGTACTTGACAAAGAGGAAGAGAGTCAATTTGGATAAGTTGGACGAGGGAAGACCGGTCGCAATCGGTCGGGAGAGGCGTGTGCAGGAGAAGATGGACGAGGGAAGACCGGTTGCAATCGGAAGGGAGAGGCGTGTGCAGGAGGACAATCGCGCCAGCAAATCATTTGAAAGCGAGAAGAACCAACATTTGAAAGCGAGAAGAGCAGCATCTCTTGAGAATGTGGCTGGCTCCTCCCTTCCCGTACCTTAAGCAAATGATTCAACGGCAAATTACGTATTCGGTCTTTAAATTTGACACAACTTTAACTTGAGTTATATATAGAGACGGACTCTACTACATCTTAAACTCTAAGTCAAGATTATTTCTAATAATCTCCCCTTTAATATTGACTTGACATACTCTAATTTTTGTCTCAATGCATTATGAACTACCAGCAACGCCTCCACATGAAGCGTTCTACATGTAGGAACTCAACTCAACTGGTACAGGTCCATCAAGATGTAAAGATTATAAAACATTGAGACAGTCGGTCTGAACTACGACTTACTAAACTCATACTTGATACAGAACGATGACACATCTCCTCAACGTTCCGATTTTTCCACCTTACTTGAGTTTGTTGCTGGACGATGGCTTCGGACGAAACCGCGCAATGGGTGCTCTGCTGCCTGTCTTTGACTTTCTTGACGGACCGAGTGCCGTGTGCCATGCGCCGGGAGCGCCGCGCGAAACGGAATCGCCGAGGCGATTTTTTCAGTGACTCGATTCTCACCTAGGCTTTGATACCGCTTGTTAACTTTTGATCCAAGAGAAAATGTACACATCGCAAATAAACGGACAGAACATAGGAGAATTTCTGAATTTTTCTATTATCTTATTTGCTCCCCTTTTTCTTATTTTCTCTTCTTACAAAATTGGCTACAAGCCTTCTTAATATATAGGCTAATAATCTCCTACTAGTATACGTATTCGGACTTCAAGTTGGACACAACTTCAACTTGAGTCACACACGGAAACGGACTCTACGACGTCTTAGACTCGAAATCAAGATTATTTCTAACATTAAGGTCACGTTCTAAGTGCTGTGGCTTTTAGCTATGTCTTTTGGCTTTTGGCTGATTGGCTATATTTTTTGGCTTTTGGCTGATTGTGAGAGAAATTCAGGGAGTAAGGAATACTCATTGAGAAGCCACTCCATTCAAAGCGACTCATGCAGTGACTCCTATAAACGACTAATAGAAACTAACTTGAGAAGTCATTTTTTACAAAAGCCGATTTTTAAAAGCTAAATGTCAGAAACTACTTAGAACATGAACTTTGCAGCGGTGTTTCAGTCCTTGTTATAGTGAAAGTACAACTGGGGTATTTGTGTCCCATGTTTTATCTCTACCTGTACGTCAAAAGGGAAGGAGGAGGTTTACATGAACCGTAAGTTTTCCGTCTTTCTTCGATAATAAAGCCGAAAAAGACGAGAGGTTCAAAAGCAAGAATAGCAGTTTAGCGCACGACAAAACGGCAAGAGTATCAGTTTAGCGCACGACAAAAACGGATGTGAGGAGGATATCTAGACTCAAAAGCAACGCGTGTTTCTTAATAATAACAAAAGCACTAAAGCGAAATCCAAGTTCACATGATGGGGTAGGTATAACATCGGTCTAATGTTGGAACAAAATTTGGCTGACCCGCGTGATCGCTTTAATTGGAAGCAGCTAGCACGAACAAAAATAGTTGTTCAATCTTGCACGACTCGTAGAGAAAGAGAATCTACCTACAAAATTGCACATTTTGTGCATAGCACGTACCAAAATGTGTGGGTCACTTGATGCCTGACGGGCAACCTGCATTATAAGCGGCCTTTTGAAACACAACTACTCTTATCTCCAGCCAAACAAGAAGAAGAAGAAAAAGAAAGGAGGAGAAGAATTCGAAAAGTAAAAAAGAAATGAAAAATCGTTCACACATGCGCAGATACCATAGTTTGAAAAGCTGGACCGTTCCGCCGGTTAAACCGAAACTGGCGATCTCAAAGGCTCGGTTCTGCACCCATACAATCGCGAAAAAAACAGATAAACCGGCGGTCACAAACCGTGAACCGGGGCGGTCTGGAACAAACCGAGGCGGTTCTTTTTTACGGGAAGAAATGCACTAGAGCAGAAAAGAAACATGGGTTGGGCGACTGGGCTGCTCGGGCTCGTTGGCCCAAGTGCGCCTGAAGGGGAGAGCTAGGGCTTCCCATGCATGGCCGTCAGCCCGTCACCCCTCGATCTCTTTTTACTGTAGCTCGATTTTGTTTTTTTAGGTATGGTTGATTTTCGGAGAAACTAAAAATAAAAAATTTTAAAAGAATAGGAGTTTGTTCGCCCTATCCTCCGGTGTCCGCTCCCCACCTCTCTCCTGATTCTTCTCTTCGGATTGGAGAAAGTAAGTCCAGAAGTCCAGATCTGGTGTCACAGGCAGCCTGATCTTTGGGCCTGTTCTTTTTTGCTGCGGCTTGTGACTTTTGGCTGCGGTTTGTAGCTTTGGACTGTTTGTGCGAGAGATTACAGAGTAACAGAAACTCACGTACAGTTTTTGCCAATATAAATGAAGTCAGTAAAGCATGTACTGCAATTAACTAGTAGACATTATCTTGAAAAGATACTCCGTTTAAAATCTAATTACTGTAGAAAAGCCGAAAAGCAACTTTTAGAAGCAAAAAAGAACAGAGCCTTTGATGGCACAAGGCTCGGGGCAGCGTTAGCCTGATCTCCCATAGGAGTTCCTTTGGTGGTTAGCTCGTTGCCTTTTAGGTCTAGTTTATTTTAGTTTGAGCTGTACTTTCTGGTTTTTTTTTTACTATTTCTAAGTTTTTTTTGAGCTTTTTTGCTATTTTTTCGTATTTTTTTGCATTGTTCGTGATGGGTTAGCATGTTTTTCATTTTTAATTTTTTTAAATTTAGTTACACCAAATAAGTTATCATCAGTTACAGTATAATTTCAACCAGTTACAGTATAATTTCAGCAAATTACAGTACAATTTCAGCTATAAACCAGCTTATTTTAGCCCAACTGAGTGACACCTTAGTCGTGTGAATGTTTCTTCCTCTTTTTGGTTTTCTTAGACTCCTCTTTTTGTTTGTTTGCTCGATCCCACAATTCAAAATGTTGTTTCCAGGGATAGTCTGTCGCAGCACGCCACTGCCGCTACAACGCTGGGGGAGGGGGTGCGTGCTCACCTAGTGCCGCGCCTTTCGACCGTGGCTGCCTACGAACTCTCATTGCTTGGCGTCCTCCTGGCCGCTGGGCCGCGACCCACTATGACTTTCCTGCTGCTCTGCTATTGGCGCCTGTGGAATGACATGCATGACGTCGTGTTCCGGGGCTGCGAACCGTCCCTCGGATGCCTCCTGCATACTTGCAAGGAAGATGGCACTCTGGGTCGAGCGTATGTTGATGCAAAGACCGGCATGTGGTTTCGTGTTGGGAATCTGTATTCTCCTTACCCCCTCTTGTAAAAACTGTTCCCACCGGCAGATTTTCGGATAGCACCACCGCATCTCTGAGGGTGCATAGGTTAAGCACACGGTAGATTAAGACGTGCCAGTCGATTTGATCGAAATCGGTAAAAAGATGCAAACCGACGGTGATCGAAATCAATATGTTGATACGAAGTAATATTGATCATCGTCGAATTAAGAGGGTAGATTGGATTTAATAGCTAAAACTAGACTATTATTAAGGTACAGAAAAAATAAAGGTACATCGTAAAATAAATTTTAGGTGGTTGAGGACAATTTCTGCAGAAGCCCATGTCTTGTTTTATAGCCGTAGCCTGCGTACAAGAGTTGGAATTCTCCTTGGGCTTGTTTTTTTTGCTTCGGTTTATGGCTACGGTTTATAACTTTTGGCTGTTAGTGAGTCTCAAGTTCGGAGTAAGAGAAATTCGTATGCGATTTTGATCGATATAAATGAAGTCACTATAGTGTATATTACAATAAATTTGTAGATCCTATTTTTAAAAGATATCTTATTTAAAAGTTAGTTATTATAGAAAGCTTGAAAAAATAGTTTTTAGGAGTTGGAAAAAAAAGATGGTTCTCGTGGCTTGTCCATGCACGGCAGGAGACGGCTCCAATCTTGATTCCGTAATTTCCGTGTGGTCTGTGCAAACACCTTCTATACTTTTGATTTCTTTTCTCCTTTTGCACATGGTTCCACATGGCAATCAATATCAATAATCCTGGTAGCATCCTGGTTGCCATGCATGATTAGGGATACAGATATTCTCGGTCACTAATCCGGAGCGAATACATGTCGTTTCGAAAATAGTTAATTTCAATTACGAATATTTAGTCGGATAATACGTGAAAACAAAAACCATATATATCACACGTATAAAGATCAATCGATCATACTACATGTCCACAATGGTACTACATTAGTAGCTTAATAAGCAAATTTAAGTATATCAATAATAATAGGGACTAGTTAAGCAAATTAGTAAGTAGTAAGTTCTAACTAGCAAAGTAGCAAGTAGATGATAAAGACTAATTAAGCAAGTAGTAGCTACACGTAACACGGTTCAAAAGCAAGAACTATTCATTGCTAAGTATATCACTAGTTCATTTAACTTCATTATATCATATGACAAATTCATAACACATGTCTTGTCTAGCGAAAGCCAGCAGCGAGCCATCTTTAACCATGCTTTAGTGGAGCTCAGCCTTGGTCATTATCTCATCCTATAAATTGAAACCTAAAATTATTGAATGGATAATAGAAACCTAAAATTAATGCTTCTACACTAGACAGATCGTTCTTCTTTTTACATGTGAGAGTACAACTAGAGAAGCATATGGTGCAGAACACGTGGTCAATAGTCTATATCCTTATTCTACAATAGTTCGACAACATGTTAGCAACTAGCTATAACTAGATTGTTCCTAGCAAGATTTAGATCATTGGCCACAATTCTAGTTTATCGATAAGACGATAACATGAGCATTGATTGTTGCATGAGTTTGCCTTTGCAACCATTAGCAAGGCTGACTTTGTACACAATGAAACTGCATAATAGTGAAGATGACAATATCATTTCAGTTATAGTATAAGCAGTTTAATGTCTACTTTCACAGATAGAAAGTATTTTGCAATGTACCATGTATGGCAAAAATCTATAGTAGATGTGCCTGCCTGGCACAATCTACAAGCTATTGAATGCAAGGTGGCAAGTGCAATGTGGTTCCTTTTGTTTTCTTACGTGTAGGAGGAATGAAAAACAATCAAGATCACTTAACTGATACACTACACTATGATGGTTTCTAAAATTGCCATCTAATTAATTTATGACCATAAGCATAAACCTTCAAGCAAGAGCTACTATAGATGCACCTACAGCAAGGAACAAAACTGGCAACAAGGAAACAACAATTCTAGTACTTGAAGTGAAACCACACAAAACACAGTTGTGTACTATGGCAACCACACTTGAAAGCAGGGCAACGATCACAAGGTTGAGCACCCGTGTAAGATGTCACATCATGTCAAAAGCATCTATAGTAGGTATAAGCTATTGAAAATAAAATCTATAGTACATCATGTATATGACAAGACAACAGATGATGCATATATCTCTCTGAATATTGAATTCACAAATCAGTTGGGTAGAATTATCAAATCTCTTCATTCATATTTGTAGTAGCACATTCTTTATCATCCAGCTCTAAACCCAACTCATCAACAAGTGATGCCATCTTCTCCTTAGAATATGAAATTTGAAAATGACATGAGGTTAGTAAACAAAAGTTATAAACGGTGCAATCGGTGAACTAAATAACTTATTATTTACCTTTTCTAGATGAAGATATCTAGTCCTTTGTACAAATTAGAGTCTCAACCACCTCGCGGTCTAATCGACTACAAAATGGATTAACAACACACTCATCAGCACTAAAAGCTGACTCTGAAGTAACAATTGATACTTGAATAGCTAGCTCATCATGAGCTAGTCGTGAGAGAACATGAAACTTTTCGTGGTGTGTGTTTTACCATGACAATATGTCAAACTGTGCACCCTTACCCTTAGGATTAACCCACTGAGTTAGTTTTTCTTGCATGTATATCTTAAGTTTATTTATACCACCATGTGTTGTCATAGCGGTATCCTCATGCAAGAACTATTCAATGTAATCAAGACCCAAGTAGGCATCACCAAGTGGCTGAGAAGGTCCTTGAGGATCAGGCTTCGAAGCTTCAGTTGTGTTGGACATGTAAACTTGAAACAATTTGTTCACAACATCCACGAAGCAATTAACTTCATGGGCAACCCTCTCATGATGAATCCTTCCCATGAAATATTCCGCCAATCTTTTCTTGTATCTAGGATCAAGAAAGTATGCCATAACGAGAGCAATGTTGGACTTGTTCCAATACTTATTATATTTGGCTTTTATGTCCTCTGCCATAGAAGAAATAGTAACACCAACACTTTCACACTAATTTGCAAGTGCTAACTTAATTTCACAAAATTTTCACCAAAACAAGTTTGTTATTGGAAATTGATTTCCAGAAAATAGCTTGGTAGCATCTTAAGTTCAAACACTTGCATAATGATTTTGCCATATCTCATTCTTCATTTGTCGGAGCACACTTATCATACTTACCCTCATTCAAGTATAATAGCCTTTCAAAAGCCCTTCTATAGTAAATAGCTTGTGTCAATATTTCATATGTGGAGTTCCACCTTGTAGGCACATCCAATGGAAGACCAGATGTATTATCTAAGTCACATTTTGTTGCAAAATTATGAAATTTCTCTCATTGTAATGAAGAATTCTTCACAATAACAATAGTAGTTCTAATATTTTAGATTGAAGCTACAATTACTTTCAAGCCATCTTGGGTAACAAGGTTTACTATGTGACATAAATATCTCACATGAAAAAGGCACCATTATAGATCAAGGGAGAATGCTTGTGCAGCTCTATCACAATTTCTCTAACACATTTATCATTGGATGATGTATTGTCTAGAGTAAGAGCAAATAACTTCTTCTCAAGGTTCCAAGATATGGCACCCATGACAAACTTATTTGCTAGGTTAC
This sequence comes from Dendrocalamus latiflorus, assembly GCA_017311315.1. Lineage (NCBI taxonomy): Eukaryota > Viridiplantae > Streptophyta > Magnoliopsida > Poales > Poaceae > Dendrocalamus > Dendrocalamus latiflorus. The sequence continues at coordinate 29,767,962 of CM029665.1, read as the reverse complement.
TTCTTGTATGGCTTCCTTTGACGTGAATGAATTTAACTAATCTTTTTTTTTGCATTTGCCAATAATCATCAATCCAATGCACAATGATACACATATTATTTGACTCGATATTCATATGTCCATAGTTGCAAAAAACCAACAAGAAAAAGATTTTAGTTGTTTATATAACTTTTCTTTTCATCTCCAAACATTTTCAATACCTCTTCTTAGTGGTTGTGTGTGCGAGACTTGAATGAAATACTAGGAAGTAGAGACCTGATGAAATCAATGAAACACTCATGCTCTACCATACAAAATGGATATTCATGCATACCTATTGTCACATAGAACTTCCTTAGGCTAGTTTCAGCATCATACCTGAAATTTTGAACAGTTGCACTATCTTCAACATTCTCAAATTGGAGCTGTTGCTGGCCTTATTTTACGGTGTGCTTGAGTGCCAAATGATTCCACAAGGCCTTTGTGCCCCTTGTGGTCTCACATCAAGCTTTGTGAGGACATTTATTGCATTTAGCCCAAAGTTGCTTCTCCTTCCCACCATCTTTTGTGTTAATAGTCACCATGTACTTAGTGTAGTGTTCCCAAATTTTTGAGGTACACTTCTTCTGCTTTTTCTTAGTAGGCTCAACTTCTTTGATGCAAGTCCCTTCATCTACATCAACTACCCCATGTCCTTCACCTCCCATGGTGGTGGTTGTCTCGTATGACATCAATGCACCGCCATTTGGTGGCAGTGGTGTTGGTGCCAAGTGGACCATATCAACTGCTTTGGTGGTACCAACAAGGGATGCTCCTGTTCTTGTACAAAAGCTCGCACTTGCACTTGCAATAGCCATTTCAAATTATCAATATCCTATAACCAAATCAGAACAAGGTTAATCCAAAAGTTATCGAATGTTTAACCATGCAAACAAATAAATCATAATACACCTTTGTGCATGCAAATGATGCCAATGTAGTAAAATACTAGCATCAAGTGTTTAATAATGCTTAGACATCACTAGATAATAACTTCATGGGATACCTAACGAAGTGTGCAAAAAAATTAGAAATAAAATTCATCCAATCCTATGGAATTAATACTACAGACTAGGATGGTCAATTTGACCACAATACTAATTTCTAGTATAGTTGTTTGAGCAAAAGAAAATAGAAGGCATGAAGATTGAAATAGAGAGAAAAAATCCTAGTAGAAAATGCAAAGAGAATATTTCTATAGAAAATAGTGAGGAGGTGAAACTTTAGACTATACCTTGCCTTCTTCAGCTAATTTAGCTATGGTTTTTGTTAATTCCTGCCAGAAGAAAAAACATAATTTTAGATGGTATCTAGGTGATAAAAACTTCATTATTAATGCAAAAACCTTTAGACATAATATTGGGCACGTTTGCAAAGCTATAACATGCTCCCATATTTCAACCAACTACACTTAGTATCATCACAAAAGTAAACGTGTTGCTTGGTGGCCTAACAACAATATGTTTCAGAAAACCATGTTTTACAAAGAAAGTTGGCTTTATTTTCGTTAAACTTTTCTTAAACACTAATTTGGTGTCTAGGTGGTTTTGGATGCAAATTGTTAAACTTTTCTTACTACATTGAACTTGAGGCATTTGTTTTTGTTATCAAAGCAAAATAACTTTGCTTTGCAATTAATGCTAGATGTTTTGGATGTTAGGAATCTCATTGTACAGATCTTATAGAGGAATTTCACACCTAGAAAATCAATATGAGCACAATCAAGAAAACTACAGCTTCGTGAAATGATCCAGAATTTACTAAGTGCCACTGTACAATTCTTATATGGCAGCATAAAAGGTTGCAAATTAATACAAATTAACCCCTTAAAACAGACCTTTCTATGATCAGATGTAAATGGTGGGACAGTGACTCATATCACATCTTTTCCATCATTACTTCGTGTCACCCCAATATTTGCGACAACTATTGCTTTCTCAATGAGCTTGAGGCTGCACAACATATGGGTGTCAGCATAATAGGATGAAAAATTCAAAACCAACTCTGAACGGGGAATGATAGACAACTTACCAAGATTTGTCATATGGCTGAATAAGAAGAGAAGTTGAATCTGAAGTGTTTATATGTGCAATACTCTACAAGTTCACTAGTGTTCCATAGTACTCAACCTATAGAAATTATTTGCTATATATGCAGTTTCACCAGTAGTCAATAGTACTCAAGGTGTGGTAGGGGAGGAAGACCTGGATGGAGAAGAAGGCACAACGACAGCTCAGATGTAGTAGCCACCGACATTCGGGCTCCACTGGTCTCGCCCTTCCCTGTGTCGAGCGCTTTGGTGGCTCATGTCCAGTAGGAGAGGTGGGCAGTGGCAGTGCCGTTATGTGGGGGAGGAGAGGTGGGTGGCGCCGTTATGTGGGGGAGGAGTTGAGGAGACTAGAGGGGAAATTGACTGCTCGAGTGGATGAGCTAGGGTAAGGGGGTGTATGCATTACTTGGCTTTTTACGGATAGTAACCAGATAATAATCTTGTAACTATCTGGCTAATTTCCCGGATAGCTCTGTATCCGTCAGATAGTGTCTTTTCAATCCATTTCTGTATCCAGAAAAACTATTCGGCTTCATAGTCCGTATCTGACAAAACCTCTGGATATCCACAAAATATGCTCCAAATAGGATTTGAATTAAAACAGACAGACGGATGGTTAGGAAATATCCGCTCCATTTGCACCCCCTATGCATGATGTATGTCGGTCTTGCGAACATGGAATGATTGCATCTACATAGAAAGCCATCATCTAGTTTTGAATATTTTCAATCGCCTTCCACCTTATGCATGTATATATAATGGTGCTGAACTCTGCTTCACCAAGGACGCTGGAGTCCTCATCGTGCTCCACCTATTATTTGTAGAAAGCTTTGCATAATCTTCGTCATCTTTGATTATATAAATCTCTAGCTAACCTGTGTGTCCGTCATCTTCGTCTTTCATTGGCCTTATATTAGGATCCCACTTGTTAACTTAAAATTGTTAAATTTGTGTGGCAACATAAACATTTTGTTTTTGACTAATGAATGAAAAATAGTGTTCAAGTAGGCACTAGGCGCTATACGGATGGCAAGTTGGGGCATAGCGCTTAGGCCGCTTAGGCGGGGCCTAGGCGGATGATTTGTCCAAAGGGGCTGCGAGCGATAACAGTATATATTTGATGTTTAGAGGAAAAATTGTTACCTAGACTAAGTAGCAATGATGTAAAATAGAGTTGATGATGATGGATACTTCATCACTTGATGTAAATTCTTGATGTAAATGCTTCCTGTGAACCTGCACATTAAGAATTAAGCAATGTATGAGACTCTTGGTATTTAGACAATATACTCCAACTATTGTGCTTCAAATTTCAAAGTAAAGTACAAAACAATGAAAGAAATGACAGCAAGGCAATAAGACATAGATCAAATAAAACAAAATCACAACCACACATAGTCATAGTTCTCAATTTCTCACATCACAAGTTCATAACCGCACATAGCAAAGTTCTCAAATGTCACAAGCAAGCAAGTAAAATTGTTCATAAAGAAACTTAAGCAATGCAGCAAACATGAATCAATCTTCATCCTTTTGTCCATAATCCTGGGATGGAACCACTTCATCTTGGTCGGTTTCAAACTCAACATACTCAAGATTCTCATTCACTTCCGACGTCGACACGACGGATGACATCCTATATTAACAATTTAACATATCAAATTTAGAAAGTATTAGAAGCAGTAGAGCAGAAGCATGGTAGCAAGTATATCAATCGGTAACTATATCTCTATATAGCAGTAACAACAGTGTAGCAACTAGCACAACTACTTATCTACTTCATAAGTTCATATGTTACTACTTACTAGCAGGTGCAATAGCACAGCAACAGAAGAGGAGGCCATGGCACGGGCAATAGCAGATGCAACAACAACAAAGGAGGCCATGAGCACAGGTGATAGCAGGTGCAGCAGCAGCAGAGGAGGCCGCAAGCATGGGCGATGGCAAGTGCTGCAACACATCAGTAGTAGAGGAGGCCATGAGCACGGATGATGAAGAGAGAAAAATAAAGAGGAAGAAGAAAGCAGAAAATTAAGAGGAAGAAGAGATGTATCATAGCGGGGGTGGCCCAATCGACGGCGAGGAGGACGATTTGGCAGCTGGGGAGGAGGATTTGATGATGTGGGGGACGAATCCACCGCGAGGAGAAGGATTCGACGGCGGGGGTGGCCCAATTGATGGCAAGGGGGAGGATTTGGCAATAGGAGGAGGATCTAGTGATGTGGAGGCCAAATCAATGTTGGGGGAGGATGATTTGGTGATGGGGTAGGTCGAATCAATGGTAGGAATAGCGGATTCGATGAGGGAGAGGCTGAGGTGGTGGAATGCCACGGCTGAGTGGTGGATCGAGCAACATGGAGGCCAAATCAATGGTGAGGGAGGAGGATTTGGCCAGCAGCAAGCTAGCGGTAGCTGCAGCAGCCTCCACTCTCACAAACCCTTCTAAATTCTCACATCAAATCCTACCCCAACCTGACCATCTTTTATACCCCTCCTTTTACCTCCACCTAGGATGTAACATCCTGAAAAAAATGTAAATATTAAATTGTGAAGCTTTTGTATTATTTTATTCGCTCTTTATTTGAATTTGGAGTTTGTGTTATTTTTCTGAATAATTTAAATAAAAGCTCCAAAACGGCAATGAGATCAAGGGGAAAACAAGCATGTTTAAATATTAGAAAATTTAAAATTTAAGTAAGAATCTGAAAAGATGATCCAGAAAGGAATGGGGGAAAATTTTTTGGTTTAGACATAAAGCCCTCATTTTAAATAATGGCATGAATAATGAGGGAAGCAAATAAATTAAATGCCAACAATAGTTGAAAATATTTTTATTAAGTCCAAAATGTCATCAGGAATTTCTATGAATTTTTCCTGAATTTTTGGAGGTATTTTCATATTTTTTTGACCTTATTGGAATTTTCTGGCAAATTTTAAAAGCAAGAAATTAAAATCTGGAAAAATCGGAATTTCAACCCACCCTCCGGCCGCCACATGGACGGCCAGATGCCGCCCACGTCGCCGCTCCCATCCCGCTTTCCCCTCCTCTCGGGCCGCCACCTGGCCGGTCCCGATCAACGCCACACCGACCCGCCCGCGCCATCCACCGCCCGCTTCGCGCCCTCGCTCAGCCGCTCGATGCGCGCCTCAGCCCATCCGGCCCGTCCGCTCCCTCGCGCCCCTCTCCCGCTGACTGGTGGGGCCGAGTCGTCAGACTTTCTTCCTCCTCCCTCTTCTTCTCCACGCGGCCGCGACACGGTTCTTCCTCGCGCTCGCGCTCGGCCGCAGCGAATCCTTCACCACGCGGGAAAAATTTAAAAGTACAGCTACAGGAGGGGGGAAGCACCTCTCCCGCCCTCTCTCTCCTACAAAATCCCGGCGAGATTTGCTCCATTCCCCCTCGCCAGCGTGAACAGGGCGGCGGCCACATGTCGGCCTCGCCGTGCGCCTCTCTCCGGCTATATAAGCCCTACCTGGGAGTCACAATCGCGCCGCAATGTCTCTCTCTCCCCTCCTCTGTGAGCAATAGAACCGTGGTGTTCCAAATCGCCGGCAAGCTTGCTTCCTTCCCCAACTCCGGCGATCGCCGATCCGCCGAACCGAGCCACCAGAGTCCGATTCCCCACTCTTGAATCATCTCCGGAGCATCGTGAGGCTATCCCCGGTCTCACCCGCACCTCCCGAAGCTCGTACCTCGCCATCACCGGAGCACCCGCCCGAGCCGCCGCCGTCGCTCGCTGCCAGCCCTCTCCGGTCACCGTCGCCCCCGGCCGCCTGCACCAGAAGACTCACCCTCACGCGGGGATCACATATCACGCAGCCCCCGGACCTCTCCGGCCACCACTCGCCGCCGGCGCCGCCGTCCTCTTCTTCCTCTGCCTGGAACCCTCCCGGAGCTACTTCAAGGGGATTACTTACCCCCTATAGGGTAAGCAACGCTCGGGCGAACCGAGTGGCTTCCAGCGTTACTCTTTCCCTCCCCTCGCTCCCGCGGCACGCGTTCGAGCCCCGGCTCCGCGCCTGCGGTCGAGCATTTCTTTTAAAATGCATCTCTGACAGCTGGGTCCCACCTGCCAGTGACTCAGCACCGCCGTGACCACTGACAAGGGGGTCCCACATGTCAGTGACCGGACACGCTGACATACGGGCCCCACTGGCCATTGAGACAGAGGAAAATAGTAAAAGAAAAAGATAAAAATTAAGAAAATGACATGTGGGTCCCACTGTCAGATATTTTACATTTTATGGAATTAATTCAATCTGAGAACTTCAAATAATCATAACTTTCTCATTTTAACTCCAAATTGGATGGGACAAATTTCTAAATTCATCTAAAATCAAGATCTATCCAATGGAACTGAAATCATAATTTTTAGAGTTCATTTGAATTTCTGGTGTTATTTGGTTTGATTTGCTGCTTTTCTTTTTGTACAAATTTTTGGCGCGCGCTAAAATAGCATACGAGGCACAAGAAGAAGAGATCGAGGCAGCGACACTAGAAGCACCAGAAAATCCGGATCCCGACCACTGTGACCAAGGCGAGTCAATACTTTGATCATGTTGAACCCACATTTATGCAAATTACTTGGTTTTAAATTAACAAAATGCATGCTGTTATTTTTATGCAAATACATGCTAAACTTGATATTCTAGTTAAATGCCAATGCTTACCTTGAATAGTATTACCCTCCTTTGGAATGATTAAATGTGTAAACCTTGTCGCCCTAGTAAAAGTATAATACTAATATTTCAAAAATAAGTCCCTAATGATATGCTATGCTTAGTGTTGCATTAATACTCAGGGGGCGCTGAAATGCCCCAAGTTTCATTGTCACTTTTAATCGTAAGAACTGGTTTGGGCAGTCATGGTGATAATGACTGATATACTTGATATACCTATTTTACACACCCCAATATTCTCAACTTGCTTAAATATCTGGGCGGATTGGTTCGAGGGTGTGTATGTGTGGTGCAGTGGATGCACAGTGTGGTGCAGTAGATGCACAGTGTGGTGCAGTGGATGCACAAAGTGGGCTAGCGATAAGACCGCCCAGATGCCACTAAGGACTGAATCTTGTCATGTCACCCCGTGTAAAACCGTACAACCACAAGTCTGTAAATTACAACTTGGCTAAGTAAATTTATCAAAACTCCGGACTCATCTCACTGGTAGGGGTGTGAAGGGGTTATGCTATGGCAAGGGGGCCTGAAGGGACACCAGTGGAGGGTGAAGTTTCCCAGCTGTCCTACGTTGCGGAGAGGTAGAAGTCCGGCTGCGTAGTGGCTGGGGGAAATATCCCGCGCATAGATGGGACCCACCGCAAGTGGGCAGTTTCCCATAAGGGTGAGATGAGAAAAGGGTCTAGATACTTTGAAAAGTCACTGTGATGGTCTGCTCAACCACACGTCTAAGGAATCGTGTGGGGCAACGAGTTGATTGTCTCTTGTGGTGAAAGTGTACAAACTCTGCAGAGTCAAAACTATTCGAATAGCCGTGCCCACGGTCAAGGGCAGACATGGGAACTTAACTAGATATAGTTCTGTTTACAAAATATTGAAAACTGGGAATGGAAAAGTGGAAGGGCGATGGACTGCCCTGGTTTGGAATTGTCCTGAGTGTCGTCCCAGTGGTAAGTTAAGCGGCTATAACGCTGAAGAATTGCTATATGGTGCAGATGCCATGTAATGGTGGATGGAATCTGAATCACTATTATTACTGCATTCAACATATACGTGTGTTCAAAATGCTAGGTCTTAAGGAATTTTTTATATAATTGTATTCAAAAGCACTCTTCGCAAAAGAAAATAAACTTAAGCCATCCTTGATTAGCCATACATGTTATATACTGCATTCTGTGTGTTGATTCGCTGAGCACGGGGTCGGAGTGCTCACGCTCGCTTTGCGGCAAAAATCCAGAAACAGGAACGCAAGACCACTACGCCTACGAGGAAGCTCCCGCTACGGAGGAGAAGAATGACGAAGGAAACTAAGGCGTAGGCTTCATTGATTAAACATGGACAAGTGGACATCCGGCGTTGTGTGCACGTATGTTACTAGTTAGCTGGTGACATACAATGCACACAGTACCTTCCAGTCGCTTGCCTATGGATTTGGGTTTGCTTTTGCTGTATTTCCGCTGTGCGTACTTGTAATAAGGATATCTGGCCTGATCGGCCCCTTTTGTAAACTCTATCACCCGACGTAGTGTATTTCAATTTATGTAATATAATGGTTGATTATGCGATGTATGAAATGATTCAGCAATGTACCTGTGTGCACTAACTACTGATCCAGGGATTAGTGCAGTGAAACACAGTAAGATTCGGATTGAAAAATCCGGGTCTGACATAGGATGCCTCCGCTGTTGACTCCCCACCTTATTCTACCGTGTCGAGGACGCCAAGTTTGCCTAGGACCGGCTTTGACCGCCTAGGTGGCCTCCTTGCCTACCCGATTGATTACCATGTAATCATGGTGGCGAGGCTGCACCTGACGCCTAAGCGGCGCCTAGGCTGTCTTTGTGATCATTGGTATTCATTTGGAGAAACTCTCCCCCCGTGACTTGTAAAAAAAAAAAGTCGTCTCCAAATCCATACTTATCGATTATTCTTAGCAAGAGAGTTTGGCCGATGTGAGCAAACGAGGGGCAAAGCATATATGTGATGTTTATTCTTAGATGATGCATGTTATATGTGTTAATCTTGAGTAAAATTCAGACATTTACATAGTTATGAATATTGTCAGTTATTAAAATATGAATATTTTCCAAACTACTAGCCCGATCAGTGAACTAGTGCTCTGGTTGGTTCGATCACCGGTCTAGTTTTTTTAAAGCTAGATACTCTACCAGGAAGCCTAGGGATGCAAACAGATCGAATACAAATGGATAATGCCTCTACCATATTTATTTTCATATTTTTTTCTCAGATGCGGACATGAATACGAATACCTCAAATATGGATACAAATATGAATAATGTTGAAGATATGGAGCGAATACAAATCAAAATAAATACAATCATGAATATTTATTGGAACATGAAAACCCCTTAAACACGTATATAGAGACACTCACACACATATGAATGGATGTGTGTGGACTATGTGGTGTCTATCTAGCACCCCTAAAATTACGTACTGGTACCTAGCTATAACCGCCATGAACTTGACCCGATGGGAGCGTCTTCATGCAATGCACATGATTTGCATGGACCTTGTCATTCACCGGCCATACATGTAGTTCACTGTAGATGAGATTCTGGGCCTAACGTGAGGGATGGGGAATTGGCTCAGCTGCACATCTGGGTGGGATGTTGTTAGTGGATCCAAATGGTCGAGTTGTATCTAGGTCACTTGGACCATGTTAGAACAGACCTTGATGCCTTCAGGCTGACTAGCCCAATGGCCGACAGCCTGGCACTACTAGCCCAGTGGCCAGTGGACCGGATATCCGAAAACCCTAATCATCGGATAGTTCGAGTCTGTATTCATATTCAACGGATAGTGCGCTACCATATTCATATTCATTTTTAGAAAAAAAAAATCCGTATTCATTTATGATTCGAGACTATCTGAGAAAAATCCGAGCTGGAACATTCTGTATTAAAAAATTGTCCGAATCGATCGAAAACTATCCAATCCGTTTTCACCACAAGGAAGCCTAGCACAACATGCATAGACAAATTTGATGATTTGCCGCTTCTTTGTTTGCAACAACTCATTTGCCCTATAGTTAGTTTTAATTGATGATTTGTCCCATCTTTCACTGACCCATTGATCATTTACCCTTTTTGACAATTTTGCCCTTATCTTCCTCCTCCTTCCTCTTCTTTCCTTCTTTCTTCCTACTCCGGCCATGGCTAACCCAGTCTACCTCCATTGCCACCGCCGACCGATGCCGGAGCAGCTCGCCAAAGAAATCGATGAAAAGGCCTACATCGACCTCGCTCATGTAGAGGTACTTAGAGAGGCCTGCATGAGGATGGTGTCGTGCGTGAGGCTGTAGCCATCACGGGCGACGGTGGGCATATAGAGCGTGAGGTCAGCGACAAAGCCGCGGAAGTGTTAGGAACTTCGACCACGGCCACTATGATTTTGACCACGGCCGTTACGACCATAGCCGCTACGACTACGGTCACTTCAACCACGACTGTGGTCGTAGTAGTAGTGGTCATAGCGGCTGTGGTCGTAACAGCCGTGGTCGAAGTGACCATGGTCGTAGGTACCTCTACACGAGCGAGGTTGACGCATGCCTTTTCATTGAATTTTTCGGCGAGCTACACCGACATCGGTTAGCAGTGGCAGCGGAGACAGACTGGGTCAACTATGGCCAGAGCAAGAAGAAAGAAGGAAAGAAGAGGAGATGAGGAAGATAAGGGCAAAATTGTCAAAAAGACAAATGATTAATGGATCAGCGAAAGATTGGGCAAATAATCAATTGAAGGGCCTGTTCTTTATCGCTTCTAAAAGCGGCTTTTGGCTTTTACTATAGTACTTAACTTTCAAACGAAGTATTTTCTCAAGACAGGATCTACAAGTTAATTGTAGTACACGTTAAAAACACAACATTTGTATCAACCAAAATCGCAAGCGGGTATCTTTCTCTCCGTAATCTCTATCGCAAATAGTCATAATTCAAAATTTTCAGCCAAAAATCATAAGCCGCAACCATATCAAATAGGCCCAAAATCAACTATAAAACAAATAAGCTGATGCCAATAAAAAACTGAACAAATCATCAATTATCCCATATACATGTGGGTCCAGCCCAACTTCGAACGCAATAACACTGCAATACAGCCCAACCTACAAGGCCGCAAGATTCTGTCACAGAACAAGAAAAAGAAAGCCCAATCCTCAACGTCCATTCCACTAGGCACACGCCAGGCACGTACGTTCGTCGTGCTCCTCCGCGACGGCCACGAATCCGGCGGCGGCGGTGGCGGAGACGGAGTCGGCGGACCTGTTTGTGCAAGAAGCTACGCCGCGCTGAGACGAGTGGTACTTGCTGTATAGTCTCCTTGCCCTGCTTTCTCTTCATGTGTTCGGGTATACCCGAAGAATCGGCGATTCTTAGCTTCGTGCAGTTACGTCTAGTGGCGTAATCTTACCTTGCATGCAGCTCTTTTTTTGCATTCTATGGTCCTTAGATACATGTAGGCGTAATTTCCAGTGTCCCGGGGTGTTCTGTGGGAAGGCAGGCGAGGTGTTTGTGGAAATGCCTGAATGAGATGTTGTTGCGGTTTTATATGGGACCTTGGTATATTCTGTAAGTTTTATGCGCTGCTGATACAGGAGCAAGGTTACTCAATGTGTATAGAGGTGGCCAAATAGACCGTGCCTGCCAGGCCAGCCCAAAGCATACCACTGTTGGCCTGGCCTAGGCACAGCACAACCAACCATTGAATTGTGCCGGGCTAGCCTGGCACGGCACGACCCATGTAGGCATGGTTATCCCGTTAGGCACGATTAGCCCGCTAGGCACGACTCATTTAGCACTGTTTTGGCCGTAGGGGCTGAAATGCACTAGACGGGCTATCTTGGCCCATCGGGCCTAATGGGCCTAGGCCAGCACAGCCGACCCGTGTGCTCTGTGGGCCGTGCCCATGGGCTGACATGGCATGGCATGGCCCGTTTAGGCTGTTAGGCTTAATGAGCTGTGCCTAAATGGGCCGTGCCTACACGGGCCCGTGCTGTGCCTGGCCGAGCCACCCATTTGGCCACCTCTGAATGTGTAACTAGCTTTCTATGTGTTATCTTGAATGACTCTGACGGTGAGTTGAGTGATTGGTGGCAAATACAATTTTACCAAAGTAATATCCAATAGAATGAATGCCCGCTTCTCTGGAGTTTACGGAGTTTACATTTGGCCTGGCAATACATTTTGGTGTGGGATGCTTCTTTTGTTATCTGAGAAGAGAGTGTGTGGTTGTCCATATGAACAACTTATGAGCAATTCGACTAATTTCGGATGCTTGTCCTTGGAAAGTTATATGTACAGATCGACTTAGCCTGATATAGCTTCTTGAACAACTAGTTAGTAGTTAGATGTGCACATTGCTATAGACCTTGTGATAGTATGCTCAAAGTACTGCACCCAAATTCTAGGAGCATAGTTAACTTGGAAATGTAAATTGTGTTACCACTGCTGTGTAAGCTCTAAGCATCTGGTATTCTGTGTAATGACAATCATAGGCATTATCTTTGTGACATGGTCGTTGGTTATAGGTTTTCATGCGGATGTAGTATGGTGCAATCTGCTCAAGAAAATAACACTTATATTGATGTTTACTTGTTTTATCTGTCAAAGTTTTATAGAGATGCAAATGCTTTTGCCTTTCCCAATTTGGTTGTATGACAGCTAGTTATGTTATTGTCAATACAATCACCTAGGAACTTATGATCTGTAGAAGCAATATAAGATACTGAAACTTTTGCTGACGGCTGCAGATGACTTTTAGTACTTCTACTGAGTGCAGTTTTCTGTCAGCTGGCCACTGTGTAGAACTTTGTTTGTCTAACTGATTTATCTTCTTTCTAACACCAGCGTCAAGCTGCTGTGAGATGGATGCTTTTTATCAGTGTAAGGAGATCTTAAAGATCCAGAAGTTTCGGCGGATGGTGTCCTATGCTGGATTCTACTGCTTCACTACCCTCATTACCTATGCTTACACAAGCAACACGTATGCCGCTGCTGATTTACCTTTCTTTACGTACTTGCAGAATCTTCTCACTTCTTGTTCTTACCCGTCAACATTCTCTGTTTGGGCTTATCGCAGGTCAAGGGCTGGCATTTCAAGGGCTGATCAGTATTATGCCTCCTACCCTGCTGGTACTGAGCTACTAACTGACACTGCAAAGGTATGAAAACTGAAAAATGTGTCTTGTGATTAATTGTTTTGAAAGGGTCTTGTGATTAATTTTTTTGAGAGTCTTGTGGTTAATCTATGACCACTTCTTTTTAAATCTTAACAGTATGCAGATGTAAAAAAGGTGTCATTTTGTTTATTTCATGTCACTTGCTTCAGAGAGGTGATATTTGATTTTATTTGGTGGTTTGCAGCTTTACAAAGCCGCATTAGGTAATTGTTTTGAAATAGATGACTGGGGTCCAATAGAATTCTCCATCATGGCAAAACATTTTGACCGGCAAGGCAAACCACCATATGCCTACCATGCTGTAAGTGGTTACCCACTTGCCTTTCAACTAATGCATGCTGTGCTTGCTTAACACTTGAAAATTTGCATTACAAAACACCTACGTTCCTATGTTTGTCTGGATTTATTTTTCATGCAAAATTTTCAAGTTTTATATCTACCTTTACTGTGTTTTTCAGCAATACATGGCGCACCTTCTATCCCATGGCCAACTCGATGGAAGTGGTTAACTGCAGGGTGTGCCTTAGTTGACTCTCGTGAAGCTCTCTGCTATAGTCCGTAAATTAGCACTTGTATTCTTTGTATCATCATTGCAACGAAAATGTACTGGATCTTGTACAAAAGAGCTGTCTTGCTGATTGCTGAGTTTAGATGGCACGCGGCAATGAATGGCAGAGTTTAAAGCATAATTAGATGATGAAATTTTAGGCTGTGAACCGCTACAATACCAGATTATTGTTACTACAAATGGTGCGACATTTTCCAAGGAATCATGATAGTGCCCGGTTATTTTTGAATGGAACTCTTTGGATGTCAGTGGTTACTTGTAGTAGTTTGTGCGCTCGTATGAAGTTTCCCTTTGCACCAGCAAAGATCAGGGACCTCGATCCTGTACCGCTATACCTGGACTTGTTGTACCCTGCATCTCTTCACTGGAGCTAGCATCTGGAGGTGGTGTGTGAAGGCATGTGGTTGGCTTCTGAGCTTCAGTTGATCCCCTCAGGTTGTCGGTACCAGTTGATGAGATTCTGAAGGTGCAACCTTGTCCTAATGTGTGGTGTCAATCCATTTACACTGCCATTTTCGATGAATCCCTACCTGTAATATGCACACGTCGTCTACACGCCCTTTCGATTCACACCTCGTCCATGTCGTCGTTTCACAGAGCTAGGGAGCCAATGACAAGTAGTACATTCTGCAAGGTACCATGCCTAAGATCCCGCTCTAAATAGGTTTAATTTTTGATTTTTTTAATCTTTCAACTTATTTAAGTTAGGAATCACTTAAAACTGCCGGCTTCTAATTTTGACTTTCCTCTTTTTCTTTTATTATTTTATATTGTTTGTGAGGATATAACGGTTTTATATATTTTATATTTTCCTTTTAGTTGAATGATTTAGAAAAGCTAACCACCATTATAATATAATTTTAGCTAAAACCAAACAACTAAAGTCATAAGTCAAAAGTTTTTGGAGCGGCCCTAATTCGCACGATGTTACTTCAGAACAATTGTACACCTTCACTACAATTACAGGGCAAAGAACGACGGCACAGCGAAAACCGAAGAGGCGACAGGAATTACAGCAGGAACATATGCATGCCAAGTGTCGAGCAAGAATGCCACTACACCAAGCATTGCATGCGCTAGTTTTGGACCAGCGCGACGTATCTAGTCTTCTTGGAATCTGTGACGGCCTCGTCGACGGCGTCCGACGATCGGCAGAGCATCGCGGCCGCCTTCGCCTTGCCGCGGGGCTGCGCGATCCGCCGGCCCAGGCTGTCGTAGTGGATGGCGCCGGTGAAGTCGAGCGGCTCGCACCGCTGCCCCATCAGTATCGCCCGGCGCCACAGGCCCTCGCCGTCCTCGCCCACGCCGGTGCCGCCGCCGCCGCCGCCTTGCGCCGCCGCCACGTGCTGCTTCTCGAGGCTTCTGCCTCGGCGGAGGAGGCGGCGTGTGGCTCGCAAGACGCGGCGGGAGCAGGCGGCCACGGCGCTGGACACACTGCTGAGGAGGCTGGCCATGGATGGTGCTTGCTCAATGCCTCGCTGGTGTTGAAACTTCTGCAGTTCAGCGAGGGTATCAATTCGGGCAATGCAGAGTGAGAGTAAATTGAGTTTCTTGGGTTTGTTATTTATGGATAGAGTAGGCTTGAATTGAACTATACTACTAAATCTTTCCCATAGAAAAGGATCCAAAATTGTATAGAATCATAAATGGTCAGTATTTAATAAGTTGGGTTTGAAGGCTAGAAAATCTTTTTGCGAGTTTCTGCGTGCTTAAATTGGCACTATTTTTTAGATACAGGAGACAACCTTATACAGTCATACTACTACATCTCCCGATCTCCGGCATCTGTTATCCATAGGGAAAAACAGATTGCCAAAATCGCCCAACATTACAGGGTCTGTTTGGGACTGCTCTGCTCCAGGTTTTCCAGCTCTGCTCCACCAACTCCACCATGGAGCAGCTCCACTATGGAGTTCCTGGAGCAGGTGGTCCTGTTTGGCACGCAGCTAACTCCAACTCCAGGAATGTAAGGTTTCCCTGAGAAAGGTCCAATGTGCCCCTGAATGATGTTTGGTGTATGTTTTGATGTCTGTGGAGCATATGTAACTGAATTTTTTGTTGTTGTCAATTGAAATATGATGTAAAATATTATAATCGCAATTAATTTATTCGAGAAAACTAAAAAACAAATATTTTGGTCAAATAACTCCATCCTTTTGTCCCATAAATTGCAACGTGTATGATAGATAATTAACAAAGTTCATCATTCAAATACAAATAATTGTCCATAGATAACTAGAGAGTAGTTTTTTCGTGTAAATTACATACTACGTACTTGAGAGGCGATTCTTTTGTTCTGAATTTCTGATGTATTATACGTTTGTTGCGTAGTCGGTCGTAAAAGAGCATGGGCTTAGCCCTCTGGAGCTTTGCGAGTTTTGAGTAGGATTTTTTTTTGGTTGAGGCGCCATGTATATGCTCAAATCTACGACAACCGCGAGTAGTTTGTAACCATGTATAACAAACGAACACTGATTTATGACTTATATGAGTAATTCTAATACTAGAATGGAACTGATTAGATCATTTTAACGTCGTTCTTAGCCATTACCAATGGTAACTCTTAACGCTATCCGTGCATATCGTGCTTAATGAAGTTCCGCCGTGTTCTAATGTCTCGGCTAAAAACGACCATTTGAAGTAGGGAAACTACACCTATTTCAATAGAAGTTGAGTTGAATGGGGATGGTTAACAGCACAGCATTAATCCATAATCACTCGATAAAAGCAAAGGATTTGCTCAAATTGGATGCCATGTCTTGGCGCTTTCACGGTTTCACCAATACCAATTTTAACCCTTCAGCATTCCCTTCCTGGTGAGGTGACTTCCATGTCTTGGCAGATAGTGGTTTAACTTTCATCTGTTGAAGTGACTGGGGAATGGCGAAATCAAGCACCAAAAGGCTCATTCATATTTGTCGAATCGGAGGATATACTTGCGCATACCTATATAGGAGGCAAGTTATGTTAGCATCACATGTTTATGAACAGCAATTTGGAGACTACAAAACTTCAGACGACAATGTACACAAGAATATATTCTGGTTCTTTTTATGTAACGCCAGAACCCAGAACATATCAATACTGGCATTACATACACTCGAGTCTCGAGACTGATGCCACTAGAGCTGTAGTCAGCAATTGTTATATTTGAAGATGGACAGAGCATTCGTCAGTTTCAGAAAATAAGACATCAAATCTTGTGTAATCAAGTATGATTCCCTTAATGTTTATTTTTCTTCTTTTTCTTTTTATGGTCAGGGTGAGAAGAACGAGCAAGGATGGCAGTAATATTTACCTGCTCATGTGCCTGTTTGAAATCACTCACTTTAGGGAACGGACATCACTGCTAGAATACTGAGGAGGCAATAGTCTATTCTCTGCTTCTGCTAAGGCTCTCTCCTGCAGGTAGACAAAAAATGATAAATTGGATTTCTGGTGTAACCTTAACAAGGACAATGGAAGATTAGTTATTCAACATATTAATGAATGTTCTGCAGATCGTCATCCAGTGATATGATAATTTAAATCATGTTACCGTTCTTCTGTGCATAAAAAATAGTGCTTCCACAGCATTGGTTATATTAGATCAGTCGAGTGGAATCACAAAGATCAGAAACAATTACTCAGTAGATATTGAGAAAACACATAGGAAAGTATTTCAAGAATTTAAACTAACCTTCTTCTCTCTTTCAAGGATTTCCCTAATGGGGCAATGGGCAGCAGTAATACACATATTCTGAAAAATAATTGTAGCCGTCAACACAAAGAACATGAAACTCATCATTCAAAAAAAGGAAATAAAGCAAGAAAGAAACAATCTCAACATAAAACTAAATACCTTCAGATCACTGCCTGAATACCCATCAGTCAAGTTAGCGGGGGGGGGGGGGGGGGGGGGGCGGGGGCGGAGGAGAGGGGCGGCGCGGGTGGGGGGGGGGGGGGGGGGGCGGAGGAGAGGGGTCGCTCGGGTGGGGGGGGGGGGGGGGGGCGGAGGAGAGAAATCGGAGGAGTCGGGGGAAAAGAAATCCAATCGGTACGGAGGAGAGAAATTGTGTAATGGCAGTAGTGGGTAATTTTTCACCAACTCCACGAGGAGTTTGGAAACCTTTGTTTGTGGAGCACCCTTTGAGGAGCTTCATAAAAAACGTGGAGTTGGTCTCTAACTCCACCTTTTTCTTAGAGCGGAGTTTTTGGAGTTAGACCTGTTTGGTTAGCGAAGTAGGGAGCGGAGCTGGAAAACTTGGAGCGGAGCAGTCCCAAACAGGCCCTACATACACAGAGAGTTCAGAAAAACGAAAACCGAAACGAAAAGATGATACCGACTGTCGATAAACTGGAAAAGAAACAGAGATAACTACCACAGCAACAGACGTTGGTGACAGAAATTGAGAGCATAAATTGGCAGTGTTAAAATGCAGGGATGTACCACCGCAATTCCTCGAGATCATCCGTAACTGGCCTCTAGCTAGCCTTCGTTTTGCCCGTGTTCTTTTCGGCTTTTCAACGATTTTTTAGTTTCTCTTATCAATAACTATTTATTAGATTAATAAGCCGCAGCTCTAAACACTACATATCATTACACCACTTTGGTCTTGGCTTAAATTATACGACGGCACACAAGCATCATGTTTCATACATGCTCTTTCCCGGTTCCAGAATGCCAATTACGTATCGAAAACTCTCAATACATATAAACTGCACTTTTGTCCAACCCATACTGACAAATGATAACACACAAGCTGCAGAAACTCTGAACAAAGCACACAAATCATTACACCACTATCGGTTTATCGCGCCATTTGTAATCCACAATCTAATATGCTACTTTGCATCCGTGATCCCTATGAGCATAACACAACTATATTAGTATCACTCATGCCCGATTCCATTACAACTTTGCAGGTACAATTGCCAACCAGGAGCATTTCTACTCCAGATTTTGCCTTATCACAGGCACTAACCTAGCAAGATCATGGATTCGCAGTTCATGAATAAGCAAAATCTGTAACCCAAAAGTATCTATCTATACCAATTAATGCAGAACAAAAAAAAAAGATATTCTGAAACAACGAGAGCATTGCAGTGTTACTATCTGATCTTCTTGTTCATGTTGCCGGCGAGCTGCCGCATCTGGAACCTCCAGAACATGAAGATGGCGAGGGCGGCACCGACGAAGACGAGCCCCACCACCATCTCCCCCTCCCCCTCCTGCCTCCACGCCACCTCCTCGATCCGCCACTCCCTCCTCCCCTCCATCGCCTCCGCCTCCACCAGCGCGTACACCCGCTTCCGCTCCCGCACCGCCACCGCGGCCACGGCGCCGTCAGCCACCGCGTCGTCGCGCTCGGCGCACGACGCCCACGCGTCGTTGCTCCCAACGAGACGCAGCGTCGCGGGCCCGCCCACCGCCACCGCCCCGTCGCTCCGCACCGCCACGGCGGTCGGCGTAGGAGGCGTGAAGGCCCCGGACACGGTTCTCGCGGCGCCGTCCTCCATGTCGACGCGGAGGAGGTGGCCCGTTCTGGGCTGGCCCACGAGCAGGAACCCGCGGCTCACGTGCGCGGTGAGGGAGGACAGCGGCTCGGAGCCGTACGCGGGCGAGGAGCGGAGCGCGGCGAGGTCGCCGTCGGGGGACAGCCTGTAGATTCGAGCGCCCACGGTGAGGAAGGCGACGCCGGTGTGCGGGTCCACGGCGACGCCGCCTGGCGGGGCGGGGTCGGGGAGCGGGGTGGAGAAGAGAAGGCGGTGGGGGCGGGGGGAGCGGAGATCGAAGGCGGAGACGGAGCCCGCAGAGGCCACGAGGAGGCGGCGGCGGCGGTCGTCGACGGCGACAGCGGAGGCACCGGATGACACGATCGACTCAGCGACGCCGGCGTCGGAGACGGATAGGACGGCGTCGCCGCCGCCGGCCACGACGAAGTGCTGCGCCGTGGGGTCCCAGGCGAGGGAGGCGGGGGCGACGCCGCGGCTGGGAGTGAAGGTGACGACGTGGCGCGCGGAGGAGGGGGCCGGCGCGACGGCGGCGAGGAGGAGGAGCATAAGCAGCGGTAGGAGCGAGGCGGCCATCTTGGATGGGTTGGGTTCCGGGAGATTCGATGGGAGGAAGACGATTTGCGCCTCCGTCTTTGACCAGTAGCACAGGATATGTGTAATTTTCAGAGCAAACACTTTAATTTTTATAAATTGAAAGAAAATTCAAAACGGATCCTGAATTTGTTGAGGGCAAAAAAAGTAAACGACATTTGCTTTTCCTTTTTGTAAACGACAGTTTGTTGGAGATAGACATGTATACTCTGCAGTATTACAACATAAATCAGGTTCTTTATCCTAACGTAAAAATTTTAAGTTACAATTAGTTGGAGATAGACTCGTAGTCCATCCAAACAGTCCCATAGTGTTTGGAACGATTCACTCTGCATACGTTGGACTGTAACGGAAAACAGTTTTTTTTTCGACCAAGGACGTAGAAAACGAATTGATTTCTACGAATTTGCCGTCGTCCATGTCAATATTACGCGTCTGTTTCGGCATCCGTGCGCGTATCGTCCCTGAGCGCTCCTCTGCTGCCGCCATGTTTGCAGCTGCAAGAATTCGTAGACCACCGAAGTCATCATGTGGAGTCGAGTCATTGTTGATGATCATTTAAATAATATATTTTTTAATTTTTTGAATAAATATTCTTGTTACAGTCTTTACGACTACTCATGATCTTTACGACCACGTTCTGACTGCTACGACCACCTCCTGTAGCCGTACGACCACGTTGTAGTGGTTACGACCATCTCCTGCGTCGCTACGACCACTTTATTGGTTCTCCGACCATACAGACAGTCGTTACGACCGCACTGTGATCTCTCCGATCACGCCTCGCTAGTCCGACCACGTAGTCGTAAACTTCAGCTGAAGTTACGACCACGTTCACCGCCTCTTGCTGCACCTCCTTTGACCATAGTCGATCACTATAGTCATAGCTCCTTACGACCACAAAGTGATTCTGTCGACCGCTGTGGTCGTAATGACTTACGACCACGTCTCTCACTGTGGTCATAACGACTTACGACCATGTCTTCTCGCAATGCAAACACCTTCGCTCGTTGTCGTGGTCGTAACTCTGGTTACGACCACGTCTGTGAACACAATGAACTCGATAGACTTCCAGAACCAAACCGCTCTTCTCTTCTCTTTATTTCTTTCTCTCGATCACACAAATCTCTACGATCACCCTGATCATCCTCTCTCTCTTGCGCGCCTCTCAATCATACCGATCGCCTTGGCCTCTCTCACCCTTCTCACCTTTTCTCACCCTTCTCGTCTTGCTCTCTCGGTTACATGTCTCTGCCTTTTATACCCTACTCTACGACTCCGACTCAGTTACGACCATATCTACTATTCAAACTCGGCTACGACTATGAAACATACTCGAACTCGACTACGACTATAGAGCGGACTCGTATACGACCGCGACCCGAACTCGTATACGACCACGACTTGGACTCGTATATGACCATGGCCAAACTCGTACACCACTCCGACCACTCGTACATAACTAGGATTACAACCATGACTGGAAAAAATAAGATTACAACTCTAACAATCACCTCCTAATCTTGATTTTCCTTCTTGATCACGTCGACCTTATCTCTTACTGCTGCTTCTTCCTTGCATGCCTTCTTGGGCTGGAGAACCTGCTCCCACAGCCGTATGTCTGGTTGTCTTCCTCTTGCAGCCCTTGCTCACGCTTCCTCCACTAGCACCTACTCTCGCTGTCGTGTGCCCTTACTTTTGAGCACTACCCTCTATGCTGTGCTTTCTCCCGCCACCTCGGGACCCATCTACGACTTCCTTCTGCAGCACACATGAGAGCTCCTCCCGAGCCCCTGCTCGCTATGACCATGCCTGCTGCATGTAGTCTGTACTGACCACCCGAGCCATTGCTTCGCTTCTCTCCGCCTGCATGTGCTCGTCCGGAGTCGGCTGCATGCCCGTGCACACCTCCTACACTGCCTGTTACGACCACTCCATGCTTGCTGCATGCCCTTCCAGAGCCACTGCTCATTACGACCATGCCCTCTGCCTCGTCTCGCTTCTCTGCTGACTTGCTCGTTACGACTTCAGGCTTGCCTCCTGTTGCTCTCATGAGCGCTCTCAAGATTGTATATTGTGTTGAACACCTTTACACTCAAAACACCAAATAAAGCGTTAGTAACTTGAGCGTCGAGATGTGAGCATTTCTCATCCTCAATTGTTGTAGCAAGAGGATCCTTAAGAGGAAAAAAGCCTACATCTACAATCCGCCATATTTTCGGGCTCATGGCCTTAAAATATGATATCATGCGGATTTTTCAATTTGCATAATTTGTGCCATTAAATAGAGGTGGTTCATCTAGGTGCACAATCCTACTAGTCGCCATCCTTTAACTCTCTAGGCGGTTAATCCTAATATATGAGAGTCCAAGCTCTGATACCACTTGTAAGATCGAGGAGGCCGACTAGAGGGGGAGTGAATAGACGGTCTAAAATTTTCTTCAAATTAGTACTTACAATTAAAGACATTTTCTATTTGCCTAAACCAAGTAAACAATGCAGAAGCTTAAATCAAATTGGTTTAACTCAAATAACTCATAAGACAAAGAAATTCGCCTAAGTGCACCAACAATTCTAGCCTAGGTCAAGGTTTGCAATCCTAGGTTTACAAGCAATCAAAATAATGCTAAGTAAGTGCAATCAAAATAATGCTAAGTAAGTAAATTGCTTAAATGTAAAAAGAGCACAAGAAAGCAAACCACAAATGACACAATCTCTTTTTACCATGGTGTTCGAAGACTTGCCGGTCTCCCCTAGTCCACGTTGAGGTAAGCCCGAACAAATTGGACTGGCTCCACGAATTAAGCCTTCCACGTCAAATCACTAGTGATAGCTCTTTCCCGCTCTGGGTAGGTGAGTTTCAACCTTCACAACTTCGCCAGGTCTTCTCACAACCTTCTTTGAGAAGATCACCGCGCACGACGCCTCCCACGCTGTTAAGAAGTTGGCAAACTTCAAGAGTAACAAGCCAAGTCCCTCACTTTACTCTCACCACATGCAACGAATGCATAAGCTCAACTCGGACACGAAGTCCACCTCTAGAGGCAACACATGCACTCTAGATCCTCTCTCACACCTCACAAAGTGCAACACATGTACAATTGAGTGGAGACCCTCACTCTAGCTCAAAGAGTGCAAGACTAGTATCAGCAAACTTCTCTCAACAGTCCTTGAGGAGGTATTTATACATCTCCCTCAAAAACTAGCCGTTAGAGAAGAGAGAGGGCAAAAATCAGCAAGGGCCGGAAGTACCGCAGTTACACTGCCGGCACTTCCGCTCTCCCAACGGTCACAAAAAACTAGCCGTTGGGCTGGAAAACCGGTCAGACTGCCACACAGAACCCGGTCAAACCACAACATCTACCGGTCAGACCGCTTTGAGAAAAATTAGCGGAGTCCCTCTCTGGAAAAAGGTTCCGCGCGAAGGACGGAAGTTCTGGGGGCCGGTCAGATCGCTACCTCAAAGCCGGTCTGACCGCCGGGTCCACACCGGTTAGACCGCCATTACAAGGCTGGTCTGACCTCCGGATCAACACCGGTCAGACCTCTAGGTCATAACTTTTGACTCCGATGTCGGAATTGAGTGATTTTGGACTCTATGGAAGGCTTATTCAGAGGGCTACACAACCCATCTGTTTGCATAATCTTAAACACATTAGATAAATGCAGAAATCAAAAGACATCCAAAGAGTCACTAACATGGTCTAATGTCAAAGGAAATAGTAACAAACAATTTTAGACTATGCCAAAGGATAATGCATGATCTCTAATTTTTACAAAACACATTTGCAAACTTAGATCATGTCACAAGGAGTAGGTACATGGACTTCAACCTTTTGCAAAACACATTTACAAAGTATAGTCACATGTTACGAGGATTCACCACATGAGCTTCAACCATTTGCAAAACACATTTGCAAATGTAGGCCTCATGCCAAGATGAGCTAGAGCAAGTGAGGTTGAGCCATCAACATATGATGAGACTCAAATTATTAGACACGACCCCTCTTAATAGTATAACAACCTATACTAGCAATCCGGTCTTTCAACCAAACACCAAGACTGGTAAAAGACTAGGAACACATCCTTAGCCCTAGCTAGCCATACCTTTGCCTTGGGTCGTCTTCTCGATATGCATCAACTCATGATGCATTCTTTTCTGCAACTCCATCAACACATGATGGTCTTCACTTGACTTGATCAACACATGATCATCACCATGCATCAACTCATGATGCGTCCTTTTTCTTGTTGATGACCTTGAACAAATGAAGCATTCTTCTTCTTTGATAGCCTTCAACTCATGAAGCTATCTTCTTCTTAATCTTGACTTGATGATCTTCAACACATGAAGTCATCCTCATTTGTGAAACCTAACCTATTCATCCAACTCATGGAAAATGTTAGTCCACAAAACAATTGTTATCAATTACCAAACTTCACCATTAACACATAATGGAGCGAGTTGCAGCCATCGATCAGTCCCGGTCCCAGTCTTCGTCGCCCTGCGCTACACTCGATGCCGCCGTCGCGATCCTTCTCCTCCGGGTTCTCAGGAGTAGCTCTTTTTGGTACTTGATGCCAAAGGAGGAGAAGAGTGGAGAAGGTGGACAAGATGGGCTAGTTGGGGCTAGGATGGGCTTTTGGGGCTATAAGGCTTATTTTATGCTTTTGGGATGTAATGAACCTTATTTACTGTTGGATGACGTTGGTTGAATGGATGTAATGACATTATGCTCGTTTATGCTTATGGATGATTATTGGTTGTAATGACTTTATCGCTTAATGTTCATTTATTTCCATAATATGATATCTTTATGTCTCATGCATCTTGTCCCTCATGTGATGTTTTTTATTCTCTTGAATTATATGCACATGTTTAGGGGGGAGTTTTGATACGGGGAGGGGTCCCGATCTTCTCAGTGAGGAACCGTGGATAGTTGATGCGAAGTAGACGATGTCGCTAGTTGAACACTCGCGCCAATGCACGAACCCTCAATTCTTCGGAATACGCCCAAAACACACCGGATAATTGTTCGTCGCGAGACCACAAACGACGAACGCCAAGTCCCCAATTCCCAATGGAACGACGGCTTGACCTTGAATTGCAGAACGAACAATGGATCGCCTAGTTCTCTCTCAAAGTCCTCGCATGAACTTTGGTGTTGAAAGAACAAGCAATAGCTATGTTTCAATCTTATGCATAAAATTGGTCTCCCTCTAAAGGCTGCCAATACAAGGCTTATATAGCCCCTTAGGATGTCCATATGGTCCCCAAACCAAATACAACTCAACCCTATATGGTTTTGGATACGAACTCTCACAAAAAGGAAAATATATTTTTCACCTGTCATATTTTTCGGTCATAACTTTTTATTCGTGATGCATTTGAAGCTGGGATCAGATCCATTGTGTAGCCCTTGAAATTATCTTTCCAACGAGTACAAAAACACCTGAATCGGACTCCGTTTGTGAAAGTTATGGCATTTTTAGTAACTGCCTGTCAGGCTGTCCCGAACCGAATCCGAATTGAATTCTGAGTTCAATCCGAGTTTGAATTGGTTTGAGCGCGTGGGAAGTCCGAATTTGGCTTGAAAATTTTATCCAAAACTTGTAGTTTAAGTCCTTGGGCTTCTCCCCTTTTGCTCTTCCACTGCATAGGCTTCTTTCCTCCTTGATCAGCTGCATGGGCTGCTTGGCTTTCTCCTTTCCATTCCCATGGACTTTGAGCTTTTTGTTCTTGGTAGCAAATATGATTAACCTCCTTGTGCTTCTCCATTGCTTTGGCCCCGGAATCATCATAATATTCAAACCTAATAATAAACAAGAATTTGGCATAAGGTAGTATATCGTTCCCACGAATAGAAGGAAATTCATTAAGAAACAAATTCACCTGACAATATTTAATGCGGCTCAATACTTTTTTCCAGTGAAATAATGTATTTGATTGAAAAGTACTAATCATGTGCGTATCCGCATCAAGTTTCCCCTCATCTTGACTTTGAAAGGAGATAATTCACCAAATGCTAAAATAAAATATTATTGCAAGAATTATTCTCATTTAAAGTCACAATGGAATATACAACTAGTTGTCAAACAAGTGGTATATTCAAAACATTATTTCTCACGTAAAACGTGTGTTGTCATCAATTACTAAAAAGGGGGAGATTGAAAGCATATAGGCCCCTAAAAATGGTTTTGGTAATTAATGAATTTATGTGAATATGCGACTAACGTGCTTAATGAGTGTTTAAAGGTTAAGTCCATATGTGGTTGACAAGATGCAAGCCAAAGGATAAATGTGAAGACCAAAAATGGCTCAAGGCAAAGGTATACTTAGAATATGATCCCTTTTATTTTTTGCCGGTCTTAGGAGAAAAGGTGAAAGACCGGATTATAGGCTAGATAATCGTACCATAAAGAGGGATCATGGCAAGTAGCTTGATAGCAAAATTTATGTGCCATTTGGATCAAACTAGGAGCATGCATTCATTAAAAATCTGTTTTAAAACCAAAACTATGCTCTGTCTGGAAGAGCGGTAGTACCGCAGTCTTCAACGTCGGAATTACCGTAGGGCGGTAGGCAAAATCGGTACTACCGGCGACCGGAAGCTCCGAAATCCGAGCGGAGCCTTTTTTTCCAGAGAGCACCCTCCGGATGCATTTTAGTTTTCGCGGGATTGGAAGTACCGGCGATTTTAACGTCGGAACTATCGCTGGGTGTTGTAGTTCCGCTGTCTGGAGCGGTACTTCCAGAGCCCAGAAGCTCCGGAGGATGAGCGGAGCCTTTTTTTCCATAGAGCACCAAGGGAGTTGGGAGTTCGGCCTAAGCGGTAGCACCACGCTGACTTTGCGGAACTACCGTAGAGAGGTAGTACCGGATTTTTCAACGACGGTAGTACCGCGCCAACTTTCCAACGGTCACTGCAGAGCCTCTGACATAGCCGTTTTGCCGCGCCAGAAAGGGGAACGGTACTACCGGCCTCAGGCTGGCGGTAGTTCCACTCGCCCTAAATTTTTTGGAATTTGTTCCAAACGGCTAGTGTTGGTTAGTGAGGGGTATAAATACCCATACCACTGCTCAAGGACAGTAAGAAGAGACCCATTGAACATTTCTTGAGCATAGAGCATTCACTCCACCCATTGTTTTCACTTTGAGCATTAAATTTAAGGTGGTTGAGCAAATAGTGCATTGCATTCATTAGTTGATCCATTGGCACTCATTTGAAATCAAGTGAAGCCCTGATTTATTACTCTTGGTGCTTGCCGGCACCTGGACGATTGGGCGGAGGATTGATCGGTGATCTTCTCAAAGGAGATTGTGAGAAGACCCGGTATTCTTGTGAAGGTCGGAGCTCACCTACCCGAAGCGGGGAAGAGCTACCTCTAGTGATCGAGGTGCTTCCGCTTAATTTGTGGAGCCGGTCCGATTTGTTTGGGCTAACCTCAACGTGGATTACGGGAAACTGGCAAGTTTCCGAGCACCACGGTAAAATATCGATTGTGTACATCTCTCACTTGTTTTTATTCTAGCTCTTATTTGTTGATATTATTGTGATCATTTACTTGATTTAGAGCTAGCATTGTTTATCTCTTGACTAGAATTGTGTAGGCTTAAGTGCTTTACATTCTTGCTAGATTAAAATTGTAGAGAATTAATTTAGAAGAAAAGAAAAATTTTAAAAACCTCCTATTCACCCCCTTTAGTCGGTATCCTTGATCCTACACGCTTGCTTATTATGAGATCCCTACTCTTTGCGCGACTAAAACCCCTTTAGTAATTTCTCATGCGCCTTGAGAGATCTGGTGATCTCCTCTATCGTTTTCTTGTCCAGATCGAGTTGGTACATAAGTTTTGTGACAACAGGTATATACTTCTCCGGAAGCACATGCAGATACTTCTTTACCGCCATAGATTTCTCCATCTTGTCGCCAATAGAGTTAATCTGATTATACAACGAACTCAGCTTGCCGGCGAACTCGTCCACCGACTGGGTCTCTTCCATCTTCAGATTCTCGAACTCGCTCCGCAAATTATGGAGCTGCACCTCCTTGACATGATCAACTCCTTCGTGCATCGTCTAAAGTGCCTCCCACGCTTCCCGTGCCGTCTCCTTGCCTATGAGCTGATGCATCATCGTGTCTGGCACCGCCTGGTAGATGAGGGCCAAAGCCGCCTGATCTACCTTGTCGTCTACCTCCTTGTTCTTCCCCTTTGGATCGACTACGCCCTAGACTCCCTAGGCGTGCATGTTCGCCTTTATCTTCATTGCCCATACCGGGTAGTTGTCGATCGTCAAGAGAGGGTACTAGAGGGAGATTAGCCCACCCTGAGCCTTCACCTTGTCACCCATGCTCTGATACCACTTGTTACAGCCTTTACGACTGCTCCAGGATCTTTACGACCACGTTCTGGCTGCTACGATCACCTCCTGTAGCCGTATGACCACGTTGTAGTGGCTACGATCACCTCCTGCGTTGCTACAACCGCTTTGTTGGTTCTCTGACACCACAGACAGTCATTACCACCGCGCTGTGATCTCTCTGATCACGCCGCGCTGCTTCGACCATGTAGTCGTAAACTTCAGCTGAAGTTACGACCACGTTCACCGCATCTTGCTGCACCTCCTTCGACCATGGTCGATCACCGTAGTCGTAGCTCCTTATGACCACAAAGTGATTCTGTCGACCGCTGTGGTTGTAATGACTTACGACCATGCTTCTCGTTGTGATCCTAACAACTTACGACCACGTCTTCTCGCACTGCGAACACCTTCGCTCGTTTCCGTGATTGTAACTCTGGTTACGACCATGTCGATGAACACAATGAACTCAATAGACTTCCAGAGCCAAACCGCTCTTCTCTACTCTTTATTTCTTTCTCTCGATCACACAAATCTCTACGATCACCCTTATCGTCCTCTCTCCCTCTCTCGTCTATCGATCACACCGATCGCCTTGGCCTCTCTCACCCTTCTCACCTTTTCTCGCCCTTCTCGTCTTGCTCTCTCGATTACATGGCTCTGCTTTTTACACTCTACTCTACAACTCTGGCTCGGTTACGACCATGTCTACTATTCGAACTCGGCTACGACTATGAAACAGACTCGAACTCGACTACGACTATGGAGCGGACTCGTATATGACCACAACCCAAACTCGTATATGACCACGGCCAAACTCATACACAACTCTGACCACTCGTACACGACTAGGACTATGACCATGACTGGAAAAACAAGATTACAACTCTAAGAATTTTTATATTGATTAATAAGTATGTTATTTGTTTATAGAACTTCTTAATCATATTTTGATATTATTCTAAATTATCTTTAATCTTATGTCATTATATGGGATAATTATGATTTACAGATCATGCTGATGATCATGTTTCATGGATCATGGATATAGAGATATCAAATCAATAATATAGACATATGTTAGAGAATATAGTATTGGATTGACCTACCATGAGACACTATGGAAATTACTATAATCTTAAGTGTCATCAGTTGGTCTCCAACATAGTATATGTAGGATCCTTATATTTAAGATCGTCATGATTTACTACATATGTAATAGTTTACTTAGAGGTTAGTAAACACTACTCCGTAACTAGGTGGTCATAAAGGTTGCTTTTGGGTTTCCTATAAGACATGCGGAGGAAATATGAGCAATCAAGATGGAAATTGTCCATCCTATATAACGGACGAGATATCTCTGGGCCCCTCGATGTGGTTGGATCAAGGAAATGCATGGCCATACCAAATGTGGTTGACAAGTCAATCACAACCGAGTAATCTACTACAGGTTCGAGTGAAGAATTGAGTTATCATAGAATGACACGCTTCTTGCTTTGAATTCAATCTGTTATCATAAGGCAAAGGGATCGGTACATAAGCACTATATAGATTTGTTCGAAATGATCTTTATGTATATTTGGGAGTCGTTATACATGAACTTACAAGGTAACATACATGAACTTACAAGGTAACATACATGAACTTACAAGGTAACATACTTAACAGGTCGGATCTATAAGGGTTCAGATGATAGATTACGAGTGGGATACGATATCTACTCATATTAGATACGGTTGGAGGTTCTCCGAGTGGGATACAATCTCTACACGTATTGGATAAAGATCCAGCCTAAGGTTTTTCGAGTTGGATACGATATCTGGTTGTATCAGATAAGGATCTGATTGGAGGCTATATAGAGGGAGGTGAGGGGGCTGAGAGAGAGAGAGAGAGAGATCCTGATACACACCTATCAAAACCTTAGCCGCCAGCTCTCATAACCCCTGTGGTGCGTGCTGATGCTAGCACACCGACGCACGGCATTCCATCCTTGGATATGTGGACCTCGGTAGAGGTGTTGCTGCGACTACAACACTAATTGGGAGATCGCGAGGAGGAGTTGGCTGGCCAGAGGACAATCAACTACTTCCATTACACCGATGCGCACTTCGTTGAACCGGCCGCTTCAGCTCTACTTTCGCTGCACTGCGCATCTAGTGATAACAATCTATAATCTTTTACTCACATAGCTTCCTGGTTTACGTGGTAGAAAATTTTAATCTGCACTAGTGTAGCCTATCTATATCCCAATAGTGGTATTAGAGCTATCATGTGTAGTTTTTTATCTGAATTGGTCGTATATAGTCGATATGTGGTGGTACTAGATTGTATCTATTACTAGTATGATATAATAGCTTAGATCGGTTCATGTTCATGGATTGGTTTAGGCACTAGTGATAAGATCAATCGGTTTTGGCAATGGTAGATGGGTTCAGAGGAGGTATGAATTGACAGCACCGAGTTATTGTTCTTTCTAGAAACCTCCTACTCCGATCAATGTGATTGATCAATGGAAAATCAGACTGATCAGACTAGTTCGGAATTAGGTTAATGTGATTAATCCGATAAAATTTTCAAGAGCGATTTCATGAATAGGATTCATGTCCTAAAAAATTGGATTACACATGTAACTCATTTTTGCAGGATTGTGTGGATAATATGGCCCATTGTGTATGTGATGCATGTATGAGTTTTCATGGCCTTCGCGTCATACTGATTTATGGCCATAGACTGCATATTATTGTATAACGTCCTGCATGTCGACTTAGCTATTAGGAGTACTAGCTAAGTAAATGAATATGGTAACCTCAAGCATTGATGGCTCGATGGACAGGAAGTATGGTGATGGAGATTGCCATGCTAATGGCCATACTATCTCATATTTTAATATGATTTAACTTTAAATGTTTTTATGTTTCTATTATATTATTATTCATGTTATTATCTTGGGTGTTTTTTAACATGATAGAATAATATCTCTCTAGAAAAATTTAGTAAAACTTGATACCTTTCAATTGTTACACCTATCAAGATTTTGATCATTAACTAGTGGATCTACCAAAGTAGGGTGCCATTAATTATCTCAATAAGACGAGGTAAGTGTTGGACACTTCATTTGTAATGTTGGTTTAATTTGACTAGGATCAAAATAATTTTAGGCTTAGTGGCATAGTGTTAAGACTAGGATATATGGATATCACTCAACTAATAAGAATTACATTTAATATAATTAATTAGGGGTTGCTTACCTACATCGCTAGGTTTCTAGCAGTGATACCAAAGCTCACTAAAACTTAGTGAAATATAGATCTTGACTCACTATATATTATTAGAGGATACATGGTTTTTAAATATATAGTGAGAGTATCTTTAGTTAAATTGTTTAATGGAGCATTTCACATAAATATAGTGCTGAATTTTTGCATATATTTTTTATGTTGTAGACAATACCACCATCTACGTCCTTCACACCTGGTTTTAACCTACGGTCTATTCTTGAGAAGGAAAAACTAAATGGAACAAATTTCAGTGATTGGTGTCGCAACTTAAGAATTGTTCTCAAGCAAGAAAAGAAGGAATATGTTCTAGAGTTTCCATATTTAGATGAACTAGCTGAAGATGATACTCGTGCTCAAAAGAATGAGAGAATGAGTATAAGAAACATCGCTGTTGTGGTTACTGACCAAACAGAGAGAGATGGTAGTGGAGAGGTGGGAGTGTTCTGCCTCACCCTCCCCCTCATCCTGATATATATATATATATATATATATATATATATATATATATATATATATATATATATATATATATATATATATATATATATATATATATATATTCACATGGAGTATGCTTTTACAGTTATGCCCTTACATCCATACATCCCCATTAGGGGCACTTATGTCATTACACATGTTACTCTGGTTCTTATAACCTCCTAACAGGCCTGCTGGGCTTAGGTGGGGGCCACCCCTACAACAGGAGCCTCTCATGGTGAAGGGCTTCACAGGGCCGAAGCCATGTCGCCAGTCCTTTGGCCCCCTCCGTCCCCTGCGGCCTGTGAATTTCTCCAAGCTTGTGGTTGGGGAGCCCGAGGTCTGGGATGGAAGGTGCCTAGTTGAAGTAGACGCGCGCGCTCCGTCCCCTACCCTTTGAACAGGTGGCAGCGGAGGCTGGCGCCTGGTTTGAAGTAGACGCGCGCGCGCTCCGTCTCCTACCCTTCGAACGGGTGGCAGCGGAGGCTGGCGCCTGGTTTCAAGTAGACGCGCGCGCGCTCCGTCCCCTACCCTTCGAACGGGTGGCAGCGGAGGCTGGCGCCTGGTTGGAAGTAGACGCGCGCGCGCTCCGTCCCCTACCCTTCGAACGGGTGGCAGCGGAGGCTGGCGCCTAAGTCGAAGCCGAGGCGCGTGCGCTCCGTCCCCTACCCTTCGACCGGGTGGCAGCGGAGGCTGGCGCCTAGGTCGAAGTAGACGCGCGCGCGCTCCGTCCCCTACCCTTCGAATGGGTGGCAGCGGAGGCTGGCGCCTAGCTCGTAGCCGAGGCGCGCGCGCTCCGTTCCCTACCCTTCGAACGGGTGGCAGCGGAGGCTGGCCCCTGGTTTGAAGTAGACGCGCGCGCGCTCCGTCCCCTACCCTTCGAACGGGTGGCAGCGGAGGCTGGCGCCTAAGTCGAAGCCGAGGCGCTTGCTCCGTTCCCTACCCTTCGACCGGGTGGCAGCGGAGGCTGGCGCCTGGTTCGAAGTAGGCGCGCGCGCTCCGTCCCCTACCCTTCGAACGGGTGGCAGCGGAGGCTGGCGCCTAGGTCGAAGTAGACGCGCGCGCGCTCCGTCTCCTACCCTTCGAACGGGTGGCAGCGGAGGCTGGCGCCTAGCTCGAAGCCGAGGCGCGCGCGCTCCGTTCCCTACCCTTCGAACGGGTGGCAGCGGAGGCTGGCGCCTGGTTCGAAGTAGACGCGCGCGCTCCGTCCCCTACACTTCGAATAGGTGGCAGCGGAGGCTGGCGCCTAGCTCGAAGCCGAGGCGTGCGCGCTCCGTTCCCTACCCTTCGACCGGGTGGCAGCGGAGGCTGGCGCCTAAGTCGAAGCCGAGGCGCGCGCGCTCCATTCCCTACCCTTCGACCGGGTGGCAGCGGAGGCTGGCGCCTAGCTCGAGGCCGAGGCGCGCGCGCTCCGTTCCCTACCCTTCGAACGGGTGGCAGCGGAGGCTGGCGCCTAGCTCGAAGTAGACGCGCGCGCTCCGTCCCCAACCCTTCGAACAGGTGGCAGCGGAGGCTGGCGCCTGGTTCGAAGGAGACACGCGCGCGCTCCGTCCCCTACCCTTCGAACGGGTGGCAGCAGAGGCTGGCGCCTAGCTCGAAGCCGAGGTGTGCGCGCTCCGTTCCCTACCCTTCGACCGGGTGGCAGCGGAGGCTGGCGCCTAACTCGAAGCCGAGGCGCGCGCGCTCCGTTCCCTACCCTTCGAACGGGTGGCAGCGGAGGCTGGCGCTTGGTTCGAAGTAGACGCGCGCGTGCTCCGTCCCCTACCCTTCGACCGGGTGGCAGCGGAGGCTGGTGCCTAAGTCGAAGCCGAGGCGCGCGCGCTCCTTTCCCTACCCTTCGACCGGGTGGCAGCGGAGGCTGGCGCCTAGCTCGAAGCCGAGGCACGCGCGCTCCGTTCCCTACCCTTCGAACGGGTGGCAGCGGAGGCTGGCGCCTGGTTCGAAGTTGACGCGCGCGCGCTCCGTCCTTTACCCTTCGACCGGGTGGCAGCGGAGGCTGGCGCCTAGTTCGAAGTAGATGCGCGCGCTTGCTGGAGCCGGAGGTGGAATTGGAGTTTGTCCCTTTCGGTCCGGTAAGCGCCTTTAATGGCGGCTGGGACCGTACCGATGCCTAGCCTGCCAAAAGGCGGGTTGCTGCGTCGTGCCGTGTCCGTTCACGTGGTTAGGGCACGCGGCGGCTTGTAACTGGAGCGCCGCGGTGGGTCAGGGATTGCGTGATCGTGACCGCTTGCGTTGACGGTCCTTGGTTCTGCGGTCGCGTGTTGCGTGTATTGCCACGACACCTCGTCTTTGGTTACGGGGAATCGTGCGGGGCGAACCTTCGCACCGCTGCGGTTGCATCCGGCACGCGGATCGTTGCGACGCTTCGGTAGCGGCGGCATGGGCGAGGTGGTTTCAAATAGCCCCCCCGTAACAGCATCCTCGCACCTTTACGCCCTCTTTCCTGTCTGCTCCGCCCTCTACATTTTCGCGATATTTTCACCGCTTCAATCTCTTTGTGGGAAGCGATGGCCTCCGGTGGTAAGCGCGGCCAGGCGGTTGGCGGCTCTGGCATTCGCCGGCGACCGTCGCCGCTGGTGGTGAAGTACTCGCTGAGCGAGCGCGACCCGGCGGCGGCAGACAAGTGGTGGCTGGCGACGGAGAAGGAAGGCTTGTTCTCCGGCGAGTTGGGCCCTTCGCTTGTGACCGAGAAGGCCATCCAGCGACTGCTGCGCGAGGGGAAGCTTTCCGATCGCCAGGCGGTACGACTGCCCGCCCCCGACGAGACCGAGCCGCACCCTGAGCCGTCCGAGGCGATCGTTTTCGTCGCCTTCTTGGATGCAGGGCTCCGCATCCCGGCGGCGGCTATTGTGGGCGACGTGCTACGGACCTTCGGGCTGGAACTGGCGCAGCTGACTCCAAACGCCGTGGCCCGGCTTGCCGTATACAGTTGGGCTTTGCGTTCGGGAGCGTGCTGGCCCAGCTCTTCTTTGTTTGCCTATCTGCACGAGGCACGGTGCCAGCCCAAAGACCGGAAGGGCGGGACACTGTCGAACTTTGGCAGTGTTAGCTTCCTTCTCCGGCCGTCGTACACCAAGCTTTTCCCCGCGAATTCGACTCGCGGGAAGTGGGAGTCCCAGTGGATGAAGCAGTGGTTCTACCACCATGTAGAGAGCGGGAGCGGCCTCAAGTGTACGGGGCGGCCGATCGCGTTCAAGACTTCGCCCGGCCGGACACTGGACGACGAAGACAGGCGACTGGCCCGACAACTCGTGGGCTTGGCGGCCCGCTTCAATATGCGCGACCTCGCCGTTGAGAGTTGTCGAGACGACAACGTTGAGTCGTCGGTCTGCGTACTGGCGGCGCCCCCAACCCTCGTAAGTGACGACCGCCTCGCTCCTTTTGTCCGCGCGTAGCGTGTTACGTATTCACCCCCCTTTTTCTTCTGCTTTAATTTAGAGATTAGCTTGGATGACGCGGAGCGACTCGTGCGCGTGTTCCTCGGGCCGTATACCGGCAGGGAACACGAGCAGCGCTCGTCCGCAACTACGTCGGCGGGGCTGGGGCAGATAAATCGTGTGTGCGAGGCCTTGGGCCTTGCCGTGCCGGACCGCCCTTGTCCATCTTCGCAACCTCAAGACGCCGGTGCTGCGAAGACGAAGGCGCCGTCTCGCAAAAGGGGCCGAGGCGGAGCGTCTGTCGTTCTTGGCATCGCAGCCGCGCCTGCTGCTGCCCTCGGCGCGGCCGACGCGTAGTCGGATTCGGCGAGATATGCCGACTCAGGCTTGGAGGCTGGGGACGCTGGGGGCGAAGTGTCCTCCGGGGGCGTCCCGGACGACGGGCTCACGACAGCCCGCCAGAGGGAGGAAGTCTCGCATTCCCTTGCGGTCATCGAGACGGGACCCGAGCCGACCGACAGTGTTGAAGTGGGGCGCCCGGTTGTGGCGGCTATGACGTCGGAGGCGCAACCTTCGGTGACGACCGTCTCGACGCCGGAGACGCAGCCTTCGGCCATGGCCGTCGCGATGCCGGAGAGGCAATCTTCGGTCATGGTCGCCACGACGCCGGAGGCGCAGCCTCCGGCCTCCTCTTTGGGGGCGTGTGGGGCTGGGCTTCTGCCTATGGCGGCGGCCGGAGCTGAGCCGTCGCCCGCAGAGGTTGCCGCCGAGGGGCTTTTGCCCCCGGGTGTTGCAGCCGCGGGGCCTGTTCCCCCAGTGGTTGCTGAGACGGGGGCGCTGCCCCCCATTCCGGCCAAACGGCCATGCCTGCGGCCGTGGCTCCACCAAACGTCGATGGGGTTCACTGTGGTGACGGGCGTCGGGAGTTTGTGGGACTCCGACACCCATGCCGAGGTCCCTACGGCGCGTGTTCCTCCAACGCCTCGGACCACGCCGTCCACCTTGCCAGAGCGATCTGCGGCGACGGTAAACGCGGAAGGCTCTGTTCCTTGCGGAACCGTATCTCTGGAAGGGGCTTGTGCCACTGTTCCCGTTCCTGGGACTAGGGGGGAAGGCTCCCAAACTCCGCCGGCTGCCACCGAGGGTAAATTGGCATGGGTTATCCTGGAAGGTTTTTGTTGCTCCTTGTGGTGTGCTCACACGCACTTTTGCCTGCAGCGTCGCTTATCCCAGAGGAGGAGCCTTTGCCGGAACGCGAGGGTTCCGGCGCTGTTGGCATGAGCGTTCCGCGCTCCGGCCCCGCGGACTTCGTCCCCCCGTCGGAGACGCTGGGGCATGGCATGGCATTGTGGATGACGCAGCCGCCAGCGTCAGGCAGCAGGCGCTACCCACGTACGGGGTGGACCGTCTGAGGGACGGCTTCGAGGTGTCGGGGGTGCGGGTAAGTACGTAGTTATATGATAACACCCGACCATGCTGCGCTTGCTGAATCGCTTTTTGCCCTATAGACCCTGGTGCTGGGGCAGGCCCTGCAGACGGCTTACGTTCATGCGCAAAGGGCGCTGGAAGATAGGCTGCAGGCCACCGAGGAGCAATTGCACGAGGCCGCTGGGGTTCGGTCCGCCCAGGATGCCCGAATCCGCCAGCTTGAGGCGGAGTGCGCTGAGGCGAAGGCACACGCCGAGGAAGCTGCCGCGTCGGCGCGGGAGTCGGCCACCGAGGCGGCGCGGATAAAGTTCGCGGCGGAGCGGGACGGCCTTGCTGGAAAAGGGAATGGGCGAGCTTGCCTCGACTCTAGCAGAGCGCAACCAGGCGCTTGGCGAGGCTTCGGTCATTGCGTGGGACGCCCTGCAAATGCTAGAAGTCCACCTCCAAAGACTTGTGGGTGCGGTGCCGGATCACGCCTTCGGCCCGGAGGAGTTGCTGCGGGCCCTTCGTTGGATCCATGATGCCGCCGACGTTGCGCGCGGGGCTGCGACGAACTTTGGCGACCACTGTGCCTATGTGGCTGCGTGCCTGGTGTGCGCCCTCCTTCGGCACCGTGGTTGCACGCACATCGCCGGGCTGGAGAACCCTCATCTGGAGATGCCCGGTGGGGCCGGAGTGATGTCCGGTGAAATCCGTGCCGCTCGCCACCCCGTCAAATTCTTCTACGAGCGGATCTGGGACTACGTCGGGATAGCCGCCGCGCAGGTCGAGCTTCGGAAGTCCCTTCATGGGGAGGGGAGCCTCAGCCAATTTCTAGACGAAGTCCCGCGGCGCGACGAGGGTGGCGCCGAGGCCTCCGGAGATGCCGAAGGCTCACAGGTGCGGCGCCAACGTGGCTAGGTGTGGGCGTGCGTTGTAACGTCTGCCCCTTAATAGAATGAATAAAGTGCGTGCTTGCTTCACGAACTGATTACTTGCCTTCATCCCGGGCAGCTTCCTTGCTGGGGGCGACTGCTCGCGTCTGGCCTTGCGACCCGGCGGCGCCTTCGACGCTGGCAAAGGGCCGAGGAGTCGTTGAACTTTTGGGCAGGCCGACCTTCTTCGAGCGAGGCCCCAGCTTTAGCGCGTGTTAAGGACGAGCCCGCGGGATAGCGGCTTAGAACGGCAAGGACGTTGCCGGACCTTTGTACTTGTGTGATTTTTCCGGTATGCAGATTTTCTGGCATTTTAGGATATGCGCTGTGTGTTGATGCCACTTCGGGTTCACCGGTACGCCACATGCTGCGTGGGGACGGGATCTCCGCGCTCGACGCGCACTGTTGGCGAAGTAGTTGCGCAAGGGTTCCTTAGAACGGCGCTTGCGGGGGCAGTCCTTGGCGCCTCACCTTTTTACAGTCCGTAGACGGGCGGGCGCGGAGGCGGACCTCGACGCTTCGCCTTTTATAGTCCATAGACTGGCGTGTGCGGAGGCGGACCTCGGCACTTCGCCTTTTTATAGTCCGTGGATTGGCGTGTGCGGAGGCGGACCTCGGCACTTCGCCTTTTTGTAGTCCGTAGACTGGCGGGTGCGGAGGCGGACCTCGATGCTTCGCCTTTTATAGTCCGTAGAGGGTGCGGAGGCGGACCTCGGCACTTCGCCTTTTTATAGTCCGTAGACTGGCGGGTGCGGAGGCGGACCTCGGCACTTCGCCTTTTTCTAGTCCGTAGACTGGCACGGGCGAGGGTGGAAGTGCGCGCACGTTCCGTTCCTCTTGCTCCTCATGGCGGGGGTAGCCTCTGGCGTGCTGTATCTTCGGCAACGCGCGCTGCGCTCACCTCCCGCAGTACGCGAGGGTGAGCCTCGCTCCGCTGCGATTAATATTCGTGTCCTCCGCCCGCGTTGCGAAACGCGTGGGGGGCCTCCGTAGTTTTATTTATACTCCGCAGAGTGCGTGGGGTCAACATCCACGTCCTATTTATACTCCGCAGAGTATGCACAGGGACGAGGTCCCTGGCATGCGCGGAGTTCGCGTCTTGTTTAGACTCCGTAGAGTGCGCAGCGAGAACATTCGCGTCTTATTTATACTCCGTAGAGTGCGTGCGAGGGCGTCCCCTCACACGTCTTTTGTTTATACTCAGGTCCGTCACCCTTGGCTACGGCGAGTGCACACGCGGACGTGCGACTTCGATTTATACTCAGTCCCGTACCCCTGGCTACGGCGAGTGCACACGCGAACGTGCGTCTTTGTTTATACTCAGGCCCGTCACCTTTGGCTACGGCGAGTGCACACGCGAACGTGCGACTTCGATTTATACTTAGTCCCGTACCCCTGGCTACGGCGAGTGCACACGCGAACGTGCGTCTTTGTTTATACTCAGGCCCGTCACCTTTGGCTACGGCGAGTGCACACGCGAACGTGCGACTTCGATTTATACTCAGTCCCGTACCTCTGGCTACGGCGAGTGCACACGCGAACGTACGTCTTTGTTTATACTCAGGCCCGTCACCTTTGGCTACGGCGAGTGCACACGCGAATGTGCGACTTCGATTTATACTCAGTCCCGTACCCCTGGCTACGGCGAGTGCACACGCGAACGTGCGTCTTTGTTTATACTGCGGGAACGCGCGCGCTGGCCAAGCCTGCGCGCGCCTCCGCCGCGTACTTGCGCGTGATGAAGAAAGATTGGCGACAAACGGCGATCTTCATTACATCCCCGTTTGCGCGGGTAAGCAATTACAAGGGGTGGATATACTAACCGTTTGTCCTTGGTGCGGCCGAAGCCTCTAGTCGCTAGACATCTGCAGGGTCCGCCAAGGCGCCTCTAAACGGCCCCGCGGACCCCCGCGCTGTGACGCCAGCTCTAAGAGCGCTGTTGGGCTTCGCGACGCGGATACCTGGTACCTGGCTCGATGTGCCGGGCCATATCCTGGTCGCTTCGGACGGTGATGATGGTCCGGGGACCTGGGATCTTCATGCATAGATAGCCGTGATGTGGTACCGCGCCGAAGGAGTTGAGGATTGGGCGCCCTAGTATGGCATTGTATGGGTACAGAAGGTCGACCACGTCGAAGGTGGCATCTTCGGCCCGCACATTGTCATCTTGGTCGAACGAGACTTGAAGACCTATTTGGCCCAGCGCCCGCAGGGGCTGTCCCCCGAAGCCCTGCAGTGGGATTCCCGAGGGCCCTAGGCGGCTTCGAGGGATCCCCATCTGGTCGAAGGCTGCCGCAAACAATACATTCGTGGAGCTACCGCCGTCCACCAAGGCACGCCCCACGTCGCATCCCGCGATAGTGACCCGGATGACCAGGGGGTCCTGATGAGGGAAGTCCACGCCTTAGGCGTCGTCGGGTGTGAATGTAACTTCGTGCTGCGCCCAGTCCGGCGGTGCTTGCGCTGGGTATGCCACCACGTGATGTAGTCTTCGCGCATAGGCCTTCTGCTGCCGTGCTGAGGCGAATTCCAGCGCAAAGCCTCCGGATATGACGTTAATGACCCTGCGGTGGGTTGCCTCCGGGGCCTGCAGCGACAGGAGGCCCTCCCGAGGCTGCTGTACGTGAGCTTGGATCCGTAGGGGGCCTTCCTGAGGCTGCATCCCTTGCGCCTGTACCTGCGTGGGGGCCTCGTACGGGAACTGGACGTGGGCCACCGCAAGCGGACGCGTCTCCGGGTTCCTGTCCCTAGCGGCGCTTTGGCGGAGCGCCGCGATGGAGACACACGAGCGTGTGTCGTGGGTGCCTCGGCCGTGGACTTCTCACCACAGTCCCTGGTGCTGGTCGTCGTAATCTCCACGGCTTTTATCATCGCGGCCGCGGCCACGGCCGCGTCCTCGACCTCGGCGCCCCCGACCGCCACGACCAGCGAAAGCGCTTTCTTCGGAAGCGCCTTCGATGTCGAGGACGAACCGGCCTCGGCGCGACTTCTGCTGGCCGCGCTTAGGCCCATTGGACGGCTCCTTGTGCGGGGCTTCCCCGCGTTCGGGCGCGTCTTTAGACGACTCCGGCTTGCGTTTGCCCCTCGAGGGGCCGTCCTGTGATGGATCTTCGATTTTTGTCGAGCCACCGACCTGGTTGGCGTCGGAGTCATCTCCTCGCCTTCGGCGAGCGTCTTCTTTCGCCCTGGCGTACTCCTCCATTTTGTCGAAGAGCTTCGCCACCATCTTGATAGGCTTTCGCGCATTGTACTCGGCCATCGGGCCCGGACGAAGGCCCTGTATGGCTGCATTAACGACGGTGGTTTCATTAACGTCTTTCACTTGGCATCGAATCTTGGCGAAGCGCTTGAAGTAGTCCCGGAGCTTCTCCGAGGGCTTTTGCTTCACAGCGAAGAGTTGGTCCGCGTCGACTCGCTCGACATAGTTTCCCTGGAAGTTGTTGTGAAGGCGGTCGCAGAGCTGCTCCCACGCGTAGATGGAGCCCGGCTCTATGGTAAAAAACCTAGAGAGCGCCACTCCTTGCAGCGCGAGGGGGAGTCCCTTCGCCTTCGTGGTGTCGTCTCCGCCCGCGGCCTCGATCGCGGTTTCGTACACGCGCACAAACTCGCGGGGATCCGTGTCGCCTTTGTACGGGTCGATGACGCTAGGGAACTTGAAGTCTTCGGGCCACGCCGCCTGCTGCAGCCCCGCCGAAAGCGGGGACTCCGGATCTACGCGTCGCAGCGGCACGCAGCTAGACGTGGGGGCTTCGCGGCTGTCCGCCCTCTCCGGCGTGGGCTCGGGCGCGATTACTGGCGCGGCCTGCTGGCTCCGAGCCTCTTGTATATCTCGGACGGCTCCGCGAAGGTCCCCTAGTTCCCGCTGGAACGCGTTGAGGGCTGCTAGTAGGGTGCTTTCCACCGCAGGTGCTGTCGGGGCCGTCGGAACACCCAGCGGACGGGTCGGTGCAGGGACCATCGCCTCACGATTTCTGGATCCGCCGGATGCTTCGTTGCGACTACCCCCGGCCGTCTGATCCGCGCTGCCGGCGAGGGTGGCGGGGGCTGTCGTTGCAGTGCCAGCGACGGGGTTGGATGTCGTTATAGCGGCGCTGGCGGGGTCGGTCGTTGTAGTGCCAGCGACGGGGTTGGATGTCGTTGTAGCGGCGCTGGCGGGGTCGGTCGTTGTAGCGCGAGCGTCGACGCCCGCGACCACTGCGCCTACGCCGCCGCCAGCTCCTTCGGCGGCCGATGCCGAAGCCCTGGTATTCACGCGCCGCTCCGACCCAGCCGTCTTCTTTCCCTTCGCCGCCGCTAATGAAGCTTTTTTCGGTGCCATCATTCTTCGGTCTTCAGGCTTGTCCTTGTCCTCCCCACGGACGGCGCCAACTGTTGTGGTTACTGACCAAACAGAGAGAGAGATGGTAGTGGAGAGGTGGGAGTGTTCTGCCTCACCCTCCCCCTCATCCTGATATATATATTCACATGGAGTATGCTTTTACAGTTATGCCCTTACATCCGTACATCCCCATTAGGGGCACTTATGTCATTACACATGTTACTCTGGTTCTTATAACCTCCTAATAGGCCTGCTGGGCTTAGGTGGGGGCCACCCCTACAACAATCGCAATGACTCACTTGAAGTTAGCTATCTCATGCTTGACACCATGAACTCTGAGCTTCAGAAGTAATATAAGAACATGGATGCCTACCATAAGATTGTGGATCTTAAAAGGCATGTTTAAGAACTAGGTAAGTGTTGAAAGGCGCAATGCCTCTAAGTCATTGGTCGCATGCAAGTTAGCTGAAGGAAGTTCGGTTAGTACTCATGTAATTAAGATGATTGGTTACATTTAGAATTTAGAAAAGTTTGGTTTTCCCCCTAGCCAATAGTTGGCTACTGATGTGATTATTCAGTTGCTCCCTTCGAGATTTGAGCCAATCATTTTGAACTTTCATATAAATGGCATGGAGAAGTTAATGACCGAGTTGCATGGGGTGCTTAAGTCAGCAGAGGAGAGCATTAAAAAAACTTTAATCATGTGATGATGGTTCAGAAAACTACCAACTTTAAAAAGAAGAGGTCCAGGCTTTGAGCAAAAGAAAGGGCATGGGCAAAACTCAAGATAAGATCTCAAGTTTCATATCTAAACTTTAGAAGATCAAGATTGGTGCTGCAGCTGACACTATTTGCTACCATTCTCAAGGGACTAGACAATGGGATAGATACTGTAAGAAGTACTTGGCAGAACTAGAAAAGAAGAAGGGAAGTAAGACTTCTACTTTAGATATAAATGTCATAAAAATAAATCTTGCTACTTCTCATATTGGTTCTTGGGTATTTGATACTGGGTCAGTTGCTCATATTTGCAATTCGATACAGGGGCTGATAAGGACTAGGAGTTTAGCAAGAGAAGAGGTTGATCTTCACGTGGGCAATAGAGCAAGAGTTGATGCATTGGCTATTGGCATTTTACCATTATCTTTACCTTCAATATTAGTTTTGAAATTGAATAATTGTTACTATGTTTTTGGCTTAAGAAAAAATATTATTTCTACTTACTGTTTGGGAGCAGAAAGTTATGAGTTCAGAATGAAAAATAATTGTTATTCAATTTATTTGAATGTTATGCTTTATGGTCATACTCCATTGA
The DNA here is from genome assembly GCA_017311315.1 of Dendrocalamus latiflorus. NCBI lineage: Eukaryota > Viridiplantae > Streptophyta > Magnoliopsida > Poales > Poaceae > Dendrocalamus > Dendrocalamus latiflorus. The sequence continues at coordinate 29,724,891 of CM029665.1, read as the reverse complement.
TGAATAGATTATACGTTTTAAATCTTGAGAATGTGTCTGTCTATAACATTAATGCTAAGAGGCTTTGGCCTAATGGTTTGAATCTCACTTATATTTGTCATTATCGTTTGGGTCACATAAATGAGGAGCGCATGGTGAAGATCTATAAAGATGATATTCTAAACTCATTTGATTTTGAATCATTGGAAACATGCAAGTCTTGTTTATTTGGTAACATGACTAAGGTACCTTTCACTAGTCTAGGTGAGAGGGAAAATAACTTGTTAGCGTTAGTACATTTGGATGTATGTAGGCCAATGAGCTCAACGACCAGAGGTGGTTTTTACTATTTCATAACTTTTATCGATGACTTTAGTAGATGTGGTTACATCTACCTAATGAGGTGGAAGTTTAAATCCTTTGAAAAATTAAAGGAATTTTAGAATGAGGTACAAAATCAATTTGGCAGGATAATTAAAGCCCTACAATTCGATCGTGGAGGTGAATATTTGAGCCATGAGTTTGGTGATCATCTAATGCAATGTATAATTGTTCCATAGCTAACTCCACCGGGAACACCTCAATGGAATGGGGTGTCTGAACGACGAAATCAAATCTTATTAGACATGGTTCGGTCCATGATGAGCCAATCTGATATACCATTGTCTTTTTGGGGGTATGCTCTATAAACAATTGTGTTCATATTAAATAGGGTTCCATCAAAAGCTGTATAGAAGACACCATATAAGATATAGACTGGGAAGTGTTCAGGTTGCCTTTTCTCAAAATATAGAGATGTGAAGTATATGTAAAATATTTCACATCTAACAAGCTCACACCTAAATATGATAAATGCTTCTTCGTGGGGTATCATAAGAATACTAAAGAGTATTACTTTTATAAAAGGGATAGAACAAAGTGTTTGTTGCTTGAAATGATGTCTTTTAGAGAAAGAGTTTCTCTCAAAAGGAATTAGTGGGAGCACGGTGAGACTCGAAGAAATTCAAGAGCCATCAGAAAATGTTTCAACTCATATTGAACGTCTACATAATGTACAAGATGCTGTAAAACTTGTGGAAGAGGCACCAGTCCCACGTAGTTCTGAAAGGCCACGTCAATTGCCGATAAGATATCGACATGATATTTTATTGTTAGACAATAATGAGCCTAAGATTTATGAGAAAGTGATGATGTGTCCGAACTCTGAAAAATGACTTGGAGCCATGAGATCTGAAATTCAATGCATGATAATCAAGTTTGGAACTTGATTTATCCACCCAATGGTGTAAAAATCATTGAGTGTAAGTGTGTTTTTAAGAAAAAAGAATAGATATAGATGAAAATGTTCATATCCACAAGGCATGATTGATGGTGAAAGGTTTCAAACAAATTTAAGGTATTGACTATGATAAAATCTTCTTGTCTATCACTATGCTTAAGTCCATCCGGATCATTCTAGCTATTACTACTTATTTCAATTATGAGATATAGCAGATGGATGTCAAAATGGCTTTTTTATATGGAAACCTAAGTAAGAATGTGTACATGACACAACCTGACTGTTTTGTCATCCCCAAAGCAGGAGACAATAGCTTGGAATACTAGTATTATTTTTACTTATTGTTCTAGCTGTGTGACTTTGGATTCTCAAGGCGTTTAAAAGACATCAAGAAGACTTGTCTTGGAGATGTGAGCTTCCATTTACTTTTCTTAGAATATTTCATTTCCTCATGATTTCATCTGCAGGTGCCACAACCTACGAGGGGAACACCATGCTATATGGCTCCTGAGTTATTTTAAGAGGGAGGATTCCACCCATATGCTTCTGATTTCTAGGCACTTGGTTGCATGTTATATGAATGCTATGCTGGAAGGCCTGCTTTTAGAGTTCATGTTGTTTTTTTTGTTGAACAATGAGTTGTTTTAGTCATGGTCTCCTGTTGGTCAGTGAACTCATTGATATGCTTGAGCAACCTTGTATTCATGTATTACAGAGTGTATCTTGTTGTAAATATTAACTAGATTATTGCATCTTGTTCTTGTATTCATATATTACAACGTGTATAGTCCATAAATGTTTGTCTTGCAAAATTGTTGTTGACAGAAATATAAAGGATGTGGCAAGTTTGAGAAGGCTGATGTATATATAAAATTTGCAAAAAAAATTATAATTTGTGTATATATGGTCTTACAAAATTTGGACAAAAAATTCATAAATTGTGTATAAATACAAATGAGTAAGATACAGATACAAATGAAGTGTTACAACCAGGGGTATAATAGCTTATTTGCCACCAATCCTTCCTCTTATGTTTCTAGAGCTAACGTACTAGTCAAACACTTTTCAGGGGTAGCTCTAGATTATCAAAGAAGTGGATTCTCTTAGAGAATTCAGAGCACAAGTTGAACAATGAGAATCTAAAATTCTACCAAATAGGCCTTTAGACTTTCCATGGTGCACAAATTTCTGGAGATGCTCCAAGAGAAGGGAATTGAGCCGAAATGCACCGGGTGAAGAATGGCGGTGGTGGCGACGATTTCGATCGGAGTTGAGGAAGATAGGGTCAACAGCAGGTTCCTATGGACGGGTGGGGAATAAAGTAAGGGGAAGAGAAGGGAAAGCCTAGGAACATGCTCCAACGCGGTTAAAAAACATAGGAGCTTACCCTGAGTGGCCTAGACGGTTTGGTAGTGTGGCGGCCGGAGATAGGGGAGCTTGTGCTTCCACTCTTCTCGGTGCTAAAGAAGGAAGGGGTGGAGGAGGAGGTGGAGGGGAGTAAGAGGTGATGCAGGCAGGGCTTGATCGGCTTAAATAGTTGTGAGGTGGGGCTTGTGTTGTGCTAAACAATGTAGCAGTAGTGTGGAGCATGGTGGAATGTGTTGCGGAAGGGAGCGTTCTTCACACGGGTGTGTTGGGCATGGGCGTGGGCATGGGCACGTGTGAAGTGATGGTGGGGTAGCGACTCTAGTGTGTGAGACGGACGTTAGCACTATGGTGACAATGGCACTGCTACAGTGCAGAGCAAGGTGCAGCAGCGTGCACTGAAATGTGGAAGAGAGTGATTGTGGCATCTATATTAATTTGAAGTAGCTTGATTAATCTGCCTTCTCTATTTCTTGGACCGGTGTGCCAGTGCCAAAGAAGAAAAGATGGGGGTAGAGAGGAGGTGGCTTGGCAGCGGCTGCAGGGAGAGAAGAGGGAGATTGGATGGGAGTTAGATAGAAAAAGGGGTAAAAGAGAGAGATTTGTGGTGACATGACAAGCTAGACGACGTGGTTGTGGATTCAATCAAGATTGGGCTGCCATGTCAACCCAAACCAGTGAGATGGCATCCAGCGTGGCTTAAAACCAGGGTGGATTGGGTGCGGGGGTCATATACCTGGTTTTGGGATTTCAGGGTTGTAGGTTGTTCGATTTTGTACTTGAAAGTTAGATCAATTAAAAAGTTAAAGAGGGTAAAATAGACTTATTCCTTCCTTATTTGCTTTATTCGATATGAAAATTAAGTTGGTGAATACATATGCACATCACCCATTCTCTTTCCGTTGGATCATACGTGCCCAGTGATTACTAAATAATTAAGCTAGGCAGTATTGCCGGCACTCGTCGATTGTTCGGTAGTAGCACTCTGCTTTACCCGACAGGCCACACTGATAGCATCTGGGGTTTTTCCTATGGCTGGAACAAACCGCCGAGCTAGCCGAAAGGTGGCACGTTGTAGGGCAGATTTGTGACTTTGGATCGCAATCGCCCGGATGCCTCATAGGGTATCAATTTGCGTTGGCTGCCTCCACGCCATGCATTCTGCCACCGCATTTGGTTATTGCGAAGAAGAAGAAGAAGAAGAAACACCGAAAACAACATGAGTATACACCGAAAACAACATGAGTATCAACCGATGTCAACCGATGGATTTATTAATTCAACAATAGTTGTATGCTTTATTTGTTGGTGTCTATGGAGTATTGAGTGCTTTATTGCTAAATAGTACTAAAACTTTGATCCCTCAAATCTAGATCCAATAGATGACATCACTTTGTCATATCCCATCTCATTGAGTACTATTTTGCCAAGGAGACTCAATTATTTAAACATTGGATGCATATCCATCTTCTTTCATTAGTTATTAGCATGTGATGTGATACATTGAGGAATGCTTTAATACATATTATTCTTTTTTGTATAGCCTTTTTTTATATCAATTATATACTAGTTTTATCTAAATCAAATTATGTAAAAATTGATATGACAATTGTAAAAAAAGGAGCAAAACAAACTATAAGGAACACAAAAAAAAACTTTACTTGTTCGTTTATGTTGTTGCTCTGAACTATACTAAAGAAATTGATTAGTGCCCTTACCACATTGTCCAACCAAAAAAATCATAGTCAAAATCATAAAGCACAACATGGATAACAAAACAACATCTAATGAATAAAAAATTAAATACTCACAAATACAAAAAAACAATCCTTGAGTAACATTTAGCATATTGCTTTTCACGTCCTGTGAAGTAGCCGGCGTTCGATTGGAATCAACTTTGGTTATGTTTTTAATTTTACTTTACAGCCAAAAGGTAAAGAAAAAGAAGCTTGGTTTTGCGTTTGTCTGGCTGCTTACATTGTGCCACAATGGCGAAGCTTCCGGTGAACTGGAGAAGGATAAAAGCATGCACCGTGGCGCCGTTCTTCATACTGCACTTCACCGTGTATGGGTACTTAGTACTTACTTTGTCCTTTGTTTCTCTCCAAAGTATTTGAGTGCGTCACCTTGCTCCATCCTCTGTATTTACAGATGGCAAAGACATTTCTGGCTTTAATTAGACGCTCATCTGACCCATAAAAAACAAAGTATATAAAATATTAGCTTTAACTAGATGATTATCTCCACCAGAGAAAAAAAAAGTCCACATATGTGATATGTCTAAAATTACTACTATGTTTTAATTAGATGTTTATTTACCCAAAGAAAATCCTGGTATAAATTACTGGCTTTAATTACCACTAGATGCTTATCTGTACCAAAAAAACTCCATTTATAATTTACCAGCTTTAATTAGATTCTTGTCTAAACCAAAAAAGTACTATTTGAAAAATCTAAGAGCATCTACAATAGTCCATGTCATTTGTTACTAAGGGATGGACACATCAGCATTTAGGTGATGTGGAGAAGAGATGGTGAGGAGAGAAGGTGGGCTTGTTACTAGATGAAGAAACAAGCAAGTTGTTGATACCAATACACAAGAAGTAACAAAAGACTCTATTGAAGACTTGCTTGTTACCTAAAAACTCATTTTGTGGGTCCCATTGTCTCCAAGCAAAATCCATCCAGATCACTACAACCCACCATCTTCTTGGCTTGCCCATAGCGCCTACTACCTTCCTCCATTTTTTCCCAAGTTCCTGCCATTCTTCCCAAACCTCCTGTCTTTCTTCCCCCAAATCTTGCCGCCCGTCATTTGCCCTACCCGTTGCCGTTTCTCTCCCACTCCCAACCATCGGTCTCTGCTCAGAGAAGGATGTTGCACTACTCGGGGAAAGACGATGGCGCAGGAAAAAGTGCCACCGCCTCCTCCGCCGCTGGTCACCGGCACATGAGAAAGCGTCGCCGCCTCCTCCGTCGCTTGGTGGGCTTCGTCTCACACTAAATTGTCTCCGTAGCTAGGGTAACTATTTGGGAATTTTGGATTTGTTCAGTGCAGTTGAATATTCATCCCCATCAAATTAGTTCTTTGGTTTGTGGATGCAACAGAGTGTGGTATGATACAAGTAGCTTCATGTAATTTCAAAATTATTTATCTTGATTTAGTGGATGTAATCTGATAGCTATCGTGATTTAGTTTGATTGGCATAACAACTGAAGAATAAATACATCATTTGTCCCAAGTTTGGCCCTAATTAATCTCTTTCTTACTATGACGCTATCTGATGTAAGTTAACTACAATATACCATGTCCTTTCTCTTGTGCTACAGACCTAGGTTTACACCTTTCCTTATATTTTTATTTTTTTTTGCAAAAACAAGGAAAAAGGCAGAAAAATTTGAGTTCACCCCCAAAATATTGTAGATGTCGAAGATTTGCCCCATCCAGAAGGTAACAAGGCAGCCAAGACCAACCACAATGGGAATGCAAGGTGCCAGAGCCCATAACATCGATGGGGGAAGAATTAGACAAGTTCATTAAAGCTCGATCCAAGGCAAGGGAAGATCGTAATGGGATGATAGATTTTCAGCAACGTATATCATCGAAGAACCTTGAAGCTACGAAGCTTGCACACCTGACTGCAAAGGAGAAGAAGGGGTGAGAAATGATTGATACATACAAAGAGCTCCTGCTGGCTAACACTACTAGGTTGAATGATGATGCAAAAGCTGAGCGTGCAATGGCATTAAAGTGTATGAGATTGAGGTTATTTGGAATAGATAATTGAGGTATGCTTTGATTTGTAAAATATGTTTGTTTCTCTATATTTTGACACTAATTTGGTATTGTTTTGCTATATTCTGACACTAATTTAATGCATACTTTGGTAGGTTTGCATATTGGCTGGAAGGTTTTGGTAAAATCTGACACTAGTGATGGGATATTACATGTTTTGTGATACTATTGTTCAGTTCAGTTTATGGCCAGTACTCCTGTAGTGTGATACTATTCTTTAGTTCAATTTATTGTCAGTACTCATGTTATAACTACTTGTTTAGTTCAATTTATTTGTTTTACTTGTGTTGTTCATGCTCCAGTTTTAATTTTGAGATATTCTTAAGCTCACACGTGCATGCATGTTGACCAAACTTGCAGTATGGAGAAACCAGTGTAGTACTTGTGTTTGTCATGCTTAGTTTTACTACGCAGTCTTCTACACATTTCCAAAATATGCATGCATAGTGAGAAAGCTTTCGCAATGCATTCAAACTTGTTGACCGGCCTTTCCCAACCCATGCATCAATGCTGACCATAGAAAATTGAATCTTCTCATTCCCAACATAACTATGCACTTGTATATATTGAGACATACAAAGCTACACTTCTATACATCTACAAACCAAAGCCTTCGTCTTGCTCCAAAAAATGTCACACCAAACAAACTCATCTACTTCCTCTGATTATGCTGATGACACCAATACCATTGACCCAACCAAGATTTATACCATGGAAAATTTCATCGCCGAGCAGAATGTCTTCGACAATTGCCGAGCAGATCGCCATGAAGTTTAAGGCCAACCTTGACGCTCTCATCATCGAAGTGGTCCAAGGAGGTACCTCGGTAGGCCTCGTGAAGATTGCCATCAATGGCTCATTGCCGATTACTTCTCGAACAATCCACTCTACAATGACATACTCTTTTGAAGAAGATCAGATGACAAGACCTCTCTTTCTATGCATCGTGAGTGCCCTAGGGAGTGTACTCAATGCCATGGGCTCTCACCATTGTAGAAGTGTACAGCTGCTATGCGCATCTTGGTGTATGATAGTGCTACATATGAACTTGATGAATATATGAAGATCAGTGAAACTATTGCTATAGAGTGCTTGAAGTTTGTGCAAGGCATGATTGATAAGTTTGGTGGGGAGTATCTCTGACACCCCACTAACAAGGATTTGGAGCGTCTTCTACAAATTGGTGAGAGTCACGGATTCCCTGGCATGTTAGGAAGCATCGACTACATGCACTGGCTATGGGAAAAATGTCTCGTTGTATGGAAGAAACAAACCATTGTAGATGCTCTAAGACTACTAATATAATAAGAAAAAATCAAACAATTTTATTCAGGCTTGGGTCGTCGCTTGTAGGCCTCTTTTTACTAGCCTGGTAGTTCATTTATAGTCTTCACTAGTTTTTGAGCCATACTCACCGAGCCTGATGCGTTCATTGCTGGTGGGCATTGGGTAGGCAGTGTGGTAGACATATGCAAGACTGAGTGGATTTGTGCATTTATGCACTTCATTGGCTACTTCATCATCCACTGATAGACCTGCCCAAATGGCATGCCCGGTACAATACGATATGGGTCCGGATAGGGCATAACTTGATAAGGCTTGATACGATTGTCTCGAATAAGTTATCATGTTGTGTTGTGTTGGCCCATGTGCCTACCCTCCGACCTAGGCACGATGCGAAGAGGGGTCGGGTCGTACTAGGCCGATCTGGGCATGCTTAGCTAAACGGACCACTGACGACCTATTGATTTTACTACTGGTCAAAAGTAATTCTACTGCTATTTACAAGTAATTTTACTACAATTCGCTAAGTCGTAAATATTTTTACTGTCAGTCATAAATAAATCTACTGCCAGGTTACCTGTCCATGGTCAGAAGAGTGCAATAATTCTAACATATGTAATTTTACTGCCAACTGCAAGCAATTTTATTGCACTCCCACATGAGAGTTATTGTGTGTGTTGTGCCATGCTGAGGTGCCAGCCCAGTACGACACGCCCAGTCAGGCTTAGCCGGCAAGGTCCGTTTACTGTTCTTGCTGTATCGTGCCTAGAACGGGCCAACAGTACCGTGCCTTGAACCGACATAGTTGGCCCGACCCATTTGGCCAGGTCTAACCACTACTATAGCCTAGGTTCCTCCATCTCTATCTCGGTTAACTATGTAGTGTCTGAAGAACGTATTTGTGCTAACTACCCTTACGGTTTACAGTTCTATAATGTTATCATCATCAAAATATGATAAAAAAATTATAAAAAATTCCTGTAAAATTTGGTTAGATAGATCATGACATGAGAAAGTGTCCTAGAAAATTCAATTGAAAATATAACTTACATTAGGAAATACAAAAAAGACAAGTTTTAGTAAGCAATATCTTTTCTTTTTTATTTTCTGATTTCCTTTTGGGCTTAATTTGTCTTTTTATTTCTCTATGTGTAGATTGAATTTAGATTTGAAATTTGGTGGTACAGTAGATAGATTTTGTGTCGATGCAACCAATTTTTTTTAAAAAAAATCATGATTATTTATATCGTGTTTTAAGGAAGGTAATATTATAGCAAAGCAAAAATAGTTAGCGTGGGATGCTTCATCATAGTTTGTGCTTGACTAAGGCTCTATTCTCTTTGGCTGTGGCTAATGGCTTTTGATAGCGTTTTACGTCACCGGAGAGGGGAGGGCAATGGTGTCGGTGGATTAGGCTGAAATGGACACTACAACACAAACCCCACATAGAGACATTTTTTAATATAGTAGAGGCATTTTTTAAAATGTCTCATAAGCACCTTTCTACGCATCGTCGCTATGAACGTAGAGACATATTATTAAAACGCCTCTATATCCTCTGTGACATTTTATAGATGTGCTTTATTGTGCCTCTAAGGAAGTAAAGGCATTTCATAGTGACGTTAGATTGTGCTACTAGTATAGTATACCATAGAAAATAAAATATAAAAAAATATGTGAACTCTTGAAAAGGTTGGTACTCGAACTCTAGACCTCATACCTTTGTGGCATCTTATAGATGCGCTTTATTGTGCCTCTAAGTAAAGGCATTTTATAGTGACGTTAAATTGTGCTACTAGTATAGTATATTATAGAAAATAAAATATAAAAAATATGTGAACTCTTGCAAAGGTTGGTACTCAAACTCTAGACCTCATGGGAATAGTACTTCTCTTGGACATATTGCACTAGCCACTCAACCTCACCACTTCATATGTTTACTTGTGCCTTGTAATATTTATATGTAGGTCATTTAACACATAAAAACTATCGAAAAGACGCATCTAGATGGTTAAATAAGTCTCAAAAATGTCTACACACAACAAAAAACTTTAAACGAATTAGAGAGCACCACAAAAAAGTCTCTACAAGATAAAATTTTGCACACAGTTCTAAAACATCTCAAAACCGCCTCTACAATACAAAATTTTGCGATGATTTTTAAAATATCTCTAAAAAGTGCCTCTAGGTTATGTAACTCTAATTTTAGAGACAAGTTGAAAAACGCCTTTAAAAAAGTACCTCTATATAGGGGTTTTCTTGTAGTGGGAGGAAGACGATGGAGCAGCGAACTCCTGTGGAAAAATCCCAAAATTGGGTGAGGGGAAAAGAAGGCGAAAGTGTGGAACATGTTTTGACACACATGGTTTTGATGAAGCTAAACGGATTTAACTGGAACGGCTCGACGGACACAGCAGAGTTCGGCCAGTGTGTAGCGATGAGTTCTCAAGCTTAGCTTGAGCTTGGTGTGAGCAGTGGCGAGGCGAGGGGGAGTGAGGTGGGGGTGAGGGGCAAGTAAGGGAGGCCGAGCGGCTTAAATAACCAAGGAGGAGGAGGGGCGACGCGCTTCATGGTGTGGGCCATGACAACGCGCGTGACACAAAGGGGCTGTGGTGACTTGTGTTGACACGGGTGCAGCGTGATAAGCGGGGCGCGCGAGGCGAGGCAAGCGCGGGTGGCACAATGCGTGCGCTTGGCTTGACGTTGGCAAATAAATCTAAATAAATTTCAAAAAAAATCTAAATATCAACAAGATGCATTAAAATATTTTAAAAATTTTATATTTTGGAATATCCGAATTTTGGGGGCGATACACAAACTCTGTTGACACTGTACAAAATCGATTAAACACCGTACTTGCATCTTGAACTTTCCTAGTATCATATTTTTCACGTTATGTGATGTGTGTGACGGAGAGCGTGTAAAATTAGAGTTGACTTCCACCTGTCGTTCAAAATACTCTAGCGGCGTAAGAATTATTTTCAACATAAGAAGGGTCGCGAACTTTCTTTCAAACATCGTCTGTGGGCGCGTATGTGGACTTTTAACATGCGCATGACATGTGTCGACGGCCTACTGCATAGTCGTGAAAGATTCTGCCTGCCCTGGCTCCAGAATGTCCTTTTTAGATTGTCTTTTAATTTATAATTAATTTTTTTAAATTTTGAACTACTTGTTAGAGGTAATACTTAGAAAAAATATTTACATATGATTTTAGCTAGTATAGCTAAACTCAGTATAATTTATATTATAATATACCTATAAACCTTGTTTTAAAAACATATAGTTTAACACCTAGATAATATATCATAAATTAAAAACCTTAAATCATAAGCGTTAAAAGAACCCATCCATTTTTCCCTTACCAGTAGGTGTAGCCGTGTACTTCACCAACACTGACGAGGGAAACTTACACTCAAGAAGCACCCAGATGATTCGAACAAAGTGCTTAGTGATTGGCTGACTGCCGTCGCCATCTCATTGTCATCTCTAAAAAAAAAAAGTAGAGTGGCCTCGTGTTCGTCCAACGGAGATTCCTCACTCCGGTACGAGGAAGATGCATGCAACGGACAAGAGTTACATCTTATTAAAAGCACAATTTGCCCTTCCTTGCACGATTGCCGCGGCCACGGAACGCATTTAGGGTCTGTTTGGGAGAGCTCCACCAGCTCCAGATTCACAAAAAACAGATCCGGATCCACTTTTTCAAGCCAAACAGTTCTAGCTCCAGCAGCTTCACCGTGGATCAGCTCCACCAAAACCATGGATCTGGCTCCAGATCCACCAAATCCATGGAGCACCTCAAGGGGTGCTCCACCAAACTCAAGTTGGTGGAGTTGGGAAAAATTACCCACCATGCCACTGATTACACACAAAAAAACGTTTCGTTCTTTTTATTTCCCGTCGCTGCGCCGTCCTCTCCGCCGCGCCGTCCTCTCCGCCGCGCCGTCCTCTCCGCTGCGCCTCCCCCGCCTCCGACCGCGTCCGCCTCCTCCCGGCCTCCGCCTCCCCCGCGTCCGCCTGCTCTCGGGCCTCCACCTCCCCCGCCTCCTCCCGCCTCCGACCGCGTCCGCCTCCTCCCGGCCTCCGCCTCCCCCACGTCCGCCTGCCCCCGGGCCCGCACCACCTCCTCCGCCTGCTCCCGGGCCTCCGCCTCCCCCGCCTTCGACCGCGTCCGCCTCCGTCTCCCCCGCGTCCGCCTCCCCCCGGGCCGGCGCCGCCTCTCCCGCGTCCGCCTCCGCCTCCTCCCGTTCCGGCTCCGCCTCCTCCCGTTCCGGCGCCGCCTCCCCCGCGTCCGCCGTGCGCTTCGCCTGCGCCGGCCGGGGTTTTTTTTTCATTTTGCCCCCTGACGCGTGGGGCCCAGGTGTAAGTGAGATAGAGAGGGAGGTGGAGTTGTACCAAACACTTTGACGAATCCCAGATCCATGATGGAGCTGCTCCACGGTGAATCCAGCTCCAGATCCACCTTTTAGGTGGATCTGGAGCTGATGGAGCTCTGCCAAACAGGCCCTTAGCATGTTAATCACCAGTGGATCAAAGGACTTAGAAGCTTGTGCAAGTTGCCTCTTGTTCTACAGTAGATCAATTGGGTATACCAATTCTTGTTCTAGTAGGTTCAAGATTATTTGAATCGTGATTCTAAAGTAGATTGAATCTTAAAATATAAGATCTTACTTTATTCTAGAAAAACACCTTTTTTCTAATTTGCTGTATATTTCAGGAGTGATATGGTATTTATTTAGTCAATTTGTATGTTATCTTATAACAAAATATCTATCTTATGTTATTCACAACTAGAATCGCGGTTTTGATTATATGTCATTGAGAGCTAGGACTAGAATAGTGATTTTATGAACCTTGCCATTACTCGGCCATTTTACAAAAAAGTAAAATAAATAAATAATCAAATTATTTTTTATTATTTCAAACCTCCAAATCTTAATATATAAACTATTAAATACTTAGTATTTACCATACAACTTGAATTGAAAGTTAGAACGCAATCAAACGCCTAAGACTTTCATAATCTTAAATGATATGTGATTCTACATAATTCTACTACTATTCTACCGCGATTCTATAACTAGGAGCGTGATTCTTCCACGATTATACCATGTACGACTCAAGACACGATAAGTATAATTTGATGTACATAGGATTGTAGAATTGTACGATTCTACGACTAAGATCATGATTTTAAATGTCAATTAGATATACGATTCCGTGTCCCACAACAAATCAGCTCAATTGTGTGAGATAAACTCAAGATTAACAGCACAGGTCTTCAAGGCCACACACATGGGCAGAAGACGCGCATGAGTTTAGGGCTTGTTTGGTTGGTGCCCTGGGCTCTATGCCTAGTAAAAAGTGGTGTCTAGAGGTAGTCTGAAAATCAGATGATTTTCGCCTAGCCAGACAAACTTGATGATGTGGTGTTTGGTTGGATATCTAGGCCTGAAGAAAGCATAAAATTGAAAAACACGCTTTGATAAGGAATTCGCCACCGATGGTTCCTCTATGTCCGTGTGCATGAAGGGGGCTCCCATCCTACTAGATCAAAATCTCACATGATAGAGGCCAGCAAATGGGCCCTCCTATTTGGCAAAAGTAGGCAGAGAAGCTAGTCCCCACCCCCACCCTGCATTTGGTAAAGGAGAACAAATTTGTAGGACCCGGATCCTTCCTACATCTGAAGGACCTCTACTATTTGCTGGACATGTGGAATGACACATATCTCAAAGCAATCACACCCACTTGTCTTCCCCATCTTCTGTCCCCTCCCTCTCTCCTCCCCTGCTCTCTCCCTCTCTACCCCTTCTCTCATTGTCTCGTCTCTCTCCCCATCGGCGAGGGGGCAGTGTTATAGACTTGGGGGAGGGAGGAGGCGGCACAGCCTCTTGTCCATGTTGGCAATGGGGATAGCGAGATCCGGCTAAGGCAACATGGGAGCAAGGGAAGAATCGTGTTGCGGCGGATCCAAAGACGGGAATGGCGAGATCCATTGGCAGCGGTGGTGGGGACACAATTGAGGACTTTGACTCTTCCGATTGTCATATCCCATTGCTGACATACACGTCATCATGCACTCCGCTGCCATCTTGCACTCATCAATGACATGCACAATATTTGTACCTCGTCCTTGTCGGTGGCCACTGAATCCCATTGTCTTCCTCGTCTCCAACCACCCAATCCAGTTGTCCACCGTGCCACTGACCTGTATGTCATGTCCAAAACTCTAGTGGCAACAGCGTGTGCAAGAGACCACGCCACCTCCTCCGTCAACCCCCAATCTTCGGCTATTACCTCATCATCGATGGACAGTGTGGCAAGATGGTGAGAAAAGGGGTAGAGAGAGAGCAGGGATGAGAGAGGAAGGTAGGGGTGGGCTATTTTGAGATTTGCTATTTCATATACCCAACATTAAGTAGAGGTTCTTTAGATATAGGAAGGATCTAGTCGAGCCCACCCTGAACCACATGCCACAGCCATAGAACTGAACCACCAAAAATATCTTAGCCCATAGAAAGAAACTCAAGCGGCTACACGGTAGGCTCTGCTTTACTAATCGGCCACTCCAGAATGTTCTTGACACCATATATTTTTTTGGTATAGGCTCCATAGCATCTATAACAACCAACAAACATGGATACAATTGTCGGAGAGGAAGAACCGAGTGACGGCACCAATGAGATGAGCATGGAGTAAGACTGTCCTGATGCCTTGGTGCCTCAGCAGCCTTTGGGGATGGGGAGAGGAGAAGCTAGCCTAATCCCTCGTCAATGGCTGTTTAGATCTAGTGGGGGATGAGGCTGATCAATTCTTTTTCGGTCTGTGTAACTAGAAGGAGGTGACGGCTTGCTGTAGTGGAAGGTTTTCACTACTTGCGGTCTGCATCCTAAGCTCTATCGTCCTCAGCCCCTCTAGATTTGGTAAGTTTCGCCTCTCCAGATCCGGTGAGTTCCAGCTACGGTGGCTACATATCTGGCCATGACCTTCCTTAGGTGGTGCCTTGAAGTAGCAGTCGAGCACAGGAGGCATGAAGGGCTATGGTGACTATAGCACCGCGTGTTGTGGAGAGAGAGGAGGAGGTAGGAGAGGAAAGGAGAGAGAGAGGTGTGGGAGACAAGAATAAGCCTTGCGAGAGCAAGTTAACGAGCGTGGCGTTCGATCAAGCCTGGAGAGGGGAGCATGAAGGGGAGGAGGTGAAGTTGCTAATGAGATTTGGGAATAGAGACGTGGGTTGTGGAGAGCATTGGGGGAGATAGAGCGTTAGGAATATAACTTGAGTAGGTGATAGTTTGGTTGCATCCGATACAAAGCGTTCATACAGGAGGTACGAATGTATCATTACCGAGTTGAAAAGAGTAAATTTATTCGATGCCATTGCAAAGAATTGCAACTTAGAAAATACCGTCACGAGGGAGAGGAGCTGCAAAATACCATCACAAGGCCAAATAATTTGCAAAATGCAACTGCCATGAAGTTTTCCATTCCGCTGGAGTGAATTGACCATTTTTCCCTCATTCTTCCTTCTTTTCTTTCTTTTTTCCTTTTGTAATGTTCGGTTCTACTTGTCATTCTCCCCTTCAAATGAAGTTAAGATCAATATCTCCTTTAATCTCTCTGATCTATCTATATGATGGCGATGGCAGCAATTCCGCCAGTAGTGAGGCTCGGCTGCAGCGAAGGGAGGTATGGGGAGGTGGATTGAGGCATGGCGGATCCATTTTTGCACTCAAACATAAGCTGAGGCTATATAGTGTGAGCTCACGACGGTAGTGGCACATTGCCGAAACAGGGTGGTGGTGGCGGCTGTGTCCAACGGTACAATGACCCAAATTGGGGCGCACACGATCACCAGTAGGCCTAGGGGATCGCGGTGGTGGCGACCGCTTGGTTCGAGGAGATTAGAGGAGAGCTGGTGGCAACAGCCACGGGCAGCAGAGTAGGGTGCACAGTGGTGGCGAGCTGGGGATGGCAAGGTCGAGTTTAGGGTCATAGGATAAGTTTAGTATGACGAAGCGGAGCTAGTGGATGGCTTGTATTGAGGAAATTACAGACAAGGGATCGAGTTGAATTTGGTGGTGGCCGCAGCTCACCCGTTTTGGCGACAAAGGTGGCAGCGTGGCTCAGCCCGATCTCCCCTCCGGTGAGATTACAACGTGGATAGCCATGTCACAACTTGTTCCCAAACTCCTGAAACTCACCCTTGCCATTTATTACTTCATCCTTCCTGCAGCCAAACCAGAACATGCCTTTGTCTCCAGCTACCACCTTCATCGTGTCGCCGTTATCTCCTCGGTGGAACTCTTACCGATTCCCCACCGCTGGAGTATCACATTGATATGTTCTAGCCTCCCTCCTCCTTACCACTTGCTCTTCACCAAGACGACGTCGTCCACCGTAGCCTGTGCTGCTACCACCGGTGAGTTCGTTTACTCTTACTCAACCTATTTTTACCGTTCCAAGGGATTGTCCATACTCCTTTGCCTTCGATGAGCTCGTCTAGCTGTGAACAGAGAAGGAAAAGAAGGCTATAAGGGTAAAATAGTAATTTATAAATGCTTCTCTTACCAAAAAGGAGGTTAGAAGAGCAAATAGACGAAAAATTCATGGTAATGACATTTTACAGATTTTTTTTTGACCTTTATAATAATATTTTATAGCTCCTCTTGTTTATAATAGTATTTTTCGTGTCTCCATCCTTTTGCTATAGCACCGACAAAGTTACTCGATTGAAAAACGCGCAGGATCCGGCACCGACGGCTCAATCCCGTGCGCAGGCTCGGGGCTCCCATCCCCACCGGATCAAAATCTCGCACGACAGAGGACGGGAGATGGGCCCCGCACTCGGCAAAGGCAGGCAGAGGGGAACCGCAGGCCACAGCCACAGAACCGGACCGCCGAAAATATCTGGGCGCGCGGCAGGCAGAGGGAAACCCAAGTGGCGACGCGGCAGGCTCCGCTTTACTCCAGAACGTTCCCGACGCCCATGCTTCGCAACGCTTCGCCTGTCCTCCTCTCCTTTCTTCCGCCTTCCCGCCGCGCGCAGATATTTTCCCGCCCGCCTCTTTATATAGCATACCGCTGCACCTCCTCGTCGCCCATCTCCGGTCGCCATCTTCACAGTGATTGATTGATGATCTAGCGCCGCGTCATCAGCGCGCGAGGCCACGGTCTGAGGGGGCGGAGAGAAAGGGAAGAGCCGAGAGGGATCGCGTTGTAGTAGTGTGTTCGTTCTCGAGAGCGGGAGGCAGGGGAGGAGGAGGATGCAGTCGCAGTCGACGCAGTCCTACTACGCCGTGCTCGGCGTCCGCCCCGGCTCGTCCGCCGCCGAGATACGCGCCGCCTACCACCGCCTCGCCATGGTAAGTACCAGCACGCTCACGCACTGGCTTCGACGACCTTTGTTGGTTCGGTTTTCGCGCGGGAGAAGCAGAGCGTGACAGTTTTTTTGGGGGGAATTCGATCTGTGTCATTGTGTGTGTGTGCCATGATGATGATGCAGAGGTGGCACCCGGACAAGATCACGAGTGGACGTATGGATCCGGCGCTCGCGGAGGAAGCCAAGGGCAGGTTCCAGCAGATTCACGAGGCCTACCAAGGCACGTACCCAAGTGTTCCTCTTGTCGCTCGCTCGTTCTGCCATCTCTCTGCGTCTCTCACCCTGTGTGTCTGCGCATTGGATGCGTTCGCTAACGTGTGAAAAATGTGTGTTTCTTGCAGTGTTGTCGGACGAGAAGAGGAGGGCGCTCTACGACGCCGGGATGTACGATCCCCTCGACGACGACCAGGAGGATGTTGAGGTAATTACGAAGTTCGGTTTGCACGGTTCTTGTTTTGATCTGAACGGACCGGTTTGATGGTTCGTTCTGTGTTCATCAATGCGATTGCTCTTAGACGGTAACCAAGACTAACAATGTGCCTGTGTTATGTTTCAGGGCTTCCACGACTTCCTTCAAGAAATGCTCTCGCTCATGGCCACCGTGGTAACTAGCTGATATTATCCATGCCCATCTAAGATCGTATCATTCTTGGGTTGAGGATTTTTTTTAGTTACCCCGATTTGGCGTGTTCCTTTGTGCAGGAGCCCGTGTACAGCCTCGATGAACTCCAGTCCATGCTCGATGAGATGATGCAGGATTTTGGCTCGTCTGAGCCGGCTCCAAGCGGCCTCTTCGCCGCTACTGGTTCGTTGCCGTTCGGCGAACCCGGCACACAGAAGCGTGGCTCTTCAAGTATGCATCCCCAGGGGGTGGGCAACTCGGCGTGTTTCAGCCGTACGGCCTTCTCTAGCTACTGAGCACTCGTGAGGGTCTGCGTTTGCATTTCATCCATCTGGTTTCTATCTGCATGTTCGGAAACCAGAGGGATCACCGATGCTTCTTGCATTTCAGTGCAGTCAGGGGATCAATGGAGACGGCGAGCTCTTGTTACAGTGCACGGAGCAGGAGCTCACCGATAATGGGACATCATGAGGGGGTGGAAAGATGGGGGATTAATCCCCCATTGAGGAGCATAACTGTGGGCGATTGTTTGTTTTCTTTCTTGTTTGTTGAGAGGCGCACACAGCTCTTGACGTGTATGATAATGATGAGGGCGTGTACGTATGGTATCACATCATCACGAACTGTTGCCTTTGTACAGATTGTGCATGCGTGCTGGTGACGATTCGAAATTGAAGCCGTGATGTTCTGCTAGTCAGTGGACTGAATTTCGGGGTGTTCTTCCTTTTCTTTTTTTGCAATGTGTTGTGGTTTTTGTCTATAATTTTTTATACAGCAGAGGATAATCAAAACATTGATGCGAATAATATATATAATTTTAGTTTTGGAAAGTCATTGGGAGAATCTGTTTAAAAAAATTATCCTATTTCGATCGAGAAGACAAAAGTAGAAGCCAAAGAGTAATAATAATTTGGTAGGTAGAAAAATGGATTTAAATTGTTCAATAAGTGGATTTACAGTATCTCAACAATCAGAACTGCTTCCTCAGATACTAACCCATTGGTCATTATCGAGCCTGGTGACTTAAGTGATCCCATATGTTTGAACTGAGAACTTCATTTTCCAATAGTCCCAGGACCTGTGTTCTATATCTATTCTCTTTTCCTTGTCCTTCTTATCAAATAGAACGCAAACTAGGTCCAACTCGGTTAGGCTAAAAAATAGTGGATTATGGCTGAAATTGTACTGTGGCTGGTGACTTATTTGTCGTAATTAAATTTAAAAAAAATTAAAAATAGAAAAAATTTGTTAGCTCATCACAGACACAACGCAAATGAATACGAAAAAAAGAATCGATAAAAAAGCTAAAAAAGCTAAAAGTTCAGGAAAAAGACGAAATTTATGAATAGTGGAAAATAAACTATAAGTCAAAAGCTCAAGTTAAAATGAGCGGAGCACTATATGTTCTACGATAAAGCGTATATCCTATATCTATACCTTTCATTAATCTTACCATACTTTTCTCTCACTGTAACCTGAACCAGCCAGAGTTCAAATTCCGATTGGAAAACTGAAACGAATCTAAAAAGTAGGGAGCCAAAATTCAATAATAGTTTGATGACTTCTGTCTGTATTTTTTGATATGGTAACAAACGGTGAAGACATCGATATAGATATCGTATATGATTTTAGATTTAGAAACTGTACTATTTTGACCGGAGAAACAAAAAATGGAATAAAAAACAAAAGAATAACAGGGCTTTTGCCAACGAGGATGCGTCTGTTCCGATTGAGCGAGTCGCTACCATACGAGTGGTATTTGTGATCTTTGTCAGCTTGTCCTGCTTTGCCTTTTTAGCATATTTAGTGCTGCTTATAATCATATTTATAAAAATAATCCTATGTCTGGCGTATTAATAAAAATGATGTTTTACAGTCCAGTCGTCGGGTGGCAACGCCCGGAGATTGACGTACAGCCGCTGCCGCCCGCGAGCGGACAACAAACTGTCTGCCTCACATGACCGAACGGTACGCAGCCTGCCGTCCCACCACCAGACAGCAAGGGCCTGTCGCCCCATGGCCAGATGGCAGATAATTAGCCGGCTTAATTACTTGTCCTAATTTAATTTTTTGGTTACTATTTATTCGATTTTTTAAATATAGTAATGAGCTCAAAAAATCACAAAATTTTATGTATAGCCTCCGGATACACCGTACTTAATTGTGTAATTTTTGTTTTCGTAATTTTATCCACAGTGAGTGTTGCTAAAAAATTTGTATAATTTCGATATTTGTAAGAGTTGTTACATATAGCAAACGAGTTTCAAAAATTACAAAATTTTATGAGAAACCTCTTGACATAGTCATAATAATTTTGTAATATTTTGGGAATTTTATGTGCTCCAAATTTGCCATGTTAATTCATATTAATTTAATCATGATATTAACGATACTCAGGAATCTTTGGCAGTTCATATATTATGAATATTTGTAGAAGTGCATGCAATAGTACAAAAAACGTATCACACGGAATACGATATGGCTCACTCATTTGAGCTACTGCTATCTTCTCACCGCGTCTACCTCCCCGTGGGGTACATCAGCCGATCCAGAGGTTGCGTCTTGGTTCGAGGAGGTATGGAGACCGTTCTGTTTGCTCAGTGGTCGGCGATGGTCCAGTAGGCTCAAGTACAGCTGGCTGGGTCTGGTAAGGATCGATGTTCTCCAACTGAGACAAGCTAAACTGTGGGACGCCAGTAATAATGTCGTGAACAAATGATTGTAGAAATCCCCTTCGTGATACGAAGGAGCTCTCGCCTTGACCATACGATGTGGCAGTGAAGCTGAAGGAGCTCTGCTCACCGAAGTCTCCAAACCCTGAGTATGGTGTGAACGCTGAGCTCTGCCCTGCGTACGCTATAAACCCTGGCATTGTGTACTGCTCTCTAGAAGCATCCGAGAGGCCCGTATCATCATTGGTGGACTCGACGTCACCCCCATGTTGAATTGGAGGCTGCAAGATGAAAAATGTTAGTCACAATAAATATTCTGAATGTACAATGTGAATCTCATACTTCCTGGATGTGCAGCGAAGATGAATGACAGGGAGTGGTAGTCTGTGTAGGTGGTGCGGACGTCAAAAGTGATGCATCTTGATGACGGACCTGCAGTGGGAGAACACTATGATGTTAGTGGAACGTAAGGGCTAATAGGAAAATAAAATATAGGTTTGTACTTAACTTACCTCCTCATCCCTACTCATTGATACGGCCCGCAGATGATCGGCGGCTAGTACTACGACACCGAGCAGACTCGGTGGATTGCGATGGCAGGCCAGACTCGCTAGGTCGTGATGATCTGGCGGGTGAGCATGGTGCCCCCTCTAGGTGCCCAATGTGCACGGCGTGATCCATTGAACGACTATAGCTCAGGTTGTGCACTTTTTTGGCTTGCTTCAGGATGTACTTCAAAGTATTCTGCACGGTCGGTGGTGTGTCCGGGCTAGTAAGGGCAGTCTCGGACGTGCTTGCGATGCGTTGTACCTGCTCCAACTAAAGTGACATACGAAATAGGTTCAATAACAACCAGTATGAATTTCGTAAATAAATCTGTCAAAAATTGCAATCGTCTTACGCTGTCATGCCACCACAAGCGCTGTGGTCATCGATCGAGTGTTGTAGACTATCGTCATGCGTGATTTGCTCAGGGCAATCTAGTGGACAAACGATGAGTCTGCTGTGCGACCAGGGTACGTACCACTCCAAGTACTCATCGTACGCCTGGACGTCGTACCGACGCTACTCTATGATGACATCCAGGTGCGCCCTGTCTGTCCATGCCATTGTCCACTCTTGTTGCATTGGCCGTCAGTCCGTACCATGTCTATCAGCCCTCAATTGCCTGCATTTCAAGAATTATCGATGTTACAGAGCAAGACATACAAAGTGTAAATATTACTCGGATGGAGTTTGACTCACCGATGTACGACTTGCGGTAGGAACCTGCCATTCGGAGGGGGCACGACCTGGTGGAAACCGAACTATCGCATTACACGTTGCAGCGCTTAAGCCTCCACCATGTACGAGAACACAAGATGGCGTGTCATCGCCCTTAGCGCCACGTCCTACAGGCATTGCAGAGACAGCCTGTACGGCAATACATGTTCCACGAAGTTTACAGTCCATGGACCCTAGATGATGTCGCTATCGTGCAACGACTCGAACTCATTGTACCACAGCAAGTAGCACATCGACGGTTTGCCCTTGGCCCAGCGTAGACGGGCACCAGTCCACGGAAGCCCATAGTGGGCCATCTATCAAGTCGGTGAACTCGCTGAATGGATACATTGGTGTCACAATGGTATGCTCTCTTAATTTTGAGTGACGACCACGATAGTGAGCTTCTGCGATGAGCGACTGAGATGAGCGATAATGAAATGTGAGAATTTCGTATTTATGGCCGAGCGAAAAGGGAACTCAGTGCGCTCATCCCACAAATTAAGGATTCCTTGTTGATGAGTAGCACTTCAGGTGAGGGGGCACAGTATGGTAACAATGACAAATGTGCAAACGAGGGAGCGGGCGAGGGAGACAACACAGATATAATGACATTAGTGTAGACAAGAGAGCGCACAAGGGGGATGACACGAATAGAGTGACAATTGTGTGAATGACATAGTGGGAAAGAAAAGATAGCAGTAGCGGGCATAAATATGTGTGAATGATAGAGGTCAGACACTGCAAAAGATGCCTGAGCATCGTTAATTTCACAATTAAATTAACATGACAAATTCAGATCACATAAAATTCCAAAAACATAACTAATTACTATGACCATGTTAGGAGGCTTTCCATAAAATTTCATAATTTTTTGAGCTCGTTTACTATATGTAACAACTCCTACAACTATCAAAATTTTACAAATTTTTTAGCAACATTCACACTGGATAAAATTATAAAAAAAATTTCACAGTTGAGTACGTTATGTTAGGAGGCTATGCATAAAATTTTGTAATTTTTTGAGCTTATTTTCTATATTTAAAATTCAAATAAACAGTAAGGAAAAAATAAATTAGGGCGGGTAATTAAGCTGGCTAATCAGCCGGCTTAATCACCTATCGTCTTGCAATGGGGTGGTAGACCCTTGTCATCTGGTCAAGGGATGGTAGGCTGCCTATTGTCCGCTCGCATGGAGGGAGCGGCTACACGTCAGCCCACGGGCGTTGCCGCTCGGCCACCGAACGACAAAAATGTCAGTTTTGTCAATACGCTAGACATACATCTATTTGTAAATACGGTTGCAAACAGTACCAAGTATGCTAAAAAGTCATCTTGCTTTAGGCTTAGTATATCTGTATATGATGGTACTTGTGTTCTATCGTTTCCAGTTTTCTAGTATACTTGAGCAGTAATTAAGCACACGATCGCTTCCAGATAAGGACTACACTACGTCGAACAGTCGTTAGGACTAGACTTGGGAGTCAGTGTCATGATCGTGCCCACACCGTCGTGTTGTGCCAGCACGACTCATCTCTGGCAAGGCCTAGACATGGCCTAGGGCACGATGGGCACAACATGTACCATATTGGTCCTGGGTCAACCTTGCGCATCTGTAGATGACGATGACGATGGTGGCAGCAATGATAGTGGCTATGGCCATCATCTTTATTTGTGCCTTGCATTTGTGTCTCTGGTGCCACCGCCGTCGAGCCTCACTTAGCCCCAGCCATGGCTGCTTTGGCTCCTTGCTTAGCCACCTCTGTTATGTCCCTACCACTGTGTTCAGGCACCAACGCTATTCCTGCCCACCGTGAAGGTGAGAACGGTGACATGGGTTGGTGCAGAACTTGTGCGGGCCAGCTAGAGGCCCCCAGGCGGGCAATGGGGCTGTAGATCATGCTCTTTCACCACTTGGTCCAGTGCTTGAATTCCCACGAAGGTCGGACGACGAGGATGCAGGGCGATGGGCGTTGCTGTGTGAGTGGATAGGTGGCTATGTCGGAATTAGATCCAGATGGCTTGGACTTAGACATGGCACGGTGGGGTGGTGGACGGAAGGTGGAGGGTAGCGCGGTGGAGGCCTGGAGGATCGGCGGTGCATTAGAGGGCAGCACGGTAGAGGGCATGGAGGGCCGTGGAGGACGGTGCAGTTGAGGAGATTGGGGATGGGAAATGGGGAGGAAACCGACCAGGAGAAGAATAGAAGATGAAGAAATGGAATCGGGAAAAGGAGAAGAATAGAAAATGAAGAAGGAAGGAGGCCAGCCGGTGCTTCACCAACGCTGCGCACGAGAAGAAAAAGGGAGGAGAGGGGAGAGGGGAAAAGAAAAGTAGAGGAGAAAAAAGATGGATTGGGGAAAAGGAGGAAAAAAGAAAAAGAAAGGAATAGGGGAACATAAAAGGTTGAAATTGAACTAATTGTGTAAAAATATGGGCACATAAGTATTTTGGAGAAAAAAATAAGAATTTTCTTGATATTTACAGATACAATGTTACTGCCTCGTTAAAAACCTTACACCCAGAGTGGGGTTCTCTGAGTAGAGAAAAGAGTACAATAACAATATGTGTACATGCTAACTACTCCTTCATGTCTAGATTATTCATGCGTTTGATGTCAGCATACACCTACATGATATCATAATCCTCTAGTTGATGCTACTGTCGCTCTTTAGCCAATTCCTAGTCCTTAAATATGTGATTGTCTTCACCATCCTAGGCGTAAGGGGTGATCTTCTTTCTTCAATTATTTTCTCTACCATGCTGAATGTGACTTCTAAAGAGATGATGGACATGGAACCAGTAGAACACCCATGCGAAATGGCATAACACATAAAATATCTGCTTGTTATTCTTCCACCACTCAAGCAAGTCTATATTGCCTCCGCCAACAAGATCAGGATCGGTGTTTGTAAAATTATACTCTAGGTAGTGGTTTAGCTCTGAGACATAATTTCACTTGGGGCCGCCTGAGACTAAGAGGATGAAGAACTAGATTTGTCCTTTAGCTTCTTCCACAGGCAGGATGTCAAGCATGTCTTTCTTTGTTGCACCCACTGTGAGAACTCTGATCTTGCGTTGCTGCCAAGCTTGTTATGATACAAGTGGAGAACACAAAAAATCTCATTTTTCACATGTTTGAAAGCTTTTGAGAAATCAAGACCGAGGCATTCACCTATTCTCTCCATACCGATCTGCAAACCTACTAATTTTTTTGTATGATCAAAAATGGTAGCACAACAATATAGGTGTGAAATAGATCTAAAATATTTAATAAAATTTTCCTCCATTATTGTAGCAATATGGACTAAATGGGGATCCCCTAGATTTAGCAAATTTGTCTGCAATTAGCTAAATAAAATCTATAACTAAACAAGAGATAGGTTAGTAAATACCAGATAGAATCTTTGTTTCTTTTATAAAAAAGGTCTTAAAAACTCTAAAAATGATTAGTAATTTGCCAATCTAAATTAGCAACTATAAATTCATTGTTTGGAGAGTTATCATTGATAAATACATATATAATATGTTCATACTCTTGTACTTTCTTTAGCATGATGGATGTCGAGTTCCACCCCACCTTCATATTAAGACCGAATTTTCTTGGGTCCTTCCCATTGGCTGCAAAGTACTTCATCAACCTGGCTACGACTTGTGAGGTAAGAAAGGGCATCATGGATATTGTTCAAATATTTGCTAATCTCTTGCATACCATCTTACACAGCTAGGTTCAAGATATGGTATACGTATCTCTGTTGGAGAACATAACCATCAATATATGTCTGCAACCTTGGGGTGAGGATGTTCATGGCCATCGTATTCATCAATGCGTTATCAAGAGTTATAGAAATAATCTTATTATTTATCTTAAAATCATCAAGTACGTCTAGTATATGCTCGGCAATGGCCTCTCTCGTGTGTGATTCATTAGTTATCTCAAACCCTATAACTCTCTTGTTTAACTTGTAATCATCGTCTAGGCTACAACACTAAGGTAGTTACTTCTCTAATACGATAATGTCCAAATATCTGAAGTTACAGCAAAACAAAACTGAACATGTAGGAATAGTTTTTTTTAGTTCTGCTAATTCCTTACTATAGGTCTATAATATTAGATATGGTAGTTCTCCTACTGGTATGTTGGTACTATGGGCAAAACCTACATTGGATCATTCTTTTGAATGTGTGACTTTCACCCATTCTAATCAATTGATCTTCAAAAAAATAATATATTTAACAATTTTCTCACAGACAGAAATCAGATTGTATACTCAAGTACTCAAAGAGCCATCGACCTCAAAGTTTAGCTACATATGTACTCCTCCCCCTTGCCTGTGTGCCCCCATCTTGCTCAAGCATGCTTTATAGTGCTGGTTCAAGTGCCCCATCCCTCCACCTGTACAAGCAGTTAATTGAGATTTGCAATAATTACATATTGTGATCTCTATTATTTGGTCATCTCGGATTTCCTGGCTGTAGGTCATGTGCTTCTAGCAAGGCACCCTTCATTCAGCGGTGCTGATGCTGGACTCGAACCCGGACAATGTTGACATATATGGACAGGAAAGACAAATCTGATGTCCCCATTGGCTCCAGACTGTCCCGGTAATCTGTGTAACCCTTTGTACCATCCATATGATGGACATCCATGCCATAGTCTTCCATGCTTGGTGAAATCTGATGAGCATCAATGGGAGTCAGAGTCGAAGAAGGACTAGGAAAGCGGCTGCGGGAGCTTCCAGCAAGGTGTCATGTTGCTACTTTTGTGTCGTGACTCCTCGATAACATACCGCTACCGAGCTTGGACGTTCCCGCCCCTACCTTCATGCTATGACTCCTTGGTAGTATACCTCCAAGTACCACCGAAGTTTTTATTGTACAGACTACTAAGCAGAGCAAAGAGAGAAGAGAGGCTTGGTATTTTGGTTGTGAAGAAATGAGCAGAGGGGGTGGGTTTTATAGCCATGGAGGAGGAGAACATTGCATCTGCCTGTTGTCTCTCAAGCTCCATCGCCGCTCTGCTTTCTTCCTCTTCTCCGTCTTGTTACTAGTTCCCGGCCGTTGCTTCAATCCTTCCTTGCCCGTTGTTTCTCTAGTCTCTGCTCTGTCTCATCATTAGTGACTTTGTGCCATACTAGCTGCCAGGCGGCCTTGGCAACCATTGCCCAAGTCGTGGCCATGTTGCTTACTGAGTGCTGATGCCTAATGTGATGTTATCTTCTCTGCCAGGCCACCGCACTGTCCTCACTCTCTCTTAGTCTTTCATCACTTCATCAGTCAATAGTCATCTCTGTCTCACTTGCTCCTCTCTCTATAGCTCTCCTCACTATCTCTCTCTCTCTCTCTCTCTCAGTCCCTCATCCTCATGTTGTCCCCTCTGCATTCCGTACAAGGGCTGTGGCCAAAGGTAGTAAGTAGCTGGCGAGGCGGGTAGTGAGGAGCTTCGGGACACTGT
Organism: Dendrocalamus latiflorus; assembly: GCA_017311315.1. Taxonomy (NCBI): domain Eukaryota; kingdom Viridiplantae; phylum Streptophyta; class Magnoliopsida; order Poales; family Poaceae; genus Dendrocalamus; species Dendrocalamus latiflorus. The sequence continues at coordinate 29,697,791 of CM029665.1, read as the reverse complement.
CATGGCTCGTTAGATTTGGCAGTCCCCGGCCACACCGCCGCTGAAGCCAACCGCCCTAGACCGCACTGCTCCTCACTATTGTGCCTCCACCACTACCGTGGCTCCATGTCGCCTTGCCCATCATGCCTTTCTCATGCCGGGTCAGCCTGAGCATGGCACGATAGGCATATCTAGCACATATAACTTCTAGGCGAAAAAAAATTGGGTCTAGCACTTTGTATTTCCTAGGTAGTTCCTGGTTAGAACTTAGGCTGGTAATTGCTATGTCTGAAGAGCAAAAACCACAGTAACTTGTCGTATAAGAACTCAAGCCTCAAGCAATTTTATTTTACCTTGCAGGCAAGACTTAAATCCACAAGTGCCAAGGTGATTTTCAAGTTTCTCCCCACATTGCCTCTGCCAATCTTCTATCACCTTGACCTCAGAAGTTGTCCACACAACAGCCATTGATTACTTAAAATTAGTAGTAGCAGAAGTAATCTCAGGCTACAAAAGTTGTCGAGTGTGTCCCATGGACTATGGTGATGAGTACAAGCAGCAGCAAAAGGGCAAAGAAGAAATAAAAGGAAGGAACAAAAAGAAAGGGTCTTAATATGTATGAAGTACAAACCATTAAACATGTAAACATAAATAACATCCAATATATAGTTAATTACTCAACTAAAATGCCCCATTAACAACACATTTTCTTTCTGAGCATTGTGACTCTTTGCATGATTTGCAAGTCTTTTCTCTATATAAGAACGAAAATGTAGTTTTGAGCATTTGGACAGCTGCCCCCTCTCTATCCAGCCGTTGCTGCCATGATCGAGATCCATGTAGAAACATATCACATAAATAAAGCAAGAATTGCTAGGTATTCCACTCCCTCCCCCTCAATTCGTTCCTTCCCCTCCTGTGCCCTATCAATCTCTAGCAGAAATCCTAGCATACCTAGACTTGCAACTAAAATTGTTTTATGATGAATTCTAGATGGTGCTAGCCCAATTTTATATCCCATGGGTGTAAGGGTGTGTTGAAACTTTGGATTGAAGCAACAAAGTAGGACACCTAAATGAGCTACCTCTAGTTACTTACCTAAAGCTCATCAGTGAATCGCTCTTTACACTATGCATTAAAACCTAATGCAATGATCTATTCTGTACAAAATTTAGAAAAAAGAAGAGCAGTTTCCTATTTTCCTTCATTTTCATCCCCTTCCTAGTTTTTATCTTAACAGAAGTTATATGTGATGGATATGTCTCATGCTAAACAAAAGATGATCAAATGTACTTTCATTCATTATGCATTTGTGGTGATTGGTTTGGTCAAACATAATATTGCAACAGGAGAAAGTAAGCAAAATTATGATAGTAAAGAAGCGTAAGAAAGAAAGAAAGATGTATACTTGGTTCTCCAAGATCCACTTCATGCTCGCAGCGCACCGATCACACATCATGCCCTGTAAGAGCCAGGCAATAGTCACATCATGCATGGACCCTGACCCTATCACACATAATTCAAAGAGAAAACAAAAGGGAGAAAGCTCCAGATTTAGGCTAGTGGTTTGGGTGAGAAGTGCACAACTCCAGATTTAGGCTAGTAGTTTGAGTGAGAAGTGCACCTGGACGCTGAGCAAGATGGCCTCAGAGCTGGCGCTTGCCGCCTCGTCAAGTGCCACCATAGCGGGCGAGACCGACGAGCCAATGCTGACTTCCCCGTCACCGCCCGAGGATGCAGGACGCCACAACCACTAGTGGAGGAGAAGTAAATGGAGGCGAGGCGACAAACTCCGATGAAGGCGATAGGGGTTTGGCCTTGGAGGGAGAGACAAGAAGTGGTAATCTTGTGATTAGTGTAGACTCCATTACGAGAAGGGTCATGGAGTATGGGGGATCGGGAGAATGGCGACACCATCATTACCACACTGCCTCAGGCAGAGGTGTCGGTGGTATCTCCACCCCTAGATGAGGGCTTCTTCTTAGGGCGCGGCTTGGACTCCTAGCAGGTGTGCTTGTGGGTGTGGCCTACCACTGCACCCTTTTGAGCTCTCACGACCACCGCCACCATCGTTGCGCTGCCGATCACTATGCTAGTCTCACCAGCCTTCGGAGTGTGAACTCCTGCCATTTCGGTGAGAAGGTGACTGTGACCTAGACCAAGACCAGTGCCACGATGCCCTGTGATCCCTCATATCCCTCGACCTAGACCTGGACCCGTGTTGCCGCGAGCGAGATGGGGACCTCGACTGGGGCCAAGGCCGGGATGGGGACAGGGACTGCGATCGATGACGTGGGCGGGAGGGTGCTCGGGAGGCAGCGATGGGTTGGTGGGATTAAGGGGTTGGGCAGGGGAGGGGGTGGCGTCAGTGCAGACGAAGTCGGAGAGAAGGGATGAAGAGGTGGTGGTGGGTTGGGGGCGAGGGAGGCTGGGTGGGGATCAGTGGAGGAGAAGCTGAGGCCCTAGCACAGCAGCTGAAGGTGTGAACACGAGATTGTGTCGCGTCCTCCCTAACCATCGCCGTCCGATTTGGCAGAGGCTGCGCCAACTCCAGCCAGTGGAGGCGGTGGCAAGGGAGGGGCAACGACACGTGGGGAGGGAAGGGGAACGAGGAGGAGGCGGTGCGGGATGGGGAGGAAAAGGTGGCAATGCGGGATAGAGAGGGAAGGAGGAGGAGGCATGCGAGCCAGATCTCATCGAACGGGAGAGATGAGGTGCGTGAATCGTTTTTTAGATGGGGGAGTAAGTGGAAAGAACGTACCTGTCATCGACTCTTCTTTTAAGTAGAAAAGATATATATTTGGTCAGGTCTTGTGGTTCTGGACCAAGACATTTGGAGTGGCCCCATGAAATGATTATGAATCGTTTATTTCCTGATTGATTTCATTTCTTGAGGGATATTTGGGTGGCACAGTCCATCTCAAAAAAAAAAGGAAAGGAAAAGAAAGAATCGACCCTGTCCAACCGGCCCAGTTCTATGGTCCGTCAAAATCGGCTCCAGATGCTTGCGCAGACACGGCTTCCTTTTGCAGTTTTATTTTTGCTGTTTTGAGTAGCGGTGAATCCGGATCGGTTACGCGCAACTAATCCGTTTCGGTTACGAGTTATGGAGAACGTGCAGGCGTCTTGATCACACGTCCTGTTTTCTCCATAAATACTGAGCCGCCGACTCCATACAGCATATGCGAAAATCAATCTAGGGTTTTGCCTCCTCCATCCATTGTGCTGCGCCGTCCCACGTAGTCTACTCCGTCCCGTCCGCCGGCGTGCACTGTCGTTCGGGAGAGCAGGTCTCCGAAACCGTCGCCTTCGAAGTCCTGCACCGGGAGAGGGCGAATAAGGTTTTTGGGAAGCGCTCTGCGCGACTGCTCGCTGTAGCTCTGGCTCGTCTTCCTCGTCGTTCGGCTTCGGCGAATCGTCATCGACTTCGTGTCATCCTCACCGTGCCTGCGGCGTCTACATCTGCAAACCGATCAGAACAGAACCATCGGTACGTAACAGTCATGTTCTCCGTATTAGATCTGTTCATGTACAGTTTCCTGGTTTACATGTCTAGATCTTTTATGCCTGTGATGGTTCTGTTATTTTGCGTGCATGATGTCATGATTTATTTATGGAATAAATTAAACCTACATATGCTTATATTTTCAACAAGACCTGCAGTACCGCACGTACATCAAACATGCTCTCGTTGCGCTCCCCGACTGGTATTACTGGGACTGGCTCGATCGGCACACGTACGCTCGCCGGCCACGGTTACCATTTTCGAGCGGTGTGGCCTCGCGGGAGCACCGAGATATCGGCCCGGTTCATTTGGTCTTTTTGTTTCTCGAAAGTGTAAAGAAACAAGGCACTCTAAACAGTTTTTTTTTCTAATCTAAAACTATGTGTCACCTATATAAATATTTTTATTGTTTATTGTTATCTTAAAAAATACAGACAAAAATTATCGATGGCCATCGGTGGTCGCGTGGCACTTGATATTTCCTGTTAGAGGCTTACAGCATCCATATTACATCAGCATCAGAGGTATTCACGTTAAGCAGCACTCAGCAGGCTAGTACAAAGAGACCGGCATGCAGCTTCACAGGGACAGGCATTCTAGTCCATATATTTGTACTCTACCATGCATGTTGCCAATGGTGCATGTCATCCGACAGCAGTTAATTCTACTGGCAGACCATGAAACGTGCACACACAAAAAAATTCTGCACCAGTCAGGCTCAGTTTCCAGAGACTATGCCCTGCATCACATGACGACACTGCATTGTATGCAACACGAGGAGCCGATCAAGAAAGACGCAGCAGACATGCACAAGTTCAAGAGCGAGGTCGGACAAGCATCTATCAGAACTGCGGCGCGATCAAGGCTGCTGCTGCGAGGATTGGCGTCACAAGGGAAATCCGGCAGGAGCTGAAGGTCTCCGATCCCGACTGGTCACGCGGCACGGACGTCGTAGGCTCCTCTATCGTCGGGGGCGCTGGTGCTGGGACGGCAGCTGCACAGACATGCACAAAAGGTTAACTAGTGCACACAAGGTATGTTCGACTATTTCACAGAGATTGCAGTGTTCAAACGGTCAAGTGGATCAGATGATCAACGAGGTACTGTTACAACTTAACAGAACAGTGCACGCAAAGTATGAGAAGATTAATCACCAGGACACCCGATAGTCGATACTGCAATTAGAAGGCACAGTCACAACGTAATAGAACAGATGCTGCAAGTAGAAGTGGAGAGTATGCAGGCAAAATTAGACGTTTTATCATGTAAGTTTGAATCTGTACTCCTGTAGTCCTATAGCTGCATATAATACGAAATGGAGAGAACACCGTAAATTAAAACAAATTCAGTTTGGTGTCGGCAGGTGAGCAGGGATCATATGGTGTGAAAGCTGAAATGGCCCAAGAGTTTTTTTTCTCACCGAATTACTAGACAAGCAGAAAAATGTTTACCTGGAGAAATTTTTGGCGTGGGAGGTGAGGCAGGTGTGAAATGCATCTCAGGTAGTGACTTGAGCTCTGTTTCAAATGGAGGGGAACCGTGAAAAGATAAAACAATCAAGAACTTGAAATTGGGCAAATCAAGTTAGGGAACAGCACAATTGCACCCTTAATTTTCTGTGATATTTTTATGTACTCGTTAAGAGAATTAGCAAGTAACGACGTCCGTAACTGAGAAACATTACAAAGCTCACCCAGAATTGGTGAACTTGATGTCTAACAAGCAAGAGTTACAGTAACAGAAAATTGGTACAATAAGAACTGCTTAACTGATCAGTAATTCTGACTAACCATAGCAAATATGCAAAGTAATAATACCCCTAATAGCATCTAGAGCTCGCCATTAATCTGCATCTAGCACCAACCATTACCACCAATCTGGCTGTACAAAGGCTCACAAGAACAGGAGCGCATAAACTAATTTTTCACCTTGTTCGGTGATCAAGAATGCAAGAACACGCGCATAGGGAGCACGAGAATCGATTGAAGCATACACTCTCCACGGAGTGTATTGCGAGAACAATATATAGGGATCGAGAAGGGACAAGTTCGTTACCTCGGCACGTGTCGGCAAAGAGGGCTGCGGCCTCGACGGTGGTGGCGGCGGAGGCGTTCACGGCGGCGCAGGTGGGGAGGAGCGCGCCGAGACGCGCAGCGTCGACGGGAAAGCCGAGGAGGAGCGGGTCGCGGAGCAGGTAGCAGAAGCATCCCTCCCCGCCGTCTCCAGAGGATAGGACGCGGAGGAAGGCCACGCAGCAGGCGTCCGTGGGCGCGGCCGCGGCCCGGGCGGGCGGCGCCACCACCGCGAGGTGCTCCAGGCACGGCGAGATGGACACGATGGCCGCCACGCACCGCGTCGCCGTCGGCTCCTGGGCCACGGCTGCTGCGGCGGAGGCGAGGAGGAGGAGGAGCGCGGTGGGGCCCATGTGTCGGTACGCGCGTGCCGGCGTGCGCCTCTTCTCTCTGTTCTCTGCGTGGTGGTGGTGGTTTTGGGGGAGAGGAGGCGGTGGCGCCGAGAGGGGACTCAGGTGTGGTGCCGCTCGTAATTAGAGGTTTTAGAGGGCGATCCTGTCCGTCCGTTCAGAAGGCGGCCCAAACTTGGGCTGATCGGACGGTTCGAGATGCTTCTGTGCCTGTCGCTAGCTGTCATTTGTACGGGCATATCGTTGGTCACACGATCATGGTGTATTGCTGTAAGTAAGTAGCACGCATACTCCGTAATGTTTAATTTTTCGTTCGGTCAAAAAAAAAACCCCCCGGTGGCCGGTGCATACCATAATAGTGTCGCATTATATATGTTTTTTTAAGTGGTCGCATTACATACGTTGTAAAAATAACTTGTACAGCAATATAATCTGAGATTGCGTGCGGTACTGTACATTGCGGTGTACGTAATCGCGTTTGCGCCGACGGTGTACGAACGTACGATCGACCAAAGTTAGTTTTCGAGCAAGCAATGGCTGCAGGACGGGTAATGCTTATGCTAGAAAATGACCAAGTAGAGCTGACTTAACAGGTACTAACTAGCTAGTAGTACTACGGCCATATTCTTTTTTTTTTGTGGTATTTTGGTTTCGGTTTTTTTCCAAAAACAAAAATAAATCATATGGTTTCTCCAAGCAGCTTCTTCTCCAATAACTTATCGGATCCAAAATCATATATGTTGTTTTGGTTAGCATATTCGCCGTTCACCACTATCTTAAAAAGCACATATAAAAACTATCAACTATAACTAAAAGCTATCAGCAAAAAAGAATAGTGGGCCTATTTATTTGGGGCTTATGCATGTGGCTTGGTTTTTGACTGAAATTTTTGAATTTTAGGTTGTTTGCGACAGAGATTATGAAGAGAGATACTCTCTTGCGATTTTGGCTAGTACAGATGTTAGATTTTTAACATGTACTATAATTAACTTGTAGATTCTCATAAAAATATTTCGTTTAAAAGTTAATTACTATAACACAAACTAAAAGTCGCTTTTAAAATTCGCAAAGCACAGACCAGTATCTACAAGTTCATCCATCCACGTACTCGCGCGAGTTTTGATCGATATCAACGTCCTAGCTAAGCTAGGCTCTACGTACGGTAGGATAATGCGAATTAGAAAAAGCCAAAACACCTGATACATGATGTCATATTATCAGTACTAGAAAGCGAATGTCCGCGCGGCCAAGTCGTCGTCGTCGTCGGTGAGGCCCTCAGATCAGTAGTACTCCTCGTCGTCGAGATCATCGGAGTCTTACGGGGCCGGCAGGAAACGGCGCACCTTGGCGCTCAAGCGGCGGATCAGGACTGCGATGGAAACCACGACGGTGGCGACGGCGAGACCGCCAGCGGCGAGGAGGGAGGTGAGGACGCGTGGGAGAAAGGTTAAAGCTGCACAAGGAACGTTCGATTATAAGCAGGGCACGGCATAATAATAATATTATTAGTATGTGGAACAATGCATCAATTTATAGGCCAAAATCCATTAATATAATTAGCATAACACGCAGCAACTAATGAGAAGGTGCTCCAATTAACTTAGCCAGTAGAAAAATCAACTTGGTCTGTTTAATTTACATGGAACAATGCATCAAGACCTCTTGATATTTTCTACTTTCTAGCAGTTATTAGTACCACAAATACTTCCTTCGTCTAAATTTGTAAGACGTACTTTTTTTTGACACATAAACTAAGGGGTAGTAAAATAGCTAGATTACTTATAATTATTATCTCTAAGCATTATATTCAATACATGCATGCAAATAAAGCTACATATTTATTAGAAGTATAAATGAAATATCACGCTAATTTTGTATTGAAATATGAAATACGTCTTATATTTATAAACAATACCATTCAAAAAAAATACACCCTATAAATTTGGATGAAAAGAGTATTGAGTAACTATACTAGTCCATTGTATATGTGGAAAGGGAATTAAACGCGCTCCGCAAAATAAGAATCACCATTCCCCCCTGAGCATTGAAAAACTAGGACAAATTAAACAGTGGTTTGGATTTACATACATCCTACTTACCCAAAAGCATCACTAGTTAAGTAATTAATAACCAACTACTGTTCTTTAAATCGTGTGATGAAATTAATTAAACTAAAAACATAGTTCGCTTTGACCAACGAAGATCCAAGGATCCGAAAAATCAGAAAGGGGGAGGAAATTGTTGCCTAAATCGACCAAACTTGCAATGACCAGGCACGAAATCGATCGGATTCGACTTGATGAAACAACACTAAATAGTAATAAGCTCTTGGTTGAGGTTCGTACACAAGTTGTTCTTGAGGTAGACTAGGGCCCATGCCCTGGCCGAAGGGGTAGCATGCCCATTTGGCACAAGTGCATGATGGAGGCCATGTGCAATAAGATGCATCCTTGCCTCAATTGCCCACACTAGGTGGTTACTGCAGTTGCACTTCAACTCAGGAAATTCCCCTTTTGGCACGGTCCTAAACATACCGTCCATGTTACCTACAACATTGCATAGCAACATACATGATTACCATAAGGTAATGAATAGATACACCATGTACCACATGAGTCAAAACATGTTTTTCAACAATAAAACGACTTGCATGAATAGTAAATATCAAATTTATGAATTTCCAGTAATTTTCTATCAATTTTCTAGGCATAGAACAAATCTCTATACTTACAAATTAATATAAATCAATTTTTGGTATTTAAATAAATAACAAAAGACTTAAATAAAAGAACCAGAAAACTTCCAAGGTTTAATTTGCAAATTTCCACCGAGTGGAAGCCCTCATACTTTATTCCCAAAGCTCTAGGGTCCTTTTTGCAAAATTTTGGTCTAGAAGGACCTATTTTTAATAAATCAAGGACTTACACTCAATTTCGAAAAAACCTGATGGGCTTTTGTGGAAAAGCTCCAAGGCCAGTTGGATCCCATCTCGACCAGTCCTATTGGGCCAAAATCTGATGGGCTAAGTAGGGCCTTTACACATCCCGTGTAGAGGTACGAGCATGGAGGCGGATGACAGTAGCCATGGCGTCGAGGTTGTCCTGTCCTCTTCTTCTCCGAAGGGTCGGTGCGAAGGCGACAGCGGCGACCACTGCGTGAAGGTGTCATTGTGGCTGGTGACATGCAACGTGGAGGGGCACACCGCACACCTCGCCCAACGGCGAGGTCTAGTGGAGCTCGAAAGCGCGTACGCGGAGGCGCACGACCGATTGGCCCATGCTCGGCAAAGGTACACAGAGGCAAACCAGAGACTGATCTAGGGCATAGCCCACAGCGCAAGTGCTCAGCCGACTGGCCCAGTTAGCTGGTGATGCGCCGCAGAGGTGCACGATCGGTTCGCCCGTGCTCGGCAAAGGTACACAGAGGCAAACCCGAAACTGATGTAGGGCATAGCCCACAGCGCAAGTGCTCGACCGATTGGCCCAGTTAGCTGGTGATGCACCGCGGACGTGGTGCCCAGTTGGCGGTGGCAACGGTGTGTTGGCATGTACGCAAAGGTGTACAACCGAACAACCAGGGGATGGTGCCCTGCTAGCCAAAGGGATGGTAGCAATGAATAGTATAATAAAAACTAATATAATAAATTGAAACATTAGTGCTATAATTGAAAATTTAGATCAAAGTGATGTACTAGGAAGCCCTAGCTTTAAAGCGTTATCGTGCTGATAACGTGTTGTATATTTGCAGTCAAGTTGCCGACGAACGAAGCTCTCAACTCACAAACAAGAATTAAAAGTAGACAAGAGCACAAAGATGTAGTCCTAGCCTTGTCTCTTTACTAATCTTTTTGTTTGAAGGCTTTTGTGTGTATAATGAGAGCCTCCTGCCCCTCTTTATATTGGTGGAGGAAATCCCCCTTCATAGTTTGATAAACAATAAGGTACTAAACTAGCTAATGGGCCCTATGGGCCAGCAGCCCTCTAATAGACTTTAGCTTAGGTAAAATGTCCATATATAATCGAACCTTGGAACTAATGGATATTTGTGACCGGAGAGAGTATATAGCAAGCAACCACACCCACTTGAGATGTATTATGTCCTTAACTGAGAGATAAACTTGAGTTGCTTCTTTCTCTTTTTTTCCTTTTTTTTTTTGAAATATCCACTCCTCTTGCACTCCTTGATCAGATACAATGGTACAAGTGTTTGTCGTTTCTAAAAGAGGAAATCTTGAAAACGGTATACCGTTCATAGCCATTTGGACAGGATCCACTGGCGTAGCCTCCTTCAACTCCAGCGCTGCCCCTCCACCTCCTTCTTCAACTTCGGTGCCACCCTCCCCTCCTCCTTCACCTCCGATGACGGGTTCACCACACCCCCAACATAGAGGGAGTCCGAGGTGGCGGTGGTCCGGCGGTGGAGGGCGTTGGGCAGTGGCGGAGAGCGGTGGGTGGCGATGGAGGGAGGCACGGCAATGGCGGTACACTGAATATTAGGTTGGGCAGGGTGGTAGCGTGCTGGGGAGGGGGAGATGGCGGCGCGGCTAGGCGGCGTGGTCGCCGCCGGTCGTCGGTGGTGGAGGATGGGGGAGGTGGAGGAGGGGTGCAGAGCTGCTTGCACCGAAGAAAAAATGGAAGGGGGAGCGGTAGCGGTAGCGGGGGGAATAGCCGGGGAGTGGCGGGGAGGGAGGCCCGGGAGCGGTAGCGGGGGAACAGCCAGGGAGCGGTGATGGGAGGGAGGCCGGGGAGCGGCGTTGACAGCGGAGAAGGGGAGTGGCTATCCCGTTGGATTGGGGATCAACAGAATACCGTGTGGTAGTAACCCTCTTTCTGAAATGAGATTCGTGCCAACATTTTACATCTCCCATAAATGAATCCATCACGATGTACTAGTTGCATATGTTACCACTAGGGGCAGACCCACTGGGGGGTCAAGTGGGATTGGCGCCCCCTACCGCTGGCTGCCCCACTCACCCCCGCTGCCACCACCTGGATGCTAGGCGTGAAGAAGAACGGCCGGCCGGCTGATAGCAGTATACCAGGCTGCTATCAGCACCAGTACCAAAAATCTTTAGCCGAACTGAAGTTCAGGTTATGAATGAGCGCACAGTCCATTGGACTCAAAAGATTCATGGTTTTAGTTGCTAACTTGATTAGGGTAAACAAAAGTTGGACACTTCTTCAAGAGATTGATAACAATCATTTTCATGAGCACTATAATATTTTAAGCGCAAGTCCAATTGCAAATCTAATTGAAGGATACTGCCATGTCTAAAAGGTTATGACTAACCTGTATAAGATTTTGGTTTCTAAAGCGCTTCCCAATAAGCTTTGAGCCTTCCTGTACCAAATCAATGAACAATGTTAAGTGAAATGGATAAGCAATTCTGGAAGCCTAAAGTGCATCAAATATCAGTTACAGAAATATTACTTAAACTACAAGATAATACTCTGAGAGTATTAGCACCCAGTAAATATCTTAAACAAAAAAGTGGCAAGTGAATATTATAACTTTGGTAATTTTGCCTAGAAAACATCTACAAGTGCAAGCCATGAATCATCAAAGGCATGGTATATGAGTGCAAGGCATACATCTGGAGAGGACAGAAAATGAAATAGAGCTAAAAATAGTTCAAGTCTGATGCAGGAATTCTACAATTTCACCGCATCATGCTGTATTTAGTTTCCTAGTTTCAGTTTGAAGTTTGCATTTAGTCCCATAGAGATTTAGGTAGTTTCCTGTTCTGTTAGTATCTCTGATTCCCTGTTTCCGGCTGAAAAAGAGATTGTGCAGATCATGTTTGATTCGGCCAAGTCTGTAACAGATTTTTTTTGGCAATAGATCAGTTGTAATCTTCTAATGAATAAATAGAGGAGAAAGAACCAGAAAGCGTGTGGCTGTTTGCACACGGCAAAAACATCTCTGTCTCTGCGTAGTCTTCACTTAAGAGCCACCAAAAAATCTTTAGGTTACTGTTCATCATCTGGGACAGAGCAAAACTGAAGTGCAGAGCAGTCTGCTCTGCCGATTGCTCTTACAACGGACATGTTTGAGCTCGCCTGCCTTGCCGACGAGTACAGCTCCGGCGAGCTCCGCCTCACCGTTAGCCCCCTTAAAAATTGATCTGGATCCGCCACTGGTTACCACTGCACGGTCTTTCTCCGGCTTCTTTGCTTGTGCTTGGTGGTCTTCTTGGTCATCCACGCGACGTCGGGTTTTCTGTGGGTTGTTTGCGCGGCGTGGCTGGAAACTCTGTAATATTGCCATGGTACGCATCACCTTAAGTCATTGGGTCTGTTTTTTCCCTTTAAGTGGCTTTTGATTTTTTGCTTATCTCCGCAATCACTATTCACTAGATCAATAAATCATAGCTAAAAGCTATAACACACAGCTCAAAAAACATGCTCATTGATGGTCATAGTACGGTATCTCGGCCCGGCGAAGCGCACACGACGAAGCTCGGCCAGGTACATATGCAATGCATGATGCCCTCATAGCAGGTTCACAGCATGGCAAAAGGGATTAAGGCCACATTGGTTTGGATTGCAGCTTATAACTTTTGGTTGTGTCTTATTAGTTTAGTAAATAGTGATTACTGAGAGAAGCTAAAAGACAAAAATTGTTAAAAAGCTAAAAAGAACATGGTTGATTTGGGTGCCAACACAAGATCCTGGAGAGAAGAATCAAGAGTAATTAAATGGGAAAAAAAAGAGGGAAGAAGATGCAGCTCATAGAATCTCAAACAGCCCAACAAATACGTTGCGGCCAAGGAAGGCTGCCATCGTGTAATAGACTTCGACTTGTAGAAATCTTTTACGCTACAGTGTGCCTATAACTGTAGCAGATCTCCTCATATTTTTGGTACTCTTCGAGGTAATAATAATCCTTCGTCTAGAACTGTACAAATGGCATGGGTCATACCAAACCAAACCTCTATGATGTTTTGTTATGGTTGTTGATGATGATCTGATAACACATTGCATGGATTCAGGCTCTGAAACATGACAATTTCATGTGAATCAGTTCAGCTTTCAAGAAGGATTGCACGTGCGGGTAATTTCCAAGGCCAAATTGGGCCGGGCCTCCTGTGAGGCGGTAATGCGGGCCGGTAAAAAGTTTGACGCTTTTTTCCTTATCTTTCCTTTCTGTTTTCTTGAGCAGTCTCCCCTTTTCTATTCGTGTAAAGAATTGGGCCGGTCGTGCAAGTGAAGTGTCCAAAGTTCAAGCAAAATTATCAACCGGTTCTCGATTTCCATCCCCTGCAAGCTGGGGATTGCTACTACGACACTACTGCTGCCACCGCGAAAGATCTGAGCCTACGAGATTCGATCGACATCACATATGCAAGCCATAACACGAGAAGGCATTGCTTAGCCATTATCTCACATTACACAGGCCAACGCTACACAATAGTACTACATCACTTTACAAGTAGGAATAATTGAAGCCGATAAACACGAGCAAATTATCGATCAGAGATGAGTGGCAGCCAGCAGTACACCATCCATAAGACTAATTAAAGCCTAGATTACTTATATCCATCCATCGAGTGACACGAAATTAAAGCTCTTTAAGGCTGCAGCTGTTCGTCGTCGCCATTGGCGAGATGGGTGCCGGCGGGGTGCATCTCCACGGCGAGGTTCTTCTCCTGCAGCTGCAGGTGCTGGTAGTGCTTTGCCGCGTCGGGCATGGCCTCCATGATCGCCCTGAGGCGCAGGTTCACGTCGTCGAGGCGCTCGTAGACGGCGTCGTTCGTGAACATGCCCGCGCACACCTTGCCGATGGTGCCCCAGCTCTCCACCAGCGGCAGCAGGATGATCACCGCCGACCCCACCGTCCCCCAGGCGATCGCGACCGCCGCCCACAGCGTGAAGTAGCCCACGCTGTACCTCCCCGCCGGCAGCGACAGCGCCGGCCACGCCACCACGATCACGGCCGTGAAGGCCACGCCCCACTTGACGATCCACCGCTTGGCGTGCACCAGCCGCTCCTCCTTGAACTCCTCGTCAAGGTCGTCGTCGCTGGCCACCCTCTCCACCGTCGTGATCTGCCTGCTGCTCTCCCAGTCGTAGTGCTGCGGCGACACCAGGCTGCACGCCGCGTGCACCGCCCCGCCCACCAGGATGGACACCAGGTTGCCCGCCAGCATGGGCGCATTCCGCCCGGTGGTGTCCAGGTCGACGCGCCCGTACTGCACCTTGGCAACCGTGAGCCAGACGACGACGCCGAGGGCGCAGCCGGTGACGGCGCCGAGCATGGCCCCCAAAGCGTTGGCCTTGCTCCAGAGCAGCAGCAGGGCGATGGGGATGACGGCGGAGCCAATGATGATGCCCATGGCGAGGTACATCCAGCCGAGGGAGACGCCGGCGAGGTTGAGGACGACGGCGAGGACGCCCATGAAGCAGCCGAAGGCGAGGACGACGGCTCTGGACACGCGGAGAATCTGCTTGCCGGAAGCATCCGGGTTGATGTAGGTGCGGTAGATGTCGTAGGTGCAGAGGGAGGAGACGGCCACCAGCTCGGCCGAGCCCGCGGACGTGACGGCCATGAAGAGCATGGTGAGGAGCAGGACGGAGCCGGCCTTGCCCATGAGCGCGGTGGCGGTGGCCGGAGGGACGAGGCCCTTGGCCGCCTCCGCCGCGGTGAGGGGCAGGTCGAGGGCGAGCGCGCCGAGGCCCAGCGAGGTGGCAAGCGAGAAGGGCACCGCAAACCACACCAGCCCGCCCAGCAGGTACCCCTTGTGCGTCGAGGACGGCCGGGCAGCGATTGCGCTCATCCAGTACCCCTGCACCACGCCATTGCCATGCATGCATTAGTTGTTAGTTACTCCATTCAGAACGATCAATACATCAATCAGCCGGAGTAGTATAGCACGTACGTTGTCGACGAAGACGGTGCCGAAGTTGCCGACGATGTTGATGACGCCGAAGACGAGGCCCCCGGAACTGAGCATGGTGAGGTAGGATCCCTTGAAGTTGCCGTGCACGGGGCCGCACGCCTGGTCGTGGCGCGAGAGGGCACCGGGGCAGTCCCGCGCGGCGCTGGCCACGGCCGTGAGGCGGTCGTACACCACCCGTGGGCTGCCCAGGTGGGTGCTCGAGGTGTAGACGAGGAAGACGAAGACGACAAGCACGACGTGCACGACGGCGGAGTGGATGTAGCTGGCGAGGAAGGTGGCCTTGAGCCCGCCCGCCAGGGTGTAGACGATGACGCCGAGCGGGATGAGGAAGCTGGCCGCGTACACGTTCATGCCGGTGAGCGCGTTCACCACCGCCGAGCCGCCCAGCAGCAGCATCGCCGTCACGATGACGTTGGTCATCAGGCAGAACACCAAGAACACCACGTGCGCCGCGCTGCCCCACCTGTCATTAGGCGCAACGATCAATAATGTTGGCAAATAAAGATCACGATCGCTCTCGCTCTGACGAACTCTCACGAAACTCCCCCTAATCCTGTTGTCTTCACTTGATCCCGATTACACCGATACTGTCGCGGAGCTCCTGAAATCGAACGCGGCCGAGTGGCTTCGTCAGGATGTTCGCGAGCTGCCATCCGGTTTCAGTGAACTCGCGAACAATTTTTCCTCCATCGACCGCCTCACGAATGAAGTGATATCGGGTGTCGATGTGTTTGCTTCTGTCATGGAGGACTGGATTCTTGCTAAGAGCGATGGCATACTTGTTGTCCACCCTGAGTTCCGGCGCCGGAAGCTTCTGTTCCAAGAGCTCCTGCAGCAGCCGGTGAAGCCAGACGCCCTGACAAGCTGTTGTCGCAGCGGCGATATACTCTGCTTCGCACGAGGAGAGAGCCACAACCCGCTGTTTTTGTGACTGCCAGGAGACTGGGCTTGTGCCGAGGAAGAAAAGGATGCCAGTGGTGCTCTTCCGCCCATCAAGGTCGCCGGCCATGTCGCTATCGCTGTAACCCAACAAGGCCAGCTTGTCTCCTCCTCTTGGGTAGGTGACGCCTAACCCCCGTGTCCCGGCGATGTACTAGAGGATGTGCTTCACCACGACGAGGTGATCTTCCCGCGGACCCTCCATGAACCGACTTACATACCCTACGGCGAACGTGATGTCCGGCCTGGTATGAGTCAAATAGCGCAAGCTCCGTACAATGCTCCGGTAGCGGGTTGCGTCCACAGGCGGTGCCATTGATGCCTTGGATAGCTTGAGCTTCTCTTCCATCGGCGTGTGACAAGGATTGCACTCTGCCATGCCATTCTGCTCCAAGAGCTTCCCAGCATAGGCGCTTTGACAGAGCGTGATCCCGCTGTCACTTTGACATACCTCAATGCCGAGATAGTAGGTGAGCAGTCCCAAGTCACTCATGCGAAACATGGACATCATCTCGCGCTTGAATTTGTCAATGCCTGCTTGAGTTGTCCCGGTGATGATCAGGTCATCGACGTAGACGCCGATGATCAAAGATCCTCCGGGTGCCCGCCGCGTGTACAACGTATGCTCATCCATGCACCTGCTGAAACCCAGCTCCTGGAGGCTGGCGTCCAGCTTGGCATTCCAAGCACGCGGTGGTTGACGCAACCCATACAACGCCTTGCGTAGCTTGAGCACATTGTGCTCCTGCTTGTCGACGACGAAACCCAGCGGCTGTTCGATGTAGACCTCCTTAGCAAGGTCCCCATTTAGGAACGCGGACTTCATGTCCATGTGGTGCACGGACCACCCTTGTTGCGCCACCAGAGCCAGCAGTAGCTGCACCGACTCAATTCGCGCGACAGGGGCAAAGACCTCCTCGAAGTCGATCCCTTCGCGCTGCGCATACCCTTTCGCCATGAGACGTGCCTTGTGTTTGGTGATGGTGCCATGCTCGTCTCGTTTCACCTTGAAGACCTACTTAAGCCCGATCGTGCGATGCCCGGTGGGAAGCTCGACGAGGTCCCACGTGTTGTTCTCCTCGATAGCTTTCATCTCCTCCAGCATCGCCCGGCGCTAAGATGGGCCGCGTTCCGCCACACCAAACATGGCCGGCTCTTGTGCACTCACCATGTGCAGCTCGGCAGGGCCAACCAGTTCTGGCTCCAGGAACCGTATCGGGGCACCAGCGGGTGCGGGATCGATGATGTCCCACAGCGTCCTGAACCGGTGTTGTGCACCGCCGTCATCGTCGTGATCGAGCTCGGCAAGCGCCCCAGCCATTGGCGACACGAACCGCCCACCCGGTGCGTGATCCAGAGCGCCAGGTGGTGGCGAGTCCTGGCGAGGTGATGGCGTATGCGGCTGCTCCCCTGGGGCAGGGACCTCCACTGGACCAGCAATGATCTCGTGCTCGATGACGAACGTGCCAGCGCTGGTCGTCTTCTCTAGCTCGCCAGGATTCGCCCAATCCCAGCTGGCCTTCTCGTCGAACACCACGTCACAGGAGACGTGGCCCGAGACGTGGACGCAGCGCGCAACCGGGTCGAATAACCGATACGCTTTCGACCCCGACTCGAACCCGAGGAGCACCATCTTCACGCTGCGATCATCCAACTTCTTCAGATTTGGGCGAGTTACCTTGGCGTGAGCGATGCATCCGAATGTGCGCAGGAAGGAGACGTCGGGTTTCCTCCCGTGCCAGGCCTCAAACGGTGTCATACCATCCAAGCTCTTGGTGGGCGCATGGTTCAGGAGAAAGACAGTGGTGGTCACCGCCTCCCCCCAAAACTCAGACGGCATCCCCTTCGCCTTAAGCAAGCAGCGCGCCATGCCGACGATTGTCTGGTTGCGCCGCTCAACGATGCCATTCTGTTGTGGCAAGTATGGTGCCATGAGCTGTTGTGCAACTCCGTGATCCGTGCAATACTGCCCGAACTCGATCGAGGTGAACTCCCCCCTTCATCAGTTCGCAGAATGCGCAGACGCCGTCCGGTCTCAACCTCGACACTGGCCTTGAACTGCTTGATGACGGTAGGCGCCTGATCCTTACTCGTCAGGAGGCGAAGCCACATGAAATGACTGCAATCATCGATGAGGAGGAGAAAGTAGCGCCAGCCACCATGAGTCGCCGGTGAGATGGGCCCACACAGGTTGCCGTGCACGACGTCGAGCAGTCCCTCGGCACGGTAGTGGGCCGCCGCTGGAAACGAAGCACGCCTTTGCTTGCCAATGAGGCAGCTGTCGCTGACCTCACCGGGATGACTGATCATCGGGAGTCCGCGCACCATCCCATCTTGAGCCAGCCTCTTCAAAGCGTCGAAGTTGAGGTGGCCGTAGCGTGCATGCCACAGCCAAGCCTCATCATCTTGCCGCGCCATTAAGCACACCGGCCTCGCAATGTTCAAGTTGAGCATGTACAGGCGATTTTTGGCGCGCTTCACCTTGGCAAGCAGTTGACGTTGCCGATCGCGGATCTGCAGCACTCCCCCGTCAATCAGCACTTGGCAGCTACGCTCATCAAGCTGGGCGATGCTGATGATGTTGCTCTTGAGCCTGGGAATTTAGTAGACGTTGTTGATCGCCCGATGTTCACCGTTCTGGCAGGTGAACAGCACCGTGCCGCGCCCACGGATGTCGACCACCGAGCCATCGCTGAAGTTCACCCATCCGATGATGCCCGTGTCCAATTCCGCGAAGAAGTTGTCGCAACCATTCATGTGGTTACTAGCCCCAGTGTCCAGGTACAACACGTCGCTCTGTTGTTCTCCATCGCACCCCAGATTCACCTAGGCATGCGTTTCGTTGAGCTTGATGAAGTTTGGCGGCATCTTCTCGACGTCGTCAGTGAGGGCGCACACCTGCGCCATGAGCAGCGTCTGGTCCTCATCATCCTCCCGGGTGAGATGGACCTGCTCACGCTTTGGCTGCCGACAATCCTTAGCCCAGTGGCCAATCTTGCCGCAGTTACGGCACTTGTCACGACTGACGTTGCGCTCGCGCCCTGGTTCGCGCCCGTCATGCCCAGCGTCACGGTGCCGGTTACCCTTGCCACGGCGACGGTCGCTACCACCAGGCCTGCTCGACGATCTCTCGCCACTCTTCTTCTTCTTGAGGCGAGCCATCCATTCCTCCTCAGTCAGCAAGAGTTTAGCTTCCGAGGTAGTAGTTAGTGGCGTCGGTTGCGGGATGCATCGATCATCAGGGCCTTTCATACGCCCGGTGACCTCCTCAATGGACAATTGGGAGAGATCGAGCATGGTTTCCATGGTGTAGACGACATGACCAAACCGGAGAGGGGTGACGCGAAGGTACTTTTCGACGGCCTTCTGCTCGTCGACGGGTTCGCCGTACTCCGAAAGCTGGCCGACTAGGCAGCTCCAGAGAAGCACAAAATCCTCAGGATCTTCGCCTTCCTTGAACGCAAGAATCTCGAACTCGGTGCGCAGCTTCTGGAGCTTCGACTTGCGGACGTGATCGGAGCCAATTCGCATAGATTTGACGTAGTCCCATGCTTCCTTGACCGATCGCTTGATGGCGAGCGTGCGAATCATCTACTGCGGGACCGCCTTGAGGAGCGCCTCGAGCGCCGCACGATCCTCCTGCAGATCAGCGTCGCCATACTCGAGGGCGTCCCACAAGCCCCTCGCTTGGAGCATCACCTTCATTACGAGCGACCAATCCGTGTAGTTGTCGCGCGTGAGCATTGGATAGGACGCACCTCCAACCTCCCGCACCGTCTTCTGGATCACCATGTCGCGGCCACGAGTGCGACCACTGCAAGGGACGATCGGCGAGGCCAAGCGCCGCCCTCGGCCCCCACGGCACGGCGACATACTCCGGTCACCATCGCTTGCTGGAGCCGACATTGTGCAGTGATCGAGGAGCCTTGCTCTGATACCAAATGTTAGCAAAGAAAGATCACGATCACTCTCGCTCGGACGAACTCTCACGAAATTGAGGCAGCAGAAATAGATGAAGAACACAATGTTTCTTTGCTGTGCTGCACTGCTATTAGCTGCACCTGGTGCTCTCCATTTATATGCAAAACAAAGCTCTAATCTAAGCAAGAAAAGAACCGAAACAGACTCCAAATCGGACTCCTAAACAGAAACTAAAACCAACTCTGAAACTGAGTCCTGCTCAAAAACCGAGTCCTAATCAAATTCCGTCCGGAAACAACAGATTACACTAACATAGCAATTAGAGCAACTTAGAAATTGCAAACCCGATAGGAGTATCATCGATCATTTATTCGAATTAATCGATGTATCAAATCAAACTAGTTACCTGGCTTTGACGATCTCGCAAACGGTGTGCGCGTTGG
Source organism: Dendrocalamus latiflorus (assembly GCA_017311315.1). Taxonomy (NCBI): domain Eukaryota; kingdom Viridiplantae; phylum Streptophyta; class Magnoliopsida; order Poales; family Poaceae; genus Dendrocalamus; species Dendrocalamus latiflorus. Next base: position 29,677,683 of record CM029665.1, on the reverse strand, counting down.
GTGCCTTCCTCTTGATCTCGATGGCCATGATCCCGAACAGGAGCACCTGAATGGTGGCGCCGCTGGCGTACCAGAACGGGCCACTCACTCCGTACTGCCATGCCACGTTGGAGCTTTGCAGGATCGTCGCAGCCCATGTCCACTGTGATTCATCCATCAATCAGCTAGCTCGACTCGACTACAAATAAATAGGTAAATCTGTCTAGCTAGATGTTGTGCTAAAGTAGTAGTACATATATACCTGAGAGACGATGACGCTGGCGATGAGGCCAGTCTTGACGCTCCGACCGGCGGTGTTGAACCACTCTGAAGTGTGCTGCGAGCCCACGTACCGTTTCTCTAACCACACCTGCAGCGCGCACTTATATTAATACTCCCTCCGGTCATCGGTCCCTAACTTTGACCTCTAATTTCTACTGCAAGTCAAATAGTCCGCATAATTTGTGCAGTTAGATTTGTTACCATTTATTTTATACTAAGGGACAATTTAGGTGCTCTAGCTGCCAGGAGCAAGGAGTGGAATTTGAAGCTAAACTGAGGCTGTTACCACTGGTTTCCCTATATTGTTGCAATGTTTTGGAATTACTATATATTGCTGCTAATGATTTTTAGGTGCTTTAGAAACATTGGAAAATGCTAAGAAAAGTTCGAAGTCAAAATACATCCTTTAAAAAACCAAAATACATCTTAAGAAAACATAATGGGAGAATAACCTTGATTAAAAAATACAATGAGCTTGAAGCGTTGTGATAGCATTAGAAACGCGGTATTTTCAAGTAAGGCTTCTTTTGGTTGGAACTTAGAACTTATCACTTTTCCTATTCTCTACATCCTTTATGTACCTTTCTTTCATTCTTTAGTCCCGACTCTCGAGTTTGCAAAAAATGGCTTAGGAAGATGGAGGCACGGAAGGTTGCCAGGGAGGGTCTCTGCCGTCCACGCGGAGGTCCGCCAGACTTCGCCCCGAACCCCCTCCGTGCCACCTCCATTTGGGTGTCCTGGACTCCCTCCGCACCTCGGACCACGTTCGGACCCTCTTCAGGGCTTTCCCGCATGGCCTAACCCCCTCCACGGCCCCATCCGCGAAACCACTCTATGGACCCCTACGCTCACTTCGAGCCACCACGAATGAGGTCCAGAGAGTAACCCAAGACGAAGTTCAGAAGCCAACCTTGGGTGCGTTCTGAAGGTTGACCCCGGACCAAGATGAGAAGCTATCTGGCTCAACTTAATCGGCTACTTCATGCACAACATAGCTACTTCACACGCCATGCTATGTCGCGTTGAGCTAACGTCACCCTTTGCTACCCCGTGCCGCCCGTCCGCTTGGTCGGGCTCGCTCTGCTCCGCCGCCTAGATGCACTTATGCTCGACCAGTGGCTCACTGGCTTGGTGTTTGCTTCAGGGCCTGTTCGGTAGGAGAGAAGCCAGGCGGCTTTTGGCTTTTGCTACAGTACCTAACTTTCAAACGGAGTATTTTCTCAAGATGGGGTCTACAAGTTAAGCGATCTACACGTTAAAAGCCCAATATCTGTACCAGCCAAAATCGCAAGTGAGCATCTGTCTCTCCGTAATCTGTACCGTAAACAGTCAAAATTCAAAATTTTAAGCCAAAAGTCATAAGCCGCAGCCGAAAAGAACTTGCCCTAAGAAGTAGGTGCTATGCGTCAACCTGAATTGGGGGATGAAACCTCGCATGGGAAGCTGGATAGACCCACTCTATCATGGACCACCCTTCGCCATTTAGTGCTTCCTTAGGGCGTCCGCAATGGTAATAGCTAGTACTAGCTATATAGTCAGCTGACGTGGAGGTGAGAGACAAAATCAAAGACTATTTTATACTGTTGGACCCACATGCTCCTCTCTCATGTTCTTGGACTACGTGAAATAGATCAGCTATTTGCTCATCGCTAGTGACTACTCTCTCTCCTACTTTTTCCTTGCCACATCAGATCTAGCTAACTAAATAGCCAGCTGTTGGAGACGCCCTTACCCCACTGGTCAACATAGCCCAAATCCCTACTCCCTCAATTCCCCATCTCTTCCCTTGGCCTAATTTCATTTGGCGCGCCACCAGCAGCTCCTGTCACGCGCGCTGCGCTGGGTCCGCTCGGCCGCGTCAGGTTCGCTCCGGCCAGAGACCGCCGACATCGCACGCCACTCACCTCCGGCGCCCCTCCCCGTGACGCTCACCTCCGGGGCCCCTCCCCGTGTCGCTCGTCTCCGGGTCCTCCCCACGCCGCTCGCCTCCACAGCCCCTCCTCTGCGCAACTCGCCTTCGCCACCCCCCCCCCCCCCGACGCGCTACTCGCCTCTGGGCCCCATCCGCGGACACCGCTCCGCTCCGCTCCCTCCTCCGGAACACCCCTGTCAGACTCCGGCATCTTCACCCCAGACCCCCTCTGGAACCCAACGGACGGGCTTCGGAACTCCCCTGTTCCCAGAGCTGGGTCAATGTTGGCGTTTCTGACTTTCTCCGCTCGCCGCTCCGTCGATCCCTGCCACCGGACCGGGCCGTCTACAGGATGTGCCGAATTTCCACCCGGGCAGACTCCACGTGCATCCGCGCCTGGGCTGCTTTTGGGTCAATCCCCGCCCAGCGCGTGTGACGGCCTGCGTGCACACGGTGTGGCCAAGTCAAGTCAGTCGCATATATTTGTGTGAGTAAAGTCCATTACCGGTCCTTAAACTTTTTATGCTGTGTCATCCTGGTCCATAAACTTTTAAAGTGTGTCATCCCGGTCCTTAAAGTTTCAAAGTGTGGCAATTTGTTTTGAAAGTCTTATGGACCGGGATGACACAGCATAAAAAGTTCACTGCTACAACTACATAGGATATTGCCACACTTTGAAAGTTTAAGGACCAGGATGACACACTTTAAAAGTTTATGGACCGGGATGACACAGCATAAAAAGTTTAAGGACTCTATTCGTGCACACACATAGGGGCAATGCCGGTGCCGCTCGGTAGGGTACTGGCTGTTGGGGAACTCTGTAGGGGCCTTACCACCTTGGTTTACTATGTTTTCCTTGGGGAACTTTGGGTACCAGTGTTGGGGGTGCATTGAACTAGTTGCTCAGTGAATTCCTATGTATCCTAATGTCCTAAAATGTCAATGTCACATGCATGTCCTCGGAGTAGCCAACTTCCAACATGGAGGCTTTGAGGGTTATGTACACCTCAGGATTCGATGGGTTGCATGGTATATTGAGCATTGCAGCAGAGCTGAAGGGAAAGAGTGGTGAGCAATAGATTGAGTTTTTTTATATATGCATATACGCAGCTGAGAATTCTACAAGTTACCATTGTGACTTAATGAGGTCTGTTGCAGTTTACGACCACTCAGCAGTCATTATGACCATGCACAAAGTCGTTACGACCACTTCTGGTTTGCTCCGACTGCTCCGACCACGTACTCGTAACTTCAGCTGATGAGAGTTACTACGTTCACACTGCGCTGCTCGTTCTCATAACCGCTCCTTCGACCACGTAGTAACGCTCGATCACCGTGGTCGTAACTCGATTACAACCACGCTGTGACTTACGACCATGTTGAAGACTCAATCGCCGTGGTCGTAAAACTTACGACCACGTCTTCTGCTTCGCAACCGTGGTCGTAACTCGTTTACGACCACATCTTCTGCTCCTGTAGACACCTTAGCTCACCATGGTCGTAACTCGTTTACGACCACGTCTGTGAAAATGATGAACTCGATATTTTTCCGGGAGCCAAAGCACTCCGCTTTCTTTATTTCTCTCCCTCTCGTTTCGATCACACCGATTGCATCATCTCGCTGTCCCTCTCATTACAAGACTGTGTGTCTTTTAAAGCCTGCACACATGTCCTCTCTACTCGACTCTACGACTACAACACGAACTCAAAAACTGACTAATACTCATACACGAACTTACTCGTACAAGACTAGTACACTAAAACTGACTCGAATACGACTAAACAAGATTACTAAATCTAACAATCACCTCATTAATCTTGTTTCTCCATTTTGATCATGCCGATCTTCTCTCTTCCTTCTACCTGCACTCCCATGTGCTGTTCCTTCCTGAGCCTTGCACAATACGACGCTTGCCACGTCTCGCACCTGGACTGATCCAGTCTTCCTTGCATGCCTGCCTGGACTGGAGCACCTGCTCCCATAGTCGCCTTGGTTTCGCCGTTCCCTGAGCCTCCCGCTCCTCTCCCTTAGACCAAGTCTGTCCACTTTCCTGCATACATCCCAGCTGAGGCTACACCGCCCCTAACTTCTGTCTCCAACGCTTCCTCGTTCCCTCTGCAAAACCACAAAAGACTGCACCAACATATACTCCAAGTGTTCCTCTTGGACCTTGTGCACTTTTTCCATCTGGATTCCGATACATCTCTTCTTCATCCTTCCTTTCACCAGCATGTGCGTGAGGACTTCCCATGTCACTGCCTCCAGCACCTCTGCTTTCCATGCCTGTATGCACACGTCTGCCCGCATCAGCAGCATGCATGTTGCCACCTGTGCCTCCTACTACAAGCGTGACGCGCCCTGCATGCCCATCTGAGCTGTTTGCATGCATGCCACCTGCATGCGTGCTTGCATGCGGTGTGTGCGGTCCATACCGACCGCCTGAGATAGCACCTGCTGCACATTCGTGAAGTCCACTATCTTCTGGCTCCTCTAGACCGCTCTTTACATCAAACCGATCTACAAGTTTTCAAAGAAATATTGTACAACCGATTTGGAGATCTTTTCACCTTCATTAACATATCTTTGTTCTTATCGTACACACACAAGAACTCATCTTGTAGCACCACCCTGCACCCTCTTTCTGTCATCTGTCCGAGACTAAGTATGTTGCTGCATAGACTTGGTATATAGTAAATCCCTGTTAACAACTTCTTATCTCCATTCTTGCATTGCAACATCATCGTCTGTTTGCCTTTTATCTCCACCGTGGAGCCGTCACCAAACTTGACCTTGCCCCAAATCTTCTCGTTAAGCTCATGAAACATGGAGCGATCTCCCGTCATGTGGTTGCTTGCTCCGTTGTCCAAGTACCACTGATTTGTGTGATCGTGGCTACCTTCCTTCGTGTGTAATTTTAGAACTATGTTCTCCTCGTTCAGCATCACCATGACCGACGCCTTTTCAACATATGAGGAGAGAAGTAGTCCCAGTTCTTCATCTTCTTTTTCATCTTGGGCGAGGTTCACCTCTCCGCCCTTCTTCTTGCTTCTGCAATCCAAAGCATAGTGCCCATACTCGTTATAGTTGAAATACTTTATATGGATGCGGTATCCTGACGCATAGTGCCCGTATTCGCCACATTCAAAACACTTGATATGTGACTTATCGCGGGATCTGTCACTACCGTCTTTCCCAGCCTTGTCTCCACGGCCACCTTTGCGGGGTCGGCCACTTTGGCCATCTCGACCGCGCCACCTCCCGCAGTTGTTTGATGAGCCACGACCATCTCTCGGATCTCCCTCTACTAGCAATGCCTACTCGTTATGAGCCTAAGATCCCTGCTTGTTACGTAACTGAAACCCCTTTAGTAACTCCTCATGTGCCTTGAGGGAGCTGGTGATCTCTTCTATCTTCTTGTCCAGATCGGAGGAGTAAATAAGTGTGGTGACAATAGGTATGTACTTCTCCGGAAGCATGCGCAGATACTTCTTCACCGCCACAGATTCCTCCATCTTATCGCCAAGAGAGTTAATCTGATTGTACAACGAAGTCAGCCTGCCGGCGAACTCATCCACCGAATGGGTCTCTCCCATCTTCAGATTCTCGAACTCGTTCCGCAAATTCTGGAGCCGCACCTCCTTGACACGATCAACTCCCTCGTGCATCGCTCGTCTGAAGCGTCTCCCATGCCTCCCGTGCCGTCTCCTTGCCGATGAGCTGATGCATCATCGCATTTGGCACCGCCTGGTAGATGATGGTCAAAGCCGCCTGATCCACCTTGTCATCCACCACCTTGTTCTTCCCCTTTGGATCGACTGCACCCCAGACTCCCTGAGCGCGCATGTTCGCCTTCATCTTCATTGCCCACACCTTGTAATTGTCGATCGTCAAGAGAGGGTGCTGGAGGGAGATTAGCCCACCCTGGGTTTTCACCTTATCACCCACGATCATCAAAAATCACCGAAATCAACAAGCTCTGATACCACTTGTTGCAGTTTACGACCACTCAGTAGTCGTTACAACCACACACAGAGTCATTACAACCAGTTCTGGTTTGCTCCGACTACTCTGACCACGCCTTCATACTCGAACCACGTACTTGTAACTTCAGCTGATGAAAGTTACAACCACGTTCACGCTACGCTGCTCGTTCTCGTAACCGCTCCTTCGACCACGTAGTAACGCTTGATCACCGTAGTCGTAACTCGATTACAACCACGCTATGACTTACGACCACATTGAAGACTCGATTGCCGTGGTCCTAAAGCTTTTGACCACATCTTCTGCTCCATGACCGTGGTAGTAACTCATGTATGACCAATTCTTCTGCTCCTGCGGACACCTCCGCTCGCCGTGGTCGTAACTCGTTTATGACCATGTCTGTGAAAACAATGAACTTGATATTTTTGCGAGAGCGAAAGCACTTCGCTTTCTTTATTTCTCTCCCTCTCGTTTCGATCACACCGATCACATCATCTCGTTGTCGCTCTCGTTACATGACTGCGTGTCTTTTAAAGCCTACACGCACAGCCTCCCTACCCGACTCTACGACTACGACACGAACTTGAAAACTGACTAGTACTCGTACACAAACTTACTCGTACATGACTCGTACACCAAAACTAACTCAAATACGACTAAACAAGATTACTAGCTCTAACAAGGTCCTTGAGCTACATCGGCGTCAGGTTCTACATAAGTAGTCACCCTCACCAATGTCGTAGACCAGGCCGGGGTTGAGCGTCAGGTTCTACATAAGTAGTCACCCTCACCAATGTCGTAGACCAGGCCGGGGTTGAGCGTCAGGTTCTACATAAGTAGTCACCCTCACCAATGTCGTAGACCAGGCCGGGGTTGAGAGCTCACATGGAACCACCCCTGGGGCGCCTCCTAGACCGCCCGCGCTGACCCTGAGGCCCCGATCTCCCCCGGGTTGTGGCCACTTCATGTCACCCGAGCTCCCCTGAGTACCACCAGACCGTCGCCACTTCACCTCACCCGTGCTCCCCTGAGACCTCACCCCGAGCTCCCTTGGGACTCCAACGGGACTTCACCCCTGGCTCTCCCAGACCTCCCCCGGGGCCCGGGCTCTCCTTAACTTCACTCCGCCTCGACGGTGTCTTCTCGACTAGGGGCTCCTCCTAGCTCGATGGATTCAACTCGGCAAGCTTCAACAGCCTCGATGGCCTAGCCTTGGCGTAGTCTACTTAGGCCTCGATGGATTTTTCCATGGTCGAACTTCACTTCACCTCGATGACGTCTCCTCGACTAGGGCCTCCCCTAGTTCGATAGACTTACCTCGGCGAGCTCTAGCATGCCTCAATGGCCTAGCCTTGATGTGGTTCACTCTGGCCTCGATGGCTTTTGTCTTGGGCGAGCTTCTCTTCGCCTCAATGGCGTGTCCTCGACAAGGGGTTCCCCCTAGTTTGATGGACTTACGTCGACGAGCTCTAACACGCCTCGATGGCCTAACCTTAGCGTGGCTCACTTCAGCCTCGATGGCTTTGGCCTCGGCCGAACTTTGCTTCACCTCAATGGCGTGTCCTCGACTAGGGGCTCCCCCTAGTTCAACGGACTTACCTTGGTAAGCTCTAACACGCCTCGATGGCCTAGCCTCAACGTGGTTCACTTTAGCCTTGATGGCTTTGTCCTTGGCTGAACTTCGCTTCACCTCGATGGCGTTTCCTCGACAAGGGCCCCCCTAGTTCGACGGACTTACATTGGTGAGCTCTAACATGCCTCGATGGCCTAGCCTTGGCGTGGTTCACTTCGACCTCGATGGCTTTGGCCTCGGCCGAACTTTGCTTCGCCTCGATGGTATCTTCTTGACTAGGGGCTCCCCTAGTTCGATGGACTTACCTCGGCCAGCTCTAACACGCCTTGATGGCCTAGCATCGGCGTTGTTCACCTCAGCATCGACGGCTTTTGCCTCGATGGCGTCTCCTCGACTATGGGCTCCCCCTAATTCGACAGACTTACCTCAGTGAGCTCTAAAATAACTCGATGGGCTAACCTCGGCGTAGTTTACTTCGGCCTCGATGGGTTTTGCCTCGGCTAAACATCGTTTCACCATGACGGTGTCTTCTCAACTAGGAATTTGTCACAGCCCAGCTGTCTATTTCAAAATATTTCAGTGAAATTTTTTAAAAATTAATTACATTTAAAATAAAAATAAGTGTTCTTTGGTTGCCTGAATTTTGGAGATTTTATTTGCCTAATTTCAGCTTTTAAAAAGGGTTTTTCTTAAAAGTAATTTAACTAAAAACATGAAAATATTTTTAAATAAATGGTATTTTGAATTTCTGTAAAATCCTATTTCAAATTAATTATTTGAAGACATCTAGCATTTATCTGAATTCTTTTATGTTTTTATGGCATTTAAAATTTAATTTCAAAGTTAAAAAGTATTTTTGTAAAAATTTAATGACCAAATTTAAGTTGGAAATATTTTTCCTAAGTCCAAAATATATTTAGGAATTTCTGTGGATTTTTCTAAATTTTTTGGACTTTATTTGCTATTTTCTTGACTCTTGTTTATTTTTGGGAGTTTCTGAAAAGTTAAGGTTTTGAAAATCTTTTCCTCGCATGGGCCGACACATGGCTTGCCCAAATTTCCCCATCTCAGCCACGTGGCATCATCTCCTCCATTCCCCACGCTTCACCCACGCGATGGCCATGATTGCCCCACCGCCACGCATTGCCAATCCTCCACTCCTGCTCGCCCATCTCTCTTTCCTATCCTCTCTCACCTCCAGCCGGGCCTCCTTTTCTTCTTCCTCTAATCACCGCCTTGGCTACGTGCCCGAGTTCTTCAATGCATCGGTGTTTCTTTCGTTTCTTCTCGTGCGAGTGCGCATTGAAACCCTCTTCATTTTCGCACTCACCCCCATCCGTTTCCCCCTCTTTAAACCCCATTTTCGCCACTCTAACTCCCTGCGCCATTAATTCCAGTGCTCTGTTACTCACCGTGCCCCTTCCCCAAGCCTATATAAGGCACCCCTCAGCACCCCCGAGTCTCGCAACATCACCTCCTCTCCCTCTCCCAAGAGCTCTAGCCACCCCGCACCATCCTCCCCTCTTTTCGAGCACCAGCACACTTCCGGTGAGAAATCACCATCGGTCTAAGGCCGCCCAAGGTTCGCTGACGCCCCGAGGACCTGCACTGCACTGCACCTCCTCGATCACCATCCACCCCTCCGCCGTCAAGGACCACCGCTAGAGCCCGACTTCACCAGAGTCGAGCCACCTCCATCGCCCATTCTCGCCGTCGGCCGCCATCAATCACCGCCAAGCGCCACTGAAGGTAGAATTGGACTCCTCATGCTCTTCTCCCTCTTTTGCACCCCTCAACGCCGTCGCCGTCCGCCAAACTGCCACCACCGTCGAATTATGAGTGCCACCTCTCTAGTCGGTTACGACACCCACATCGTCTATGACCGCTCTTGCCGGTTATGACACCCTCGTCGACTACGACTGTTCTAGTCGGTTACGACACCCTCGTCGACTATGACCGCTCTGGTCAGTTACGACACCCGTGTTGGCTACAACCACTCTGGTTAGCTACGACACCCCCATCAGTTATGACCACTCTCGGCAGTACGACAACTCTCGACCGTTGCCACTTCCGACCATGCACTGTAGCTTCAAGTACCAATCAGTTACTGTAGCTGCGATTACCGACCGGTTACTGTAGCTTTGACTACTGACTAGTTACTGTAGCTATCGACCACTTTTCCTTTACAAAAATAATTCCAAAAAATGTTATTTATCCTTTTTCTCTCTTTTTTCCTTGGCTTCAAACTTCCAAAATCCCGTTCTCCTTCATCCTGGCTCCGATTGGACCCATTCAAATTTCTAAATTCATCTAAAACCAAAATCTATCCAAATCTTCCTTGTTTTCAAATTTTTGGAGTTTATTTGAATTTTTTTTGAGTTTGGTGGGTTATTTTCATATGTAGACTACGGCGATTTCGAGGATTTCTTCGATGATAATTCTCACCAATTCGCAGAGCAAGGCAAATTACACATCTTGATTATCTTGATCCCAGTTTACAAATAAAATTATATTATTTTAAATTATTCTGCATGCATATTTTTATTCAACGTATTTCTATTTAGTTTTAAACTTAGTTATTGCCTACTTGTTAATACCTCCTTTGATATTGATTCCCAGATACCTTGTCACTCTAGAATAAAACTCTAGTTAGTACATTAGTATTGGCTAGAGAATCTTGAAGTAAATGCTTAGGCATGCTTAGTAATAATTTTTGGTTTGGGATAAACTTTTTGCATAAAATGATAAGCTTTTAAATCGTACTCTTGACTTCAATGAGTCAAGAATGAATATGAATTATTTCAAAACAAAATGTAAAATCTGGTTTAGACTTAAGCAAATAGTACGGTGGTGGGTTATTGCTGGTACACGTTATTTGGTGACACAACGATGATGCCAGGCATAAGGGGTACTTGAGAAGAGCCTAAGTCAAATTAAGGACCAGTCTGTGAGCTACTGTTACAAAGCTTGAACGAACTATCGCAAGGCCGGTATGGGACGGTCCAGGCTGACTAATTTGTGGGCCTCAACCTAAGTCTCACTATAGGCTGAATGTGAGCATAATGTAGGCCACGAGAAGTCTCACATGATGCAAGAGGGGGGCCCAACTTGTGGATTCATGTTGTGGTGAAATCTTAGTGGAGGCGTAGCCAGGTTGACAACTTTGCATTGTAAAGGTCTTGTTATGATTTTCTAAGTCGCACTCCTACAGAAGCGTGTAATGACCGACATTATGAGATAATCATATCTTACAAGTAAAGTTGTATAGCCTCTGTAGAGTGTATAAACTATCCTAGATAATCGTGTCCACGATAATAGGCAAATTGAGTAAAGTTTTTTTTTACAGATTAGACTTCGTTTTCAAAAATAGTTTACAAAATGCTTATAGATGGATGGAATCTATATGAGATCTTTTTGGAGAAAATGGTCTAAGTGGGATGTCCATAGATAGGTTAGTGTGGGGGATGGGCCTGCACTAATGGTATCAATTTTGATTACAATGTTATTTTTACTTCCTGTATTAAATTTAGCAATTTCTAATATATTTACTGTATTTCTTTAAATGTTGTTTTATACTCAACTAACCCTATATGCTTTCACTTGTCAGCCTTGCATTATTGTGCATTTTCCCATGTAACTTGTGGAGTACATTTTATGTGCTCACCTTACTTAAATTCTGTTGCTCAGAGGAGAACTGCTTCGACTTCGGTGAGGATCAGGACGATTAGGCCGCGTCTTACTATCGTTTGACTGTGGGTAGACTTGTTGGGCTTCTTTCGCTTCGATTTTATCTTCCACTGCTTATATTTAAATTTGGCTTATGGGCTGTTGATGTAAACTTTGGCTATCAGGCCCATATTCAGTTAAATAAAGTTTGTCATTGTGCTTAATATGTATCCCTGTTACCATTGTATGCACTAGCTAATCTTTGACTAGTACGATTTATACAGAGGATCTAGGAGTTATTGCTAGACTTACCTCGGCGAGCTCTAAGACGCCTCGATGGCCTAGCCTCGACGTGGTTCATTTCGGCCTTAATGACTTTCGCCTAGGCCAAACTTTGTTTCACCTTGACAGTGTCTCCTTGACTAGGGAGTTTGACGGATTTACCTCGGTGAGCTCTAACACACCTCGATGACCTACCCTCGGCACGGTTCACTTTGGCCTTGATGGCTTTCGCCTCGACCAAACTTCGCTTTGCCTTGATGGTATCTCCTCGACCAGGGGCTCCCCCTAGCTCGACGGATTCAACTCGATGACCTTCAATGCGCCTTCAAGACCTGGCCTCAATGTCGTTCACTTAAGCTTCAACGGCTTTTGCCTCTGCCAAACTTCCCTTTGCCTCATTGTCATCACCTCAACTAGGGGCTCCCCCTAGCTCACTCAGTAACCTTCAATGTGCCTTGATGGCCTGGCCTCATCATGATTCACTTCAGCTTCAATGGCTTTTGCCTCGGTCGAACTTCACTTCATCTCGATGGTGTCTCCTTAATTAGGTGCTCCCCTAGCTCGAATGGTTCACCTCGGCAATCTTCAGCATGCCTCAATGGCTTGGCCTTAGTGTGGTCGATGGTATCCCCCCTCTTTGGAGTTAAGTGGTGGTATCCCCCGATCTGGGATCGAGTTGGCGATCTCCCCCGATCAGGGGTCGAGTGGTGATATCCCTTGATCTGGGGTCGAGTTGGCGATCTGCCCGATCGGGGGTCGAGTGGTGGTATCCCCCAATCTGGGGTCGAGTTGGCGATCTCCCCCAGTCGGGGGTCGAGTTGGCTGTCCGCTGGTCTGGGGTCGAGTTGGCTGTTCACCGGTCTGGGGTCGAGTTGGTAGTCCATCAGTCCAGGGTCGAGTTGGCGGTCTCCCACAGCCTGGGGTTGAGTTGGCAGTCTCCCACGGTCTGGGTATTTTATTTGGATTTTATTTGAGTTTGCTTGGGTATTTTACGTGTTGACTACGACGATTTGGAAGACTTCTTCGATGACATTTCACACCAATTCACAGAGCAAGGCAAGTCATATTCCTTGATCATGTTGATCCTAGATTGCGAAATAAAATTATATTGTTTTAAATTATATTGCATGCTTAATTTTATTCAATGTATTTCAATTCCAGTTTTAAACGTAGTTAATGCCTATTTGTTATTACCTCCTTTGATATTGCAAGTCCTTACACCTTGTCACCCTCAAATAAAACTCTAGTTAATACACTAGTATGGCTAGAGAATTTTTGTAGTAATGCTTAGACCTGCAAAGTGATAACTTTAGGTTTGGGATACCTTTTCACATAAAATGATGAGTTTCTAAAATGTACTCTTGACTTCGGTGAGTCAAGAAATGCTATGAATTATTTCAAAACAAGATATAAAATCTGGTTTAGACTTAGGCTAATGGTTAGGTGTTGGGTGCTAACATGCATTGTTATTCAGTGACACAATGTTGATTGTCAGGCGCAGGGGGTATGTGGTCTGAGCCTAAGTCAATTAAGGACCGATCTGTGAGCTACTACTACAAAGCTCTTTTCGTACTACCACAAGACTGGTATGGGACAGTCCTGGCTGACAAATTTGTAGGTCCCAACCTGAGTCCCGTTGTAGATTGAAAGTGAGCGTGGTGTAGGCCATGTGAAGTTTCACTCGGCTCAAGAGGGGGCCCCGATCTAGTGGATTCCTTATTGGGGCGAAACCTTTGTGTTGGCTTGGCCAGGTGAAGGCTCTACATTGTAAAGGCCTTATTATGATCTATCTGTCGCACACCTAAGAAAGTGTGCTAATCACATGACAATGAGTTGATCATGTCTTATGGGTAAAGTTGTACAACCTCTGCAAAGTGTATAATCTATGTTGGATAGTCATGCCCATGGTCATGGGCATGTTGAGTAAAGTTTTTCATGGATTAGACTTTGTTTTTTAAAATGGTCTATGAAAAGCTTATAGATGAATGGAATCCATACAAGATCTTTCGAAAAAGATGGTACGGGTGGGATGCCCGTGGTTAGGTTAGTGTGGGGGATGGATCTGCACTAACGGTATTAATTTCTTTTACAATACTATTTTTAATTATTGTATAAACTTAGCAGTTTTAATCTATTTATTGTGTTTCTTTAAATGCTATTTTACGCTCAAATAACCCCATATGCCTTCCTTTGTTGCCTTTATCATTATATTGCACTTTTTCATGTGACTTGCAGAGTACAACTTTGTACTCACCTTGCTATCTCCACATAGAGGAAGACGACTTCAATTACGATGAAGACTTGAACGAGTAGGCTACGTCCTACTGTCGTTTGCCTGTGGGCAGCCTTTGGGCTTCTTCCGCTTGGGTATTTTTCTTCCACTACTACTATTTAAATTTGGCCTATGGGCCGTAAATGTAAACTTTGGTAATCATGCCCATATTTAGTTAATAAATACTATTATGGTTGATATTTATGTTTGTTATCTACTGTGTGCACTAGCTGATCCTGGACTAGTGCGATTTATACAAAAGATCTAGGAGTCGTTGCTCCCGAGTTCGATACTCAGCGAGTCGAGAACTCCTCGTGAGGTCATACCTAAGGCGAGTTGAGTATCCAGTACATCTGTGCACACCCACTCGCACTGCAAGAGACCCCACTGGGAGTCAGTAAATAAGTGCTTTGGCATATGTCTCATCACCCCATATGAAACTCATCAATCCCTAGAGCTTCATGCCCGAGTGCACTCCTAGTCGTTGGGTTAGTTTGCCTATCAAGGGGCAACACTCTACAATGGCTCTGCCTCCGTATGATACGACTCGACATACAGAGCATTCCCTCTACCAAACTCAGCTCGATCTATCGGCATCTCCTTAGTTATGCACGTCCGTTGGATTGATCGTTTTACATCGACAAGCGCAAGCATATCACCTCAACACGGTGTGATTAGCCTCGAGGGCCATCCTTTGATAGAGCGTAGATTCACGCCAGACACTCCTTTCTTGATGGGCCACACCTCTACGAGCCGAGCGTGTGGCACACCTCCAAGGTTTTGGCATCGTGCTTCATCGGGCTGAGCAGGCAACCGCTTAGCACATATCCCCTCACCTTGAAGGTTGGATCTCGTCAGCCTAGCCTTAGGTATGCTCACCAACCTAGAACACCTCAACGTGTTGGCATATATCAATCAATCACATCTCAAGATGTCGTCCAACTCACTATTACCAATTGAACTTGCACATAGGGATGTTTACACCCTAGTTGGCTTCATGCGCCTTGAAGCTCCATCGCACCTCAGGCTGGCAGTATATCCATGCCTATTCTGATGAGTTCACGCAATGACTTGATTACCGAAGGACTCCGCACATCTTGAACCAACAAGTTAGGCACTTATTTCTAGCATGTTCACATGGATCAATCTTTCACACCCCCGGGTTTTGACATCCTGTGGTGACTATGCATAAGCAAGTCAAGCTTAGCACTCCCGTGCATACCTTCACCTCTCGAAAGCCATGGATCGAGAATTGACTTCACGAGGCCCTTCTTTGGGCTAGGAACTAACCCTACGCCTCCACGTAACTTTGATATCTAGGTGGTCGTCGCTTGACTCCATAACTGTTCACGACCCCGCATCCTTCTATGCCACGGTGAACTCCCCCGATACAACCCAAAATTGGTTGAGCAAAGCAATGGCCCTTTGGCAAACACTAGAGGAACCCAACTCCAAGGCGTGAGTATGACCCATCATCCGAGGTTTGCGCAAGGACTAAGGTGTTTAACAGGTTATCGGAATGCATTGCAGGCTACTAGTGGGACCGTCGACCTAAAGCAGTGTGCCGACCCCTTTTGCAAGTTGGTGCGTCGGCCCAAGCGAGCGGTTAACAACCTCCTAGATCGGCGAGGGGCTACTGTTGGGAGAGAGTCTTGACACTACCTCAGGCCCACAACCATGTGGAAGCGATGGCATCCATTTTTCGGATCTACCCCAAGCTAAGTCCTCAAGTCAACCCTGAGCGAGGCCGACCCCAAAAGGGTCTGGGGCTAACCCTGGACGAGGTGTGCGAGACCGACCCTGAAAGGGTCTGGAGCTAACTCTAGACGAGGTGCGCGAGGCTGACTTCGGAGGGGTCCTGGGCCAACCTCGGGCGAGGTGCGCGAGGCCGATCCTGGAAGGGTCCGAGACTAACCCCGGGTGAGGTGCGCGAGGCCAACCCTAGAGGGGTCCGGGGCCAATCCCAGGCGAGGTATGCGATGTCGGCCCTAGACTGGACCTAGGGTCTCGGATGTGGCAGAACCCACGCGGGGCAAATGATGTAGATAACCCATAAAAGTAAACTAGGCTCTGAGGGCAAATTTATAACTTCACATGCCCACCTCTCTTCCTCTATAAATAGGACTTCTTGTAATGGAAGAGGAGCATGAGGGGAGGGAGGCGAGAGAGGCCGGGTAGAAGAGGAGGTGGGAAATAGTAACTGTTGGTGGAAGTGGAGAGGAGGGGTAGTTAGATATGAGAGAGAGAGGGAGAGGGATGTTAAATAGATGGTCAAGATTTCAGTACTCAGATCGGAAGGTTGAGAAGGGAGGAAGGAGAATGCACCAACCACCAGCTCAAACTTATTAAATAGTAAAGATAAATAGGGTCCCTTGTAATGAGAGAGAGGGAGGCTATTTTGTAACCCTAGAACACTCATATGGAATACACTTGGTGGTTGTGTACTCCTTGAGCCTCTTCGCATCCTCGGTGGTCTCCGCATCTGACTGTGGTGTTTCTAAGTTTATTATCTGGATTCGTACCAACGACAGATGGCTAGATCTTTTCTCTTTTTCTGTGATTAACATGGAAATTTCTGGCCCTCAAGAGCGAATATAGTTGCTTTTTTTTCTTCGCTTTAATAATATAATAAATAGATGTATATATTAAATCCAATAAAACTACTGTGTTATGAAAGCATATTCGAAAAAGGTCTCTGTATGATTTTTATGTTTCTGCTCTAAATATTTTTATAAAATATCAATAGACAAATATTCAAAAGTTTAAATGCATGCATGTATCCCACAACGACGTGTTTCGTGGCCGGAGGAAGTACATATGTTGTATTAATTCAAGTTTTCATATAAATCAACTACAATTACGTAAAGAGGCAGCATGCACCAGTTCAGCTGTCGTCTTCACAAAGTCCAACTTAATTAACTCGCTTGTACTATTATTATATAGGGTGCTATTTCAAAAATATGGGCAACAACTTGCCACTCTAATATCTCCGTTTAAGTTTATAGAACGTACTTTTTAAATAATTTTATTCATAAATATAGAACATATTTTATATTCTAATACAAAATTAGTGTGATGTTTCCTTTATATTCTTCATAAATATATAATTTTATTTATTATTTATATATATACACATTAAATATACTGTTTAGAAATAATAATTAAAGTTAATTTAATTATTTTTACTATTACTTTGATCTTATGTTAATAAAAAATACGTTTTATACATTTGAACGTACGGAAAATTTGTTTATGACGACTTGACGAGAGAGCAGAGTGCGGGACTAATGTGAGTAGTCATGGGCCATGGCGACAGATAGTCCGGCTTTTACGAGCCAATTGTAACTAGAAAATAAAAACAAGCAGAATCCAAAGTCAAATCGGCCGCACACAACTCGATCCATAATCATATTGGTTGGTTACTTGCGCATGCATATACCTATAGTCAATTCAGGGCGCAGGGAAGCATTCAATTTCTAGCAAATCAACCCTCTTTTTTTTTCATTTTCTCCCTGCGTTCTAGCAAGGAACGAACGTACTGTACATTAATCCTATCTTCAATATAAAGATCGAGGTTGATCCGTTGATGACTCCAAGATCAGATATTGGAATTAGCATGATGCCATGAGTATGATAACAATACGGAGATGAGATGAAACGAAATGGCGGAATGAATTATTACCAGGAAGGAGGTGAAGAGGGCGAAGAAGGCACCGAAGCCGAGGACGATGGCGTATCCGACGGCCTGCCCAAGCACCGGCTTTCCCCCGAAGAAGCTGCCGGCGCGGCTGCAAACCCCGTTCACCACCGAGTAGTACTCCCCGCCAAAACCCACCTCCGACGGGGGGCACACGACGCCGCCCGCCATTGACTTAGTGGACGACTTATTAGTGAATGGTGGAGACGGGGAGGGAGGGGGATTCCAATCAGAGAAGATATTTCTTGGCGACTAGTAGGATCTGGATCGCGCGTCTTGGGCATACACACATGAAGTCTTGGTCAATTAGTCGGTTTGTTGCGATCAACTTGAGAAGAAACTTTATGAAAGTAAGGTAGAAACTTTATGAAAGTAAGGTATTATAAAAAAATTATTTACTATAGAAAAATAGTTTTAAAAAATTAATATAAATAGACCTTAAATGTATCTTGCGGATGCCATAGTCATTTCCCAATACCTACTTTCATGTTGATATCTTCTATTATTACTAGCTATGTTTATGCTTTATTATAGATAAAAAATCATATCTACCCTACTCTATAATACACCAAAATTTTCTTTGCTAAATCCACCCCCTTCAACCACCCTCACAGTCATGCCTAATCTAAGTTCACCCAGATTTGTGTACCAAGTAATCCAACTTCATAACAAATGAATGGTCTGGATCTCTCCTCAAACCTTTTTCTCTTACTCATTGAAGATCCTAAGACCAAAATCATTTGGATCATGCACATACCGTTTCGTTCTCCCCTGTGCCCCCGCTCGACCTGCGCTACCCCTCCCTCCGCCCCCCCCCCCCCCCCCCCCCCGCGCCTCCTCCGCTCCCTCCGCCTCCCCCGCGCCTCCGCTCCCTCCGCCTCCCCACGCCTCCTCCGCTCCCTCCGCCTCCCCCGCGCCTCCCCTCCCTCCTCCTCCCCCGCGCCTCCCCCCTCCTCCCCCGCGCCTCCCCTCCCTCCGCCTCCCCTCGTCTCGCCCCCATCCTCCAATTCCCCAATCCGATCCGCCTCCCAATCTCTCGAAACCCTAGCCGGTTCTCAGATCAGACCGAACCCTAGCGAGCTCGCGGCGGCGATGGGGAACCCGGAGAAGCTGATGAACCAGATCTTCGACCTCAAGTTCACCTCCAAGTCGCTGCAGCGGCAGGCGCGCAAGTGCGAGAAGGAGGAGAAGGAGCAGAAGCTCAAGGTGAAGAAGGCGATCGAGAAGGGCAACGTGGACGGCGCGCGCATCTACGCTGAGAACGCCATCCGCAAGCGCACCGAGCACATGAACTACCTCCGCATCCACGAGTACCAGGTGCCTGCGCCGTCCAGATCCGGCGGTTTCACCCCCTATTTTGGTTCGATTTTTGTGGATTTTTTTTGTATCGATTTGGATGTCAGGCTAACGAGTTAGGGTTTCTGGCTGGGTGGTTTGTGTGGGTGTCGCAGGGCGCGGAGTTGATGGGGAAGTACGGGATCAACGTGCCTAGGGGCGCGGCGGCGGGGTCAGTGCAGGAGGTCAAGGACGTCTTGAAGAACGTCTTCCCCAGTGAGAAAGAGGTGATACTGCGGGTTCCTTATCTTTTTGTTGTTCGTGCCGTTTTAATGTTTGCATTATTCATCCCATAGATGCAAATGCGAGGCTTGCCCTCTGGAAGTCATGTTGATAGATTCAGTCGCATACTCATACCTTGTTTGGAAGGTATGAGTATCTTGTTTGGTTGGCGCACCGATGTGGGCGTCGAGGAAGTGGATCACGACGCTGGTGGGGCTCAAGCCGGCGGCGGAGAAGGAGAAGCCCGGCGGGGGGAGGGTGCGCAAGTGGAGCCGGCTGTGGCAGAGCTCATCCTGCGGGCAGAGGGGCACCACGGCAGGGAAACCGTCGGCTTTGGAGGTCTCCGAGACGTCATCCTTGGCCGCCGACGCGCTCAGCTCGGTCATCCTGGAGGTTCAATGTTTATCCTGGACGGCTGCATGGATGCCTTGTGTTCTTGGTCCTAATTTACTCATCCCATTTAACTCCATCTCTAATCATTTTGCCTTGCGGGTAGGTTCATCTATATAATAATATTTATACAATGCATGGCCTGTCTTTTTCAGGTGGCAGATGAACTTGTAGCTGAGTTTGCAGATCCCAATAATAATATTGGTTCACCAGATCCTGATAATCCTAACGCAGTTAAGAAATATGACTTCTCCCTTTGGTCGGTTATTTGTTAAGTGCAATATGTGCTGAACTTCTCCCTTTGGTCTGTTATTTGTTATATAAGTGCAATATGTGCTGAACTTCTCCCTTTGGTCTGTTATTTGTTATATAAGTGCAATATGTGCTGATTATGTGAAACATGGTTCTGTTTTGTTTTGCAACAGGTTTAAGATTAATCTTCTTCTATTTAGTTATTGCTCTCTTAATGAGATCATTAGATTAGGACAATTTGTGGTCCGTGGATTTGTAGGAGATTGAGAACTCAGGTTCCGATATTGGTGGCTAATTGATTGGTAATTTGTGACGTTTAGGCGTTTCGTGAAATTTGAGTCCTCTAAGTGGTAGTGATTTAGTTGGTTAGGAGATGGTAGTGTCCTAAAATTAGGTCAAATTCACACGAAATTGCCCTATTTCGAATGTTACTGCCACATTTTTGGCTACCCCTTGTTTCTGTGGTGTCACGTGGTGAGTCTGCCAGTAAGTCCAATTACAACGGTTCGCCCGATATAGTCGCATTCTGAGTTATAGATTATCTGTGAGAAGGTGCGGCAGCTACAACTTGAATGTGTTGCTGGGTAGGTGAGGGCTGTTACGGCAATTGGGATTTGAGGTCACGGCAGGATGTGGAAATAGAGAGGTGGGATGCGAATTGTCCGATCAAATGAGCCATAATTCAGAACCGAACTAGGGTGTTACTAAAAAATTGTATGAGTATGCATATTCTCCAATCAAATGTGTTGTACCTACTGAAAACTGATCTAGGGAATTCAGCAAATTTGATGAGGCTGCTATTGTCCAATCAAATGTATTATAGCTCATAAGGGAGAACTGAACTGGGAGTGAGCAAATATGATAAGCACATTAAGTACTGGATTTGGAATAGTTGAGAAGTGACTGTAGTCGTATAGTTTAGGTTATTCATTTGTAGTTACTTCTATATATGAGATGTAGGTGTTTGGTGTTCCTGGCGCCAAGGTTACCCTTTCCAATTTTGTTTTCTCAATGACAACTGTGGGCTAAACTGTTCTCTGACACTTTTGAGAATCATTTATTGGGGTGACATGAAAGCAGGGACTAGGGAGAGAGGGAAAGACCGAAAGAGATCTTTCATTGTACTTCTTTCTTCTGTTCTGAATCTGTCCTAAATTTTGTATCTTTTCCTTTACTTTGTAAGTGGTGGTGGTTGGCACAAGTAAAAGGCAGTAAAATCACCTAAACAATTGGTCTACACCAATTAGTTTCGTTTAGCACTTACTGTCATAATTTTGTCTTACTAATACTGCCCACCTCATTCCTGAATCATTTTTTTCTGCAGATAGTATTTTATGTATTCAATCCATGTCTTGTTGCAGCCTATTTAGCACAAACAATCACCCTGGAAAGCTTGGCTAAATTGTGAGTCACATGTTTCTTCATTTACCTGTTATTGGGCAGTGTTAGTTAAATGCTATGATGCCATATCAAAAGACTCCTTCAGACATTTTTTCTTTACTGTTCTACTATTTGACATGGAGAACTAAAGAAATTGATTGTTTATGTTCCATAATGCAGGTGGCTCATGCCAGTGAATATTCTTCTCACTTTTACCTTTGGGTTACTCTTCGGATGGATCGCGATACAGGTCACCAGAGCACCACCCAAGCTAAGAGGCCTCATTTTGGGTTGCTGTTCTGCTGGTAACTAGAGTACTTCTCTACCTTTTCTTCTAAATTGTCAGTAAATACTACCCCTTATAGGTAAACATAGTGCAGAGCTTTCACATATTTATTTTGTGGTAGGTTGGCACATGCATGTCTGTTTCCTTGAAAGCTTGTTGCTTTGTGAAGGAGCAGTTGCTCTCATGCTTCTGGTTCAGAATTCAGATTGGGCATGCAAAAATCAACTTAAATTTGGAAAAGTATCAGTTTTTCTTTGCACGATTTATTGCTTTTTAAATCTTATTAGAAGTCAATCTAAATATGCAAATCACAATAATACAAATAGAAAACAACAATTGAAGAATCAAGTGTCATTGTCAAAATTACTTTTCGTGCTGTTAGGCAGGGTTCCTAACACCGGCAGTAACCAAATCAAAAGCAACAACTGCAGAATCAATTTTCATTATCAAAAACATTGTACAGTAAAGCAATAACCATCCGACAAGCTAAAATCTCAGGTGGTCCCAGTGCTGACTTAGGCGAGTTTGACATTTTTTTTGTACATCTGAAGGCAGCATTATTATTTGAAATAAAAGCACCCAAAAGCCAAAGCCATTTAGTCTCTGACCGGATTACCAACGGCCAAGGCCTTTCTCATAATATTTCAGCTTGTACAGATCAGGTACCGCCCAGCAGGGATATGTTACTAGCCATAATACTGATAATCACCGACACCCACCTTGCACCGTTCCATGAAACAAAGATGAGACCATGGGACAATACCATGGTGGTATATATTAAGGTATTTTGGCTTTCAAAAAAAATATTAAGGGATTTGAAAACTATTTATCCAATTGTATATTAGTTTTAAGATATTTATTTCCTGGTAGACTTTGAAGTCAGTTGATCACTAACTGCGAATAGGACACCTTGGAGAACTGATCGAACTTGAACGACTCCACCATTGTGTACAACCCACGTTTCGTCTCTTTCTATGTTTGTAGTGTATTAAAAATCTTCAGTTGAATTGGTTGGATCAATGCAGGCAATTTGGGCAATATTTTTCTCATCATCATTCCACCTCTTTGCAAAGAGAAGGGAAGCCCATTTGGAGCACCTGATGTTTGTCAGACTTATGGACTGGTGTATTCATCGCTCTCGATGGTTGTAAGGCTATTCTTACCTTTGTAGTTAGTACAATTTCCAGATGACGTAAACCTGCTTATGTTTGTTTGTTAAGGAAAAACAAGAACACTATGTCACTATCGTTTATGATTGACTGCAGATTGGTGATGTCTTGCTGTGGTCGATCGTGTATAATATTGTGCGTGTCACTTCAAAAGCGACTGAAGGAGATGGTAGTGCCCCAACAAATCAAACAAGCACTACAGGAACAGTTTTAGAAGAAAACGGCTCAGCCTTGAGTGATCATATGAATGAATGCACGCTCCCCTTGATATCAAATTCAAGCGTACCTTCAACCAAAACTAAGGTTTCTTAATGCCGGAAGCCTCCCCCCCCCCCCCAAAAAAATCTTGCTGTTGAATATGCAATATGGTTATGCCAGTTTGCAGCAATATAAAGTTTGAGTTTGCATTGGTCCCATTGTCAGAGAGAGCAAAAAGATTTGTATCATCAGTGTCTGGAGCAGTTGACTTCAACAAGCTCTTTGCTCCTACAACCATTGCAGTGGTATGCTGATCTGAATAAGCTATCAATTATGTAGAACCTTAAACTGCAATGGTCTAACCCCAAATAAGTATAGTGGTTTCAATTGAGGCAACTTACCAGCTTCCTTTTGTAGATTGTTGGGTTTGTAATTGGAGGAACACCTCTGATTAGAAATGCTATAATCGGAGAAAGTGCCCCCCTCCGTTTCCTGCACGAGTCAGCTGAAGTAATAGGGTAATCCCTCCATATTTCTTGATTTTTACTTCACGTTGTTGTAAACATCGATCCTCTTGATCATGCGTTCGTCTTTTTTTTCTCTCTTCGTGGGTTGGACGACAGACGAGTTAATTTTTGTTTAATTCGCATATCTAATCATTCTTGGGTCTTTTCCTACACAGTGGAGGAGCAATTCCATCGTCACATTGATAATGGGAGGGAACCTCATCAATGGTAAATTTGCTATCATCAAACTGACAGCAGTATCAATGTTGTATAATCCAGGAGAACATGTGAACTGATGAGCTGAAACATGAAACATTTCTCCAGGATTACGAGGAGAAGCAAGTGTCCAACCGTCAGTCATTACCGGTGTCATAGTTGTCAGATACATACTATTGCCTTCGATAGGCACTGTACTAGGTATTGTGATAATTGCAGCAACCTTGTTCAAAAAGAAAAGGCTTTAGCAGAAAATAAAAATGCTAAGGCTGCTGGGAGGCAAGCTGGAGTTGATTCCATTGAACAGATAATAAAAAGAGCTATAAGAATTGTCCCAATCTCTGATGACCTTGGAGGGTATGCAAGTGAGTACTGTGTGTCTTAGTTTTTTCCTTTTTAATGTATTTGCTCTATTCATTATTATCCTAATAATCTACGCTTGAACCAGATTGGCTAATTGTGGCTAGGAAATATTATAGACTTATAGTTGTAGTACCTAAGGTTCATCTTTTTTGGTACCTGCTCAATTGACAGCCTATGAGTGGTCGAACGGCTACCTGAGTGGTTGTACGGCAACAGAAGTGGTCGGAACCAGTCGTAATTGATTGGAACCGGTCGTAAAAAAGTCCTGGGAGGTCGTAAGGCCTTTACAACACGTTCGTCGTCGTCAAATATTATATATTGCAGATCAACAAATTTTATCTTATTTTGTATTTTATCGTAGCGTTAGCACGGGCACACTACTAGTTATCCTAACACGTCGAGTCGGTATTGTCGAGATTGGTGAACTAACCTATGCCGTTGACTCTGCCTTCGTGTTCTACCACGTGTGCTTTCGCACCCTTGGCTTTACCGTGCACAAGGTAGAGCTTTATTTTTTTTAGAGAATTTGTAGGGTGATGAATTTATTTTTTGGGAGATTGTTTTTTTTGTTTTTATTAGAGATTTTTTTAGAGATGTACAAAGGGGAGTTGGGACCATCACTACTAACTCTCTCTTTTAAGTAGTAGAGATATATTAAAAATCAATGATAGATATAACGGCTACTAAGGAAAAAAAAGATAAATACTCTAAAAATTTTGTAAAAAAGTAAAACATAGATGGGTAGGTCTTTATTAGGTTAACAAACTCTAACCAATGGATGCCGGTGGCCTTTTCAATGCGCCTAGCCCAAGGAATGCTGCACGCTCGGTAGCAAACGCCTTGTAGACCCGGTGTTACAAGATTTGTTATGGCCGACTTGTGGACCCGATGCTAAGATAAAAGTATTGATGTACACCTTCCTAAATTGCCATATCATTTTCAATCTTTATGTCACGTCTCACAATCTTCCAGATCTGCACATCCTCTCGGCAACCTAATTTGTGGTTTATTTCGGTTTAAACTTCTGTATTTTAATTTATTTTTTATTATTTCTAAATTTCATCTTTTTTGACTGTTTGATTTTTTAAAAAACTTTTTTACTATTCCTAAAATTTTGTATTCATTTGTATTGTCCGTGATGGGTTAACATGTTTTTTAATTATTTTTAAATTTAATTACGCCAAATAAACCACTATTAACTACAGTGCAATTTCAGCCCACTACAGTGAAATTTCAACCATAAGACACTTTTTCAACCTAAATAAGTGGCACCTTAAGTTTCTGGCTTAATTTTTACTATTCCTAAATTTCGTCTTTTTTTGACTTTTTGTTTTTTTTTTATCTTTTTGTCGGGTTTTTTCCCGTATTCATTTGTATTGTTCGTGATGGGCTAACCTGTTTTTTAAAAAAAATTAAATTTAGTTACGTTAAATAAGCCACCATCAGCTATAGTATAATTTTAGCTAGCTACAATACAATTTTAGCCATAAATCAGATTATTTGAGTCCAACCGAGTAGCACACTAATCTCTCTCTCTCTCAATAGGAAACAAACTTAATGTACAATGGAAGAAACTGAAGAAAATAATGTATTGTATAAAACTGAATCCTCCCCATATTACGCCCCGCCGGTTTCGCGAACGCTGAGGCCTCCCACGTCATCCCGCGCGCGCGCTCCGCGCGGCGCGTGGCCGCCGGTTTTGCGTACGGTCTGGGGAGGCAATTTTCCTGTATTTTTTGAAAATTACGTAAAGGTCCTTTTTTCTCGCGAAAAGGTACCTGTCAGTTTTGTTTTTAAAAAAAGCTGGATAGCGCCCCGCGGGTTTTCAAAATTACGTATAGGTCCTTATTTACTTACGTACAAGTCCTTACCAGTCCTCAGTTTTTTTTTTCAAAAAAGACCTTTGGTTTTCCCGAAATTACGCATGTGTCCTCGATTTTCTTTATGAAACTCCCTGCGAATTATCGTCTCTTTTACTTTGGTCTACACGGTAGCTAGCGCGGCGTACGCCGCGCTTATGCAGCTAGTACATATCAAAGAGCAGCACACATAAACTCCTTGCTCCCACGGTCACTGAAAATCGCGCACAACGACGGCGCGTTGGCGGCGGCAGTGCCGCGCATAGGTGGCACGTCGCCGCTGAAGACGTTGTGTCATGCCGCGTCGAGGCAGGGCGAGATCGGCAGGAGAGGGGTTAGCATGATTGCTGAACCCGTGTGGCGGAGGTGCTGCTGCGGCGGAGCTCGTCGGAGGTCGCCGTCGCGGCCAAGGAAGGCTGCCATCGTGTAAGAGACATCGACTTGTAGAAATCTTTTACGCTACAGTGCCTATAACCATAGCAGATCTCTCATATTTTTGGAGGGAGTGACTATTACACATGCGACTGAATTTTTTTATCTTTCAGTCATCTGAAGTTGCACTCTCAATCATTTGAAGTTGCAGGTGATTTTTTGAAGGAGGAGCTACAACTTCAGGTGATTGAGAGTGCAACTTCAGTTGCATTCTGAAACACTTGAAGTTGCAGTTAATTTTTTGGAGGGAGAACTACAACTTCAGTTGATTGATAGCGCAATTTTAAGTGACTGAAAGATAAAAAAATTTAGTCGCTATTGCAATAACAAAACTAATTTTTGGAACTCTTGTGGGTAATAATAATCATCCGTCTAGCACTGTATAAAGGGAATGGGCATACCAAACCAAACCTCTATGATGTTTTGTTATGGTTGTTGATGATGATCTGATAATACATTACATAGGTTCCGGCTTCATCTAGAACACGAGAATTTTACATGAATCTTGCAGGGCTTTCGGTTGGTTGGGAAGGACCGGCTGCACTATCACCTCTGGAGCGACGCGGAAGCCGCCGCCGCCGCTTCCTTGCCTTGCCCTAGGGTTTGGCTCCTCATCGCTGGTGAGATGGCTTTGGCGGACGAAGAACTCCCACGTTGCCGGTGAGATGGGCCATTCTATTCCATCGGAACAAGAGAGAGAGAGAGGGGGGGGGGGGGGGGGGAGTCGGTGAGCCATAGAGGCATGGCGATGTGGGTGTTTGGTACGGCTCCCTGATATGGAAACCCGAGTTCTCCTACAACGCCCGCCTCGTCGGCTTCGTCCGGGACTACCGCCGCGTCTTCTACCAGGGTAACCTCCAACCTATCTGCAGCTCGCCCAAATCCGCGCGGTTCTTGGCCTTCTGCGCCCTTAATCCCCTCTGTTTTTGGTCGCCGGAGAGGGAGCACGGATCACAGGGGCACGCTGGAGTTCCCCGGGAGGACCATCATGCTCGAGCACCTGCCCGAGGTAACATGCGTACGCGCTCCTCATCTCTGTACTCCTCTTTTTGTGTCATGGCACTTGCTAATCAAGAACAGTCTGTTTAGGATAAACGTCTTGTGCTAGGATTGGTATAGATACCACTTTTACTTTATTCCTTCTTAGTTTGTGTGTGCGAGGTATTTGGTCAATCATAAGTCATAAGATGCTAGGATTACTTGATCAGATACTCCTATGTAAGATTTGGATGGAACAAGGTAATTTCTTGATACTAATGCTAAGGGTGTGATTCATGAATGGCGATTAAGTTGAAAACTGACGCTAGGGTCAGTGTGAAGCTTAGTAGAAATGGTAAATTTGTAGCTGCCCTGTGAATTCTCTCTCGGAGAAATTGTGGGTAATATGTGGTACAATCGAAATGGGTTAGTATATTCATAGCTACCTGGAGGAAAAGGCTTTTGCATTGTTCTGCCCATCCTGTTATGTTATTCTGTATTTGCTTCACGTATGTGTATTGATTTTGCGAGTGAATCTCTCTATTGTACAACTGTAATGGGGAGTTGCTTACAAAATTTCAAGGGAGCAAGACAAGCATATAGCTCTGGAGGTATGTTTCTGAAAGGTTAATCAAATATGTTTTGCTCACATTATTATGCACAATTATTTCATAATCCGAATTACCCTGTTGTTATTTATCTGTTGTCATGGAGATAAATAGATTGCCCTGCATACTCCATTTTATAGTCCATTGAGACATTGATGACTCAGTCATGAACTAATTAGAAAAGCAATATTGTGATAAAAAAATCTTCATCTGAATTGATATATTTATGTAGATGCTACTTGTAGCAGCCTGACTAAGCGCCAAAGTAAAAATACCCTTGATCAACGCTTTTCATAAACTGTCATAAACTGACTTTTGAGTTGCTTACTTTGCTTGTATTGGCTATTTACCTTCATATTTGAATTGCAGTATGTAGAGAAGTAATATGATGATAAGATTTATCTTGACTTGTACACAGGAAGATATGAGTGCTGGAATTATTTTCCTTTTGAACTTGTTCTTTTCTTTTTCCTATAATTTGTAATAGGTTGCAAAAGAAGCTTCATATATGGTGCTTGCAGATGATGCTGATGCAGTATTTTTTTTGAATGTTGAAGTATTCATGTCAACTAAATGCTGGTGTAATATGTTCTAAAGCACATCTAAGTGCTGAACTGCTGATGCAGTATTTTTTTTTTAATGTTGAAGTATTCATGTCAACTAATTACCTGTTAAAATGCATTTTCTGAGTATAATTGTGTTGTTTTGTTTTGTTTTTTAGATTTTTTATATTATTTTGAGATTTTTCTAAAGCATTGCCTAGTTAGGGCTTGTTTGGGACTGCTCTGCTCCAGCTTTTTCAACTCTGCTCCAAACTTGTCTAGCCAAACGGGTCCAACTCCGAAAACTCTGCTCCAAGAAAAAGGTGGAGTTGAAGGCCTACTCCACGTTTTTTCTGGAGCTCCTCAAGGGGTACTCCAGAAACTGAAGTTTTGTATCTCCTCATAGAGTTAGGGAAAAATTACCCACCACTACCATTACACAGTTCCTCTCCTCCGTACTGATTCGATTTCTTTTCCTTCTCCTCCACACCCACCCGCACCGCTCCTCTCCTCTGGAAGAAGCTAGGTACCACACCACCACTCCTCTCCTCTCCTCCCAGACCCAGCGTACGAAACCTAGACCACCGACTCGCTCCCAAAATCCCCAATCGGCGACCATGGAGGCCTCTCCCGGCGGCGGCTCGGTGGAGCGGTGGCGCGCGGACGCTGCTCGGGCGTTCCAGCACTACCTGGACCGGGCCGCGCCTCACACAGCGGGGCGGTGGGCGGGCACGCTCGTGGCCACGGCGGTGTACGCGCTACGGGTCTACTACGTGCAGGGCTTCTACGTGGTCACCTACGGGCTGGGCATCTACCTGCTCAACCTCCTCATCGGATTCCTCTCCTCCATGGTCGACCTGGAGCTCGACGCGCTCGACGCCGGCCCCGCGCTCCCCACCCGCGGCTCCGACGAGTTCAAGCCCTTCATCCGCCGCCTCCCCGAGTTCAAGTTCCGGTATACGGTTTCTGCTCTATCCTAATTTCCAGCCTCGTTTCACACCGGTCCAGCTAGCTAGATATGTACGTCCTTTAATTATGTGAAACTAATGTTTGATTTGTTAATTGGAGATGCAATCTACACAAGGCAGACACCGAAATACACTCCAAGTTTTGATTGAACCAACTAACTATGCTGATTTGGACAATTAGCTAAGATTTACCCAGCAACAAATTTTGTGAGTCACTCACTGAAAAACAATAACCGGATAGGATTCACTGGTCCACTACTATCATACATCCTTGCTAATGCCTGTGCATTGCCGATTACTAGGAAAGAAATGTAATACACTCATTTTGTTGACCTGCTTTTTGGACTTCCTTTTGTAGTTGAAGACTCGAAGCTATTGTTGTACAAGGTTATGTAATGCAGTGACTTAAGGTTGCACAGTCTGAAAAGGATAGACTGCATGTTCTAGTGGAGTTCTTGCATTTTTTTGTGCAATTTTCATCTTGTTGTAAATTGCTAATCTCTATTGAAGAGTTACGGATCTTTTGTTGTGCTAGTAAGATATGTTTGACTCCGTATAAGTCATTGTGGTGTTCTGTTTTCTTTCAGTAGTAGTTTCTTACTGTTGTATGGTTCAAAACATCAGATGGTTGTACTATCCATCTCGTTCCAATTTGCAAATAGTATATACTTTAAGTTGATGAACTGCTTTTGTAGCATTGCTCTCCCCTGGTAAGCTCAGCATATGATACTATATATTTCTCCACTATGGATTGTCAAGTTTTACTAAACAGCAGTTTACTGAACTTCGTTTTTGCAATTCCGACGCAGAGGTACGGTGGAAAGAAGGGCCCAGCAGCCAGTGGATCTAAAGACTGAAATCTGAAGAGCAAATCCCTGTGTTGTTTTTGTTGCGAGGCAGCAAAGCTGGCATGGTGGTTTTTTGAGTACCAGCTACTGGCAGCGGATTGTACACCTCTATTCGCCTAGGCGAAAGAAGCTAACGAGGTTTTGCATTGGTTGGTGATTCCTGTTTTGCATAGAGGAGCAGAAGAAACTGAATGAAGATTTACAAGTAAGCATTGAAGTTGAAAGAACGAATATGATGAATGAGAAAAACCGTGCAGACCATCTGTTCCAGAAGTTGGAAGAGGAGAGAAAACGAAGTATGTATCGGAACCCAACGCTCCTACTATGGATGCATTCCGTGATGAGTTGGCAACCGCTATTTCTCTAGCTTGGAGTTAGAATTATGTATCGAAACATTTGCATTCGTAGTCATTTTGGTTTAAACTACTCTCTAGTTATCTATGGACAATTATTTGTATTCGAATGATGGACTTTGTTAATTATCTATCATGCACGTTGCAATTTATGGGACAAAAGGATGAAATTATTTGACCAAAATATTTATTTTTTGGTTTTCTCGAATAAATTAATTGCGATTATAATATTTTACATCATATTTCAATTGGCAACAAAAAATATTCAGTTACATATGCTCCACACATATCAAAACATACACCAAACATCATTCAGGGGCACATTGGACCTTTCTCAAGGAAACCTCACCTTATCCAGGAACTTCATAGTGGAACTGCTCTATGATGGAGTTGGTGGAGTAGAGCTGGAAAAACTGGAGCAGAGCAGTTCCAAACAGACCCTTAATATGGACTAAAACTAAGCTAAACAAACTAACTGGGAGCAACATACGGCGATTTGTGGGCAGCCACTAAACCCGCAACGCGGGGTTGGCGCAGCCTGCCCTACTTGCACCACTAGGCCAACAGAAATGTCGGAAATGGCACTGAATTTTCAGTAGTTGCCACTTGCCGGCAGTCCAAAACTCGAAACAAAATTATGAACCGGTTCTCGATTTGCATCCCTTGCAAACTGAGGATTGCTAATATGACACTACTGTTGCCACCGCGAAAGATCAGAGCCTACGAGATTCGATCCACATCACATATGCAAGCTATAACACGAGAAGGCATTGCTTAGCCGTTGTCTCACATTACACAGGCCAACGCTGCACTCACTTTACAAGCAGGACTAATTGAAGCCGATAAACAAGAGGAAATTACCAATCAGAGATGAGTGCCAGCCAGAAGTACACGATCCATAAGACTAATTAAAGCCTAGAGTACTTAGACCCCGTTTGGCACAGCTCCACTTCACAAGTGGAGCTGTTTTTTTTGACTTCACAAGTGGAGTCGGGTGAAGCTACTTTTTTCAGCTCCTTAGGTGGAGTTACTTTTGTCTCAGCAGGTTTTAAGGAACTCCTTGGGTGGAGCTATTTTGTTTTACCCCGTTTAGCACAAAACAGTTCCAAACAGCTCCAAACAGCTCCAAGGAGCTGGTGGTGAAGCTGTGCCAAACGGGGCCTTATATCCATCCATCGAGTGACATGAAATTAAAGCTCTTTAAGGCTACAGCTGATCGTCGTCGTCATTGGCGAGATGGGTGCCGGCGGGGTGCATCTCCACGGCGAGGTTCTCCTCCTGCAGCTGCAGTGCTGGCAGTGCTTTTCTGCCTCGGGCATGGCCCCCATGATCGCCCTGAGGCGCAGGTTCACGTCGTCGAGGCATTCATAGACAGCGTCGTCAGTGACATTACTAGGGAATAATTTTCGGGCCAAACGAATTTTGGCCTTCTCGATCTATCCCAAAAAAAACCCAAATCTAGAGGAAAATTCGGTCCCATTTAAAAATTTTCTGGTCTGGCCCAGTCGAGGATTTTCATTCCCTAGACCCCAATCACTCTATCTCGGCCCTTGACTCACTCTTTTGTTCCCCAATCATTCGCTATCCACATCCACCGACCGAAAGTGATCGGCGCCGTTCCTCAGACCCCAATCACTCTCTTTTGTTCCACAAATCCATAGCCTTCAAATCGACCGGTGCGAGCTACATCTTTGGCATTGGAGGGGGAGGCGGTGCTGGCAAGGGAGAGCTGTGCAGGGGAAGGGGGAGGCGGTGCTGGCAAGGGAGAGCTGTGCAGGAGGAGGGAGAGGCGGCGTTGGGAATGGACAGGCGGAGGCTGCTCCGACAAGAGAGAGTTGTGCATGGAAGGTGGATGCGGAGCCGGCAAGGGAGGGAGAGTCGGTGCCGGCAAGGGGTAAGGGAGATGACTATAGAAGGTGAATATTTTGGGCTTTTTTTTAAAAAAAACTGAAATTTTCGAAATTTAGATTCTCGGAGGACCTGATATTTTTCTTAATCGAAAATATTTACCCTGAACATGCCCGCGCACACCTTGCAGATGGTGCCCCAGCTCTCCACCAGCGGCAGCAGGATGATCACCGCCGACCCCACCGTCCCCCAGGCGATCGCGACCGCCACCCACAGCGTGAAGTAGCCCACGCTGTACCTCCCCGCCGGCAGCGACAGCGCCGGCCACGCCACCACGATCACAGCCGTGAAGGCCACGCCCCACTTGACGATCCACCGCTTGGCGTGCAACAGCCGCTCCTCCTTGAGCTCCTCGTCAAGGTGGTCATCGCTGGCCACCCTCTCCACCGTCGTGATCTGCCTGCTGCTCACCCAGTCGTAGTGCTGCGGCGACACGAGGCTGCACGCAGCGTGCACCGCCCCGCCCACCAGGATGGACACCAGGTTGCCCGCCAGCATGGGCGCGTCCCGCCCGGTGGTATCCAGGTCGACGCGCCCGTACTGCACCTTGGCAACCGTGAGCCAGACGACGACGCCGAGAGCGCAGCCGGTGACGGCACCGAGCATGGCCCCGAAGGCGTTGGCCTTGCTCCAGAGCAGCAGCAGGGCGATGGGGATGACGGCGGAGCCAATGATGACGCCCATGGCGAGGTACATCCAGCCGAGGGAGACGCCGGCGAGGTTGAGGATGACTGCGAGGACGCCCATGAAGCAGCCGAAGTCGCGGACGACGGCTCTTGACACGCGGAGAATCTGCTTGCCGGAAGCATGCGGGTTGATGTAGGTGCGGTAGATGTCGTAGGTGCAGAGGGAGGAGACGGCCACCAGCTCGGCCGAGCACGCGGACGTGACGGCCATGAAGAGCATGGTGAGGAGCAGGACGGAGCCGGCCTTGCCCATGAGCGCGGTGGCGGTGGCCGCAGGGACGAGGCCCATGGCCGCCTCCTCCTTGGTGAGGGGCAGGTCGAGGGCGAGCGCGCCGAGGCCCAGCGAGGTGGCCAGCGAGAAGGGCACCGCGAACCACACCAGACCGGCCAGCAGGTACCCCTTGTGCGTCGACGACGGCCGGGCAGCGATCGCGCTCATCCAGTACCCCTGCACCACGCCATTGCCATGCATGCATTAGTTGTTAGTCACTCCATTCAGAACGATCAATACATCAATCAGCCGGAGTAGTATAGCACGTACGTTGTCGACGAAGACGGTGCCGAAGTTGCCGACGATGTTGATGACGCCGAAGACGAGGCCCCCGGAGCTGAGCATGGTGAGGTAGGATCCCATGAAGTTGCCGTGCACGGGGCCGCACGCCTGGTCGTGGCGCGAGAGGGCGCCAGAGCAGTCCCGCGAGGCGCTGGCCAGGGCCGTGAGGCGGTCGTACACCACCCGTGGGCTGCCCAGGTGGGTGCTCGAGGTGTAGACGAGGAAGACGAAGACGACAAGCACAACGTGCACGACGGCGGAGTGGATGTAGCTGGCGAGGAAGGTGGCCTTGAGCCCGCCCGCCAGGGTGTAGACGATGGAGCCGAGCGGGATGAGGAAGCTGGCCGCGTACACGTTCATGCCGGTGAGCGCGTTCACCACCGCCGAGCCGCCCAGCAGCAGCATCGCCGTCACGATGATGTTGGTGATCAGGCAGAACACCAAGAACACCACGTGCGCCGCGCTGCCCCACCTGTCATTAGGCGCAACGATTAACTAGCAATTAGAGCAACTTAGAAATTGCAAAACCGATAGGAGTATCATCGATCAGTTGTTCGAATTAATCGATGTATCAGATCAAACTAATTACCTGGCTTTGACGATCTCGCAGACGGTGTGCGCGTTGGGTGCCTTCCTCTTGATCTCGATGGCCATTATCCCGAACAGGAGCACCTGGATGGTGGCTCCGCTGGCGTACCAGAACGGGCCGCTCACTCCGTACTGCCATGCGACGTTGGAGCTTTGCAGGATCGTCGCAGCCCATGTCCACTGTGATTCATCCATCAATCAGCATGCTCCATTAATTTTACGGTGATGTCTAGAGAGAACTTCAATATTTTTTATTAAATAGCAAATTCCATGCTCGACTCGACTACAAATAAATAGGCAAATCTATCTGGCTAGATTGACTACTGAAGTAGTACATATATACCTGAGAGACGATGGCGCTGGCGATGAGACCAGTCTTGACGCTCCGACCGGCGGTGTTGAACCATTCTGAAGTGTGCTGCGAGCCCACGTATCGTTTCTCTAACCACACCTGCAGCGCGCACTTACATTAATACTCCCTCCGGTCACCGATCCCTATAATACAACTTTGATACTAATTTTTAATGTCACTAACCGGATGGCCCGCACAAATTGCTCGACTAGATTTGTTGTAATTCGTTTTGTATTAAGTGACAAGTTAAGTGCTTTAGCTGGAAGGTACAAGGAGTGGAATTTGAAACTAAATTAAGGCTGTTGCCATTGGTTCCTTATATTGTTGCAGTGTTTTGGAATTACTACATATTGCTGCTAATGATTTTTTTAGGTGCTTTAGAAACATTGGAAATGATAAGAAAAGTTCAAAGCTAAAATACATCTTAAAAAAACAGAATTAGAGAATAACCTTTGACTAAAAATACAGTGAGCATGATACGTTGTGATAGCATCCGAAACATGGTATTTTCAAGTAAGACTTCTTTTGGTTGAAACTTATCACTTTTTCAGTTCTCTACATCCTCTATGTACCTCTCTTTCATGTTGTATTCCCGACTCCCGAGTTGGCAAAAAAATGGCAAGATCAACATGGTTGGGGATTGAGATCCTCTGCCTTCAACGTCAATGACTTTGGGTCACTGACGTGTGGGGCCCACGAGCCGTGGGGCCCACGCGTCAGTGACCCAAAGTCACTGACGTTGAAGGCAGGGGATACGCATCCCATGGTTGGACCGCAAGTCGCCACGAGAGAAGCATAATGATATTGAGGGCCACAACATCTAGCATTACTCTGCTCTTGTTGTGGTTGACATTATTTCCTTTTATGCTTTTATCAAACTGTAGACAAACTTCGTCTTACATTTAGTCCGTTGCATCCATGACCGTTAAGAAAATAATTAATTTTCCTACAATCTATTGGTCACTTCTCGGACTTGGCTACCTTGATTCTTTTATATCATACCCCTAAATGCCACTTCTATCCAGATTAAAAGAAAAGCCCATAAGCCACACATAGATAGCTCAAAATCTATATGTTACAAACGGCTAGATAAGGCCAATTTAGTCTTGATTGGTATTAACTCACATCTTTCTATGGCATGAGAGGAGCAAGTTATACATGAAATCTTTTTTCTTATATTGATTATTTTCTTGGATGTTTTAGATTGTTTAGGTGTACACAACAATTTCTTGCTTAAAATTAGAGTTATATTTGTCAATTGTCCTAGTATTCAAACATTTTTTTTCTTATATTGATTATTTTCTTGGATGTTTTAGATTGTTTAGGTGTACACAACAATTGCTTGCTTAAAATTAGAGTTATATTTGTCAATTGTCCTAGTATTCAAACATTTTTTTGTTTAATTTGCACCGTTAGAATCTAGAACCACCATAATTGGTGGTGTAGATTTTTTTCTTTTTCCACCAATTATTGTGGTAATTTCTAGTTCTTGAGAAAGAACGTGGTGACCTTTTGTTTTTAGATAGAATTCGATCAATGCTATGCATCAGAATTAACTTTACCGATTGACAGCCAGCCCTCCCTAACTTGTACATGTCCTGAATCCTTATTGATACGCACGAAACTGAGTTCTTCCATGTTTTTTCTCCATGGAATCCAACTTTTATTCACTATTTTGACCAATGTGTTGACGAATTTCTATCTTGGTAGCGCATTCTCGCTGCTATCAGATACTCCATCTGTTATTTTTTTATTTGACACCCTAGAATCTATGCAGTTAAATTTTCTAAAGTTTTACCACTAATATATTTAAAATTATCTAGATCAGCTACATGAAAATTATATCATTAGATTTGTCTTAAAAATACTTTCATAATATTATAATTTTATTAGTATATAATAAGATAAATTTGTACAAAAAGTAACAATCAAAGTCAAATCTTGGAGACCGTCAAAAGTCAAAAGTGTCACTTAAAAAAGAATGGAGGGAGTGTCACTTAAAAAAGAATGGAGGGAGTATCCTTCTTCTCTATTGTTCTAATCATATTGCTGTTTTCTCTCGTTCCTAGATACTACATATATAGATTGACATTTTTTTGAGTAATATGTGTTGTATGCATCTATAAGGGTAGAGTCCTATTTGTTATTAAAGTGTAATGTCTATTTATAGCCCATTAATTCAAACCATTATAATCTGAACCCACCACAATCGACGGTATAGATTTTTCTCTTTTTTTCACCTATTAACATGGTAATTTATAGTCTTTAAGAGCAAACATTGTGTCTTCTTTTGAATTTGCATATGTTTGGATTTTATATGATATGGAGTTTTTTTAGTTTTAGGTTGGAATTTGTATACAAATACAATTGCTAATTTTTATTTTATTTTTATTCTTAATTTTAGATATTTAGCGATTTTAATTTGGAATTCATATAAAAACCAAATCACTAATTTTCCTTTGATTTTATTCAAAATTTGCATATTGTTGGATTGTACATGACATGGAGTTTTTCTAATATAGTTTTAGGTTGAATCGTATACAAATCAAACTGGTAATTTTTCTATAATTTTTATTTAAAATTTTATTTTGTTTACTTTGAAACTTGTATGGAAATCAAATTGCTAATTATATTTTATTTTTATTCTAAATTGCAGTTTATCTTAGAATTCATATACAAATCCAACTATTAATTTTATTTCGAGTTTCAGTTTTACTTTAAAGTTCTTATGGAAGTCAAATTACTACTTTTTTTTATTTTTTTCCCGAATTTCAAATACTAATTTTCATGTAATTTTTGTTTAGAATTTCAGCTTCACTTATTAGTTTGTATGGAAATCAAATTGCTACTTTTATTATTTTTTATTCCAAATTTCAATTTTTTTTATTGTGGTTGCGATGGACTCTTTCTTTTAATCTAAATCAAATTGCCAATTATATTTTATTTTTATTATGAATTTTAGTTTTATGTTAGAGTGTGTATACAAATCCAATTGTTAATTTTTCTTCTAATTTTTATTTCAATTTTCAATTTTACTTTGAAGTTCGAAAGTCATATTGCTATTTTTATTCTAGATTTCAGTTAATTTTTGTTGCACTTGACATGGACTCTTTGTTTGAATATAAGCCGTAATAATCTAGGCTCAACATATGGACTGCTAGATCTTTTCTCTTTTTGTCCGATTAATATGGAAATTTCTAGCTCTTAAGAGCAAACATGGATGCTTCTTTTTTCTCCGCTTTAATAGTATAATAAATAGATGTATATATAAAATCCAATAAAACTACAGTATTATGAAAGCATATTCGTAACATATCTATGTAAGATTTTTATGTATGTAATCTAAATATATTTTTAAAAATATCGATAAACAAAGTTTTGAAAGTTTAAATGCATGCATATGTCCCAGAACGACGTGTTTTGTGGCTGGAGGAAGTATATGGGTTGTATTAATTCATTTTCACATAAATCAACTGCAATTACGAAAAGAGGCAGCATGCACCAGTTCAGCTGTCGTCTTCACAAAGTCCAACAAAATCAACCCTCTTTTTTTTTCATTTTCTCCGATCCCTGCGTTTTAGCAAGGAACGAACGTACTGTACATTAATCCTATCTTCAATATAAAGATCGAGGTTGATCCGTTGATGACTCCAAGATCAGATATTGGAAATTAGCATGATGCTATGAGTATGATAACGATGCGGAGATGAGATGAAACGAAATGACGGAATGGATTATTACCAGGAAGGAGGTGAAGAGGGCGAAGAAGGCACCGAAGCCGAGGACGATGGCGTATCCGACGGCCTGCCCAAGCACCGGCTTTCCCCCGAAGAAGCTGCCGGCGCGGCTGCAAACCCCGTTCACCACCGAGTAGTACTCCCCGCCAAAACCCACCTCCGACGGGGGGCACACGACGCCGCCCGCCATTGACTTAGTGGACGGCTTATTAGTTATTAGTGAATGGTGGAGAGGGGAGGGAGGGGGATTCCAATCAGACAAGATATTTCTTGGCGACTGGTAGGATGTGGATCGCGCGTGTTGGGCATACACACATGAAGTGTTGGTTCATGAGTTGGTCAGTTGCGATCAACATGAAAAGAAACTTTATTTGAAAGAAAGGTACTATAAAAAAATTATTTATTGTAGAAAAATAATTTTTAAAAATTAATACCAACAGACCTTAAACGCACTTTGTGGATGCCAACAATCATCTCCCAATACCTACTTCTATGTTGATATCTTCTATTATTACTAGCTATGTTTATGTTTAATTATAGATAAAGAAAATCATATTATTCTAGCACGTCGAGCCGGCATTGGCAGGATTTTCGAGCCAACCCATGCCGTCGACTCCGCCTCTGTGTTCTTTTGCATCGTGCTTTTGCACCCTCAGCTTTGCCATGCACCCGATAGTCCTGTTTTTTGTTAGAGAATTTGTAAAGTAGTATAATTTATTTATTTTTGGATATTGTTTTTTTTCTGTTTTTATTAGGGCGTCTCCAACAGCTGGCTATTTAGTTAGCTAGATCTGATGTGGCAAGGAAAAAGTAGGAGAGAGTAGTCACTAGCGACGAGCAAATAGCTGATCTATTTCACGTAGTTCAAGAACATGAGAGAGGAGCATGTGGGTCCAACAGTATAAAATAGTCTTTGCTTTTGTCTCTCACCTCCACGTCAACTGACTATATAGCTAGTACTAGCTATTACCATTGCGGACGCCCTTTGAGATTTTTTTGAGATGTACAAAGAGGAGTTGGAAGAGGTAGATAAATCATCATCATTAACTCTCTCTTTTAGGTAGTAAAGATATACTAAAAGTCAATGATAGGTGTTTAACAGCTAATAAAAAAATAAATACTCTAAACATTTTTATAAAAAAAATAAAATATTCAACTCTTAATTAGATGGGTGGGTCTTTATTAGGGTAACCAATGGATGCCGTTTGCCTTTTCAATGCGCCTAGCCCTAGGAATCCTGCACGCTCGGTAGCAAACAACGCCTCGTGGGCCCGATGTTAAGATCTCCCTAAGAGCAAGTTTAATAAGAGCAAGTTTAATAGTATAGATAGCTGCTACCTCCAATACATTTCCATGTCATCAAAAGATAATGATGTAGCCAACTCATACAATAAGCTGGCTATAAGTTGTCTCCACAAGAGCTCTCAATCATTTAATACATGCATGTGTATAGCAGTTAGTGTGATTATTTAATACATGCATGGGTATAGCAGTTAATCCTATTGGTCATGCATGAATAATGCCTCTTTTCCTGTGCTATAGCCTGACTCTTGCATGAGAGCCGGCTTGGCTCTCTCTCTCCTTTTCTCTCCCCTCCACATAGGACTATGCTGACATGGATTCCCTTATAGCTAGCACAGTCAGCCTTATTAAACTTGCTCTAAGGCTGACTGTGCTAGCTATAAGGGAATCCATGTCAGCATAGTCCTATGTGGAGGGGAGAGAAAAGGAGAGAGAGAGCCAAGCCGGCTCCCATGCAAGAGTCAGGCTATAGCACAGGAAAAGAGACGTTATCCATGCATGTACCAATAGAACTAACTGCTATTCCCATGCATGTATTAAATTATCAATACTCATGTATGTATTAAATGATTGAGAGTTCTTGTGGAGACAACTTATAGCCAGCTTATTGT
Source organism: Dendrocalamus latiflorus (assembly GCA_017311315.1). Lineage (NCBI taxonomy): Eukaryota > Viridiplantae > Streptophyta > Magnoliopsida > Poales > Poaceae > Dendrocalamus > Dendrocalamus latiflorus. The sequence continues at coordinate 29,637,396 of CM029665.1, read as the reverse complement.
ATGAGTTAGCTGCATCATTATCTTTTGATGACATGGAAATGTATTGGAGGTAGCAGCTATCTATACTATTAAACTTGCTCTAAAAGTATTGATGTACATCTTCCTAAATTGCCATATCCTTTTCAATCTTAAATGACACGTCTCACGATCTTCCTAATCTGCACAACCTCTCGGCAAGGCAATTTGTCATCGATCCTGTATCTGTGACGAGGACATCCCCAGTAATTCTAACATCCCCAACAACTCCCACTCTACTTAAAGTACACCAATTTAAAATGACGTGCTTCAGGAGATACACAAAGGATCATTCACACGAGCAAAGACTAAATTAATTAACCAGCAAGTGAACTCGCTCCTAAATAATTTTAATCTTGATTCTAATGAATATTTGTTACTGCCTGATAGCCTCATGTTGTGTGTGTGCAGTTTTATACGTGTTTGAAAGCATGGGGGAGCCAAAAGCAAAGGAAAGTATGCGGAGGAAAGAGAGGCGTCTGCGTCTCGGTTGGAAAATAATCCACAGGTGACGAATAGAAATGGAGGCCTCAACGTGTTATGCATTGTTGGGTCTAGCGCATTCATATGGCCCAGCTTCGATTCGTGAAGAGAGGACAGCATAGGTGGTTGGCAAAACGTGTGAAGACCTCTCATGTGTACACGTGACTTGAGGCTTTCATTGCCAATAAGTTGGGCCTGAGCATGAGTCTGCATGGCCGGCCGGTGGTGGAAAACGCTAATTAGAGATTAAATGCATGGGTGTCGTTCGGTCCTAGATGACTTTTATATCGAACTTGAGTAGACGTCACATTTCAGATTAAAAATATACTCATCGTTCTAGAGTTTGAGCAATATTGCTCTTACTAGAGTAGGAAGTTTCGATCTATGTGCTGTTCCATTGTTTTTGTGAATTTTTTTTTTGGATATTACTAAGCATGTCTACTTCTTTGCGTGGCAAGTAGATAATTATCAACTCGTGTAGTTGGGCAAATTCAATCATCACAGGTTTCGGTTACTCATATCGTTGTTGGCGCCGTTCGGTTCGTTGGGTTTTACGAATTCTTCATCAATGACCGCACTAGTTATCCTTAAGAATAATTCTACGTCGTAAAGATCGAACACCCCGCATCACCTTGGAATTTCTAAAAGGCCTAAAGTTTCCTTGAATCCCAATCCACGAGCTAAAATCAAAAGTTGGTCTACCAGTGATGTTTCTCCGTAATGCCACCCAAAGTGCAGGGTTAACGCAACTTGGAAGATCCATTGAAGCACAGATCATAGCAAGGATGTACGTAGTTGACAAGGTATATATTCCTCGACTAATAATTTCGCCAACTGAATGGAATTGCCCATTCGTGACAAAAAAAAAACCAAGACAATATGGAAATTTTTGTACGGATAACCCATTTTTTATTCGAAAATACAGAAATATACCCGCGACAAAATTTTTTACACAAATAGGCTCGAGTCGCCAAACCATTGGGCGATTTACGCTTGTCGCCCCACCAAAACGCGACTTATAAAGAATCTGGTAACCGTTGAGCGATTAAATGCAATCGCCTCCCCGTTAAGCGATTCAATTGAATCGCCCCCCCCCCCCCCGTGTTCGGCGACATAAAGAAGAGTCGCCCAACCGGGGGGGGTGACTGCATGTGAATACAGCCCGACGGCCGAGCCCCTTTTCTTCCCCACGCCTGCTCGCCATTCACTCTCTCCACCGCGCGAGAAGACAGAGCAGAAGAAGAGAGGAAGGAAGAGGAGGAGGAGAGGGGAAGAAGAGAAGGAGAGGGAGAGGAGAGGGATGAAGAGAAGGAGAGGGGGAGGAGAGGGAAGAAGAGAAGGAGAGGGAGAGGAGGAGAAGCCGCTGGATTTGCAGGTATTTTCCTAATTGTAGAAAATTTATTTTAGAAAATTTGTTTAGATAAATTTAGTTTAGAAAATCTAGTGTAGATATTTAGTTTACAAATTTAGTTTAGATATTTAGTTTAGAAAATTTAGTTTAGAAAATTAGCTTAGATATTTAGTTTAGATATTTAGTTTAGAAAATCTAGTTTAGAACATTAAATTTAGAAATGTAGATGCAGTTTACAAATTTAGATGTACAAATTTAAATGTAAAAAATATAGTTTTTTGTATAATATTTGTAATGCATTATTGTGGAAAATTTACTTTAGAAAATTTGTTTAGATAAATTTAGTTTAGAAAATGTAGTGTAGAGTGTAGATATTTAGTTTACAAATTTAGCTTAGATATTTAGTAGAGATATTTAGTTTAGAAAATTAGCTTAGATATTTAGTTTACATATTTAGTTTAGAAAATCTAGTTTAGAACATTAAATTTAGAAATGTAGATGCAGTTTACAAATTTAGATGTACAAATTTAAATGTAGAAAAATATAGTTTTCTTGTATAATATTTGTAATGTATTATTGTGGAAAATTTACTTTAGAAATTTATTGTAGATCATTCAATGTACAAATGTAGATGCAGTTTACAAAATTGAAATGAAGAAAATTTAAATGTATTATTGTAGAAAATGTAGTGTACGAATTTACATTTAGATAATTTTATAGTTATGGCGGGTGACTGGCGGTACATGCTGTTGGACGAGCACTTGGACCGCGTGCACCGCGCTTCCCGTCGTGCGCCGCCACCGGGGAGCACGGACGAGTCGACTGAGCTGGGAGTGGTCCGGACACGCACACCTCGTGTGGCCTGGGGACTCGACCCCCGTTGGACTGCCAGGTTTGCACTACGCCAACGTTTTAGTATTACCATAAAAATATTTAATGCTGACCTTCACTTTATTTGCAGACTGCGGGATGCCGGACTTCACCCTCTTGCCCGGATGGTGCAGGCCACGGATGAGGACGGAGGTGCCTTGGCCGGGGAGGGGGACGAGGCGGGCGTGGAGCGATCACGACGCTTCCCGTTCGACCATTCCCTGCTGACGGCTTTGGTGGACCGTTGGCGGCCCGAGACGCACACTTTCCATCTACCAGTCGGGGAGATGGCACCGACCCTGCAGGACGTGTCCGTACTCCTTGGCCTTCCGGTCGCGGGAGACGCTGCCTTCCTACTGGAGGCTCCCGCCGAGTGGCGCGAGGACCAGTTTTTTGCGGACTGGCCTGGGCCGTCCTCCGACGCAGCACCGGAGGTTATCTCCGGCAGTGGCCTCCCCGGTGCACCGGAGGCCACACAGCCGGAGGTGCAGGTGACTCCACCGGCGCAGCCGCGGGTGCGAAACCCACCTGATCGTTTTACTTTTTCGGACCCTCGTCACCCGCCGCCTCGTAATCCGTTGCACCGGAGGACGGCCAAGCGGGGCCGTATGGCAGGACGCGGGCGCGGTGATGGAGCACCTTAGGGTGGGGAGTGAGGGGTGTATGTCATGCATGTAATGGATAAATACGCGGCATGTTACTGCGTTATATTATAAAGTTCATTTAAATTCAAACAATGCTATTATCTCTTCTTTTCGTATAGAAAATTATTTCTATATCAAGTAATGTGACAAATATTAAATACCAGTTCTTGTGTGACTTAATTACGAAATTACAAAATAATGTGACATATACCAGTATATATGACTATACCACATTTTTTACGAGTTTCAAATTACAAAATTCACAAAACCCTTAACAGGATCCATGCAGTCGCCTAGAGGTAGATTGGCGAGCAGGTGTGGGGAAGAAGAAAAGAGGGTTTGACCGTCGGGCTGTAATCACATGCAGTCGCCCCCCCCCCCCGGCCGGCGGTTGGGCGACTCTTCTTTATGTCGCCGAACGGGGGGGCGATTCAATTAAATCGCTTAACGGGGAGGCGATTGCATTTAATCGCCCAACGGTTACCAGATTCTTTATAAGTCGCTTTTGGGTGGGGCGACAAGCGTAATTCGCCCAATGGTTTGGCGACTCGAGCCTATTTGTGTAAAAAAATTTGTCGCGGGTATATTTCTGTATTTTCGAATAAAAAATGGGTTATCCGTACAAAAATTTCGACAATATGTCTCTCAACGTGCTCAGCAATGACCAACAACAAAAATCAAGGGCAATCTCTAAACAAGGTAGGCCTCTATCTACCTAAGAAGATATTTATGTATGGACATGTGTATGTAGCATTCTCATGGTTCACAATAAGGGACGGACTAAAGATACTGGTCAATGATGAAGAAAGCCTAGGTGATATATGGTGAAAAACATAGTGCAAAAAGAAAATTTTCCAGAACATTTTCAATGGTATCTTCTTATGTCAACTCATTTTTGTAAATAAATTTACCCCCCATGGAGTATATCGAGCACCACCTACCGTTCGCACCATACATATGCCCCAGATTCACGAACAGAATGCCACAATTAATGTTTGTAGGATTCAAACCAGAAAAAGGGAAAAGAATAAATAAATGCATGGACAACCGCATAAAAAGGTACCAAAAAAGTTTTAAACTTCTGATCAGTACAACTGAGACATCTTCATTGTTAGAGCAGACCAACAAGCATTTCTATAATAAGGAGTTACAAACTTCTGATGCACATGGAACAGCATATAAGGTACAACTAAGACAACCACAAAACCCAAACCAGGTTAGTTCTATAGCCCAAGCGGTTCGAGAAATTATGTTAGCTACCCATTTTGTCATGTGGTCATCTCAAGCAGCAAACCATCCTGTTTATATATCATCTGACCACAGAATGTAAATTCCACATGGACAACTGTCCCTATTTTACAAGTCATTTCCAGAGCTTGACAAACCTGTCATGGCTTACTGAGGCAACCTTCCCTGTTGCGCTCGATGCTGCTAGGGCTGTAATTAAACCATCATGAGCATTGTTGAAGGTCATGGCATTCTTCTCCCTTATGTCCCAAAGTTCCAAAGACTGCATGAAACAAATAATACGAACAAACACTACTAAGCGTGCTCACAAAATGATTAAACTTGCCTGACAAGATAAAGAGAGACTTGCCTCGTAACAACCAATGACTAGCAAAGATGGGTAAGTTGGGTGGAAAACACATGACTGGAACTGGTTCCCACTGCAATTCAACTCATGCACAAATTCACCATTATGTCCAGAAGTAAACGACCATATTCTGACAGAATCTTCACTGACAGAAGCCAGATAGTCTCCCACAGAATCCCAACAAACTGATCGAATATTCTTCTTGTGCCCCTACACATACGAACAAAATTTCCAATTAAAAAAGCCTGCAACCACCATTTGACACTTGTGGACTATCAAGATACTTGCAAGCTGCCATAATTAAAGTAGGTAATAAAAAACCCTAGCCATAGCAGTTGAATGATGATCTTTAACGCGTAATATACATGTCAAGTTTACAGCAAAGAATAAATTGATCTGAGCGCAATGGGCTAAACCTTGCAGCTTGTGTACAGCTTATGGGAATTACCTTGCTTAGTTTGACTATAATAGCAGGTCAGATGGAAAATGTTGAACCAAGGAACATTGCAAGTTTGCAAAAATCAATTAAATTCTATCTGAAATCTAAAGAATTTTCAGTATTACAAAATTTACTGGTTAAAACCTCTTGATGCCAAACTTATGGAACTTGTAAAGTATATGCAAGTGTTCCAAGTTCTAACAAACCTATTTTTGTTTCACTGGTAATCTGATATATAGTGAACTATCAAGAATGTCAATCACAAATTGTGTGACTACTACTAGAGAATCTGAAGGCATGGCATGGCATAAATTGCAAATAGTTTTGAATATGAGGGGTTGTAAATGCATCAAAGGCTATAACACATTTTGGCTGTTATCTTTGGTAACAAACCTGTAAAGGGCTTCTACAAGCATGTTGCGTCTCCCCGTCAAGTATGTAGATGGCCTTCTCTGAGGCAGCTGCTAGATATTTTCCCTTGCGAGGTTGAAATCTCATCTGAGTAGCAGCTCCCTGTGGAGATAAAAATATGATTGGAATCAGAAGCAAGCATCATAAATTAATGTTTGGGCAGAAGATCCCAGGAAAAATAAAAATTAGCACTACATACCTTAAAGACATTAACACGGGTCAGGCAGCTACCATTATTTATGCTCCAGCTGCGGACTTCCCCATCACCATCACAGGAACAAATCATATCCTCTTTATTCGGATGAAAATCAAGTGACACAACAGACGTTGAATGACCCGTGAAAGTACGGAGCGAATAGTCAGTCTGCGCAGAGTCAAATCAGTTAGTCACAGCATTCTACAATGTGGAACACCTTATAATAAAATACCACCATAGAAGAATAACATTGCAAAGAAAAAATAAATGCGAAGGAATATACATTGTCAGCATCCCAAACCCGTACGGTTTTGTCAAAGGAAGATGTAGCAAGGCGGGACATGCTTGGGCTAAATCGAACATCAGTGATCAAAAACGAATGCTCTTCTAACGAAGATTTTAACTTCAGGGGCTCTGTACACCATAAAAAAACCTGCAGAACAAGAGCAGGTGTGTGATTGAAGCTTTTCTAACACTGGCAAACTTAAAATTACTTCTGTGTCGGCAACCACACCTTTTTATCATGACCACCAGTAGCAAGCAGTTTGCCGTCGGATGAGAAGTGGCAACAATTAACTTTGTTTGCACTTGCACATGCTTTTGCAACCTCAGCAAAACCAAACCCTGCAACAAACAGATCTTGAGATATGCATTGAGCCCCAGCAAAATAATTGCAATCAAACAGAAGCTCCCTCATATGGCCAAGACAAGTAGATACATGCTTTGTAATAGCTATGCAAAATTGCCAATATCAAAGATCAAAAAATGATCTCTTTAGGAATAAGATCTGATATGGAGACATTTCTTATTGAGAAAATTGTACTGTAGTTCCCTAAACTTACATGGATGTATCACTTAGCACCCTGAACTAGAAATAATACTCAGGTCCCAAACCTTGCTAATATCTACACATTTGGTCATAATCTCAATTGACTAACAAAATTACACAATGTGGCGTCCAGTCAGCTTAAGGATCCAATGTGGCATATCCATTCAGGGAAAAAACAGAATTGATGTGACTATGGTATAAACACATTAGAACTTTTTCCTCCATCAGCATGATCTTGATGTGGCACAGTTAAGAAGCCACTGAAGCGAGCGGCAGCGCCGACAAAGGTGGCTGTTGTGACATGGGAGGAAAATTGAGTTGAGTCAACAACATCGGCCATAGGTGGAGGCGGTTGAGAGATGTGCAACTTGGGGTGAGAGGTGGTGGTGGAGAGGGGATTGGATGCCACATCACTTGACAAGATGCCACCTCAGCCTGATTATGTTTTTAAACTTAGATTATGACCAAACGTGCAAACATTAGCAAGCTTAGAGACCTGAGAGTAATTTTCAAGTTCAGGGAGCTAAGTGATATAAGACATATAACCATGCAAGTTTAGGGAGCCATAGTGCAATTTTCACTTTTTCTAGCTTTGACCTGTAAAGAGACATAGTGAAACATTTTTAAAAAGCAAAAGAACCGCTAACATGTTTTCTTACAAAAAAGGCCTGTGGACAATATACCCAAAAACAAAAGCATGAGATCAAAAATGCAGATTATAGATGAGTGCATTCCATCACAACTCACAAGGGTCAAACTCAACAAGAACCATATCAGCAGGAATCGAAACAATACCTTTACTGGCATCCATGCAGCGTCCCAAGGTGTCCCTAGGATCCATGTCATCTTGTGATAGAAAAGATTCAACATTTTCATCCAATGAACCTTCTTCCAGCAAACGGTCCACATCACCCTGAAATTGAAGACTTTTTGTTATCAAAGTGTCAGAACACAAATGGCAAATAAAAAAGAAATGCCTTTATTTCAAGATATATATAAATAAATGCATACCAGTGGGTTTGCTGGAGATGTCAAGCTTCCAGTTCCATCAGCGCCAAACATTGCCAAGGGTTTCGCTGAACCACCATTCTGCTGCAGTTGTGGCACAGACATCACATCTCCTGGTGTATGAGTGGAAGGTGTCGATGGTGGAGAACTTGGAGAGGGGCCAGCAGTATTTGCAGTTCCTGAACTATTAGCTCTACCTGAGGATGAGCCGGGCTTCTTTCTCTTCTTCGTTGTCTGAACCACAAACAACGTAATGTAGTTTATGTAACTGAACCACTGAGATCAAGTTATTATTCACTTTACCGATCTAAAGCAGCGCAAAACAGCTTAAGCTCTTCATCAACAAAATTTGAAAGATCATGAGCAACAGTGAGGGATATGGTGCTTCCGTGATCAGGAAAAGTCACATTGCAGCGCCGAAGACAACTCAATTGCAATGCAAAGCAAAGAATACAATGTTATGTTCTTTATATACTCTAGAAAATAGATAATGGAGCTAGGAAAATCTGATCCAGAGCTTTACAAGATTAGTTTCACAGAGGTTGCCATGAAGGTGTACGCATGTACCAATCATGTAACACAGCAAACATAGCTCAGTTATTGTACTAGACTTCCAATTTAAAACCAAAAGCAAAATGAGATGCATACTTTCATTATAAGTGTTGTATTATGTAGAAACACATTTGCTATATATCAGGATAGAGGCAAAGTGGGTAGATTAAAAAATGTCAACCCATTCAGACCACATGCATACAATGAGCAGTAGTATGTTAGGTTTAAACGTCCATGCAAAATGAAACATAATAAGCATTGCAATTATACAACTAAAACATACTTGATCAGCTCCTCCGAAAGAGTTTGGCATGCCCCCTTCAACAGGCATACTTCCAATTCCTGGCTTTTCTTGTTGGAGAAGCTGATTTGAGCTTTGAGACTGCTGACTGGAGACAGCAGGTTGCTGAAGCTGATGTTGTTGCTGTGACTGCTGTTGACTATTGCTTTGCTGTTGTAATATTTGTTGCTGTTGCTGGTGTGCATGAGCAAATTTCTTCTACTACACAGAAAAATCTATATAAGAACATGGAAGCAGAAAAAAGGGCTGGAAGACTTAACAGAAAGGAAGGTATCTTTATAGGTTGAATCATCAAAGGTAAATATAACAGTAATCCCGGTAACCTTATATGCATAAGGGGAGCATACAAATAAGATCAGAAGAAACCAATGTAAAAATAGATAAATTGGAAGCTCAATATCAGAAAAGGTATCAATACAAGTATTAGGAAGATGGATATTTCGAGTTCTCTTTGCACAGCTGAAACTTTTAAAAGTCTGGTAAAATGGAAAATAACTCACATTCATTTGTATGTCATTACAGCTGCTGCTAAAATACAATTTTGGTAATAAAGCAACATCGTCAATTAAATTATAGTCAACTTGGTTCTAAAAGTTTAGGAATGATACATAATATTATAGCACAAAAAAATATTACTGCAAGTCTGCAAGGAACAACAAAACATTAATAGTTCCCATTAAATATAAATTATAGTATGTCCATTTTAATCACAGTAAGACAGTAGTAGTAAAATGTCCATGCTAATCTGATTGAGGCAAATTGCCATTTTGCCAGGATGTTCTATACTTCTATGATACATCCTCCTATCTCTCATGAAAAGGGAGTTGCTTTGTCCCATACAGTAAGAAGCTAACAACATAAAATAAGCACTAGCCACAACTACTATGAAATAAAGATAAAACTTCAATAAACAAAAGCTTTTACAGAAGTTAGTGGGAGAAAATAAACAGTCGCAAGGTAGAACATCAAAAGATATACCTTTATTAGCATATCTATATCTCCACCACTTTGACTCGGAGAGCCAATATTTGGAATAATATCACCGCCGCTGTTTGTCTGCCCGTCCCGCTCAAGAACCACATTTCTGTTGTTAAGCATCATCCTCATTCTTCTGCTGTCAACATCACTAGATGTTGGGGAAGCCATATTTTGCTGAGCCTGCAACATAAGCTGCTGCTGCTGTGGAGTCAGAAACTGGACCTGTTGTTGCAATTGCTGTTCATTCTGCATGAACGACTTCTGCTGTAGAATTCCAGGTCGAAGTTGCTCAAGTCCCTGTGAACATAAAAAGAGAAATGGGGTCAGAACAGAGGTTGACAAATAGCATGTGTAATAGCAGATGTCAAATCACATAATTGCCATTTGTCACTATATTGAAAAATATAAATTTCAGCTTGCCCCCCAAATTGCTGACAACGACATTATCTGCGATGCCACTATATTTTAATTGTACACAACCCACCGAAAATTGCTTGTGGGAAGTACCAAGATCAGAGCCATAGACCCAAAAGATCAAGGATGGGATTTAAATTAGGTGAGTTCAGTTATGCCAGTGTTAAATTTTGCAAAAGATGGTCAATGGAAGGAAATTAAATACAATCCTACCATACCATGTAAACAAGAAACAGATGACATTGCAAATTTAGATGCTTCCCTTGGTCAGTAGGGGCACTACAAGAAAGATTAAGCCATTAACAAACTACAGCAAGCATGTGCGCCCCAGAAAAGAAGTGCTATAGGGGAGTTCAGCCTAAGCCAAGTCTACAGCAGGACCATTAATAATAAGCAAGATACATATAATCAGGATTCGATTTCCCGGCACTGGACTGGTTCCCTCCAGCAGGAGAGTAGCGGTTCTTGACTGGTCACTGGCAGCAACTTGAAAAATCTCAGTGTCTGCCAAATTTATATCGTAATTTAAATTTAACAACAACCATGGAGCTGTTGCTGGCCAATTTTCAACTTTTAATTGAAAAATAAAAAAACAAATTTAATAAAGAGTAAACTGCACTATGGATCACTTTACTTGTCCAACCGGTTCAAGTAGGTCACCGAACTCCCAAATTGCATATATCAGTAAAGTTGTTGAAGTGGGGTCACTCTCAGTGATTAGCATGCCAACCCGGGTACAACAGATGGCATGGCATGTCGACTCATGCCACTGTGGCATGGCCTGAGTGGCACGTGAAAACAGGCATGGCCATCATAGTTTGCACTCAAACCTTAGGGTCTATTTTTTTCAACTTTTAAAAGCTTCTTTTCGGCTTTTCTACAATAACTAGGTTTCAAACAGGGTGTCTTTTCAAAATGAAGTCTACAAGTTGATTGTAATACACACTGTAGCAACTTCATTTATATCGGCCAAAACCACATACGAGTTTCTGTTATTCCATGCTTTCTCTCATAAACAGCCCAAAAGCAATAAACCGCAGCAATAAACCATAAGCCGCAGCCAAAAAGAACATGCCCTTAAAGTTTTCGCCTTTCAAAATTTTCTCCGCCGTTCAAAACCCCTATGAGCTGCGGCAACTGAGGCAATCACAATGGTGGTGACACGTGCCAATGTCTAGACCCTGCGACTGCGATTATTTTGGGAGCAAGGAATTGAGGCCGAGCAAAGTCAATGGTGGTGATAAAGGGACGATCGTGGATATTGGAGAGGCTGTGAGGAGAGGATGAGCCACATTCCGGCCTACTGTTAATGATTTTTGCGACAAGATGTGGGTGCTATGCCAAGGTGGCACAAGTCAACATGCCATATCATCATTTGTACCCAGGCTGGCATAGGTAGTCCCCTAGAGTGACCCACTTAAACGAGTTGTGACCTAGATATGCGGTTTGGGAGCTCAGTGACTTACTTGAACCAACTAGAGAAGTTCGGTGACTCACACTGGCAATGAATTCTTTAATAAAATTCAAGCCATGCAGTTTATATATAAACCACTTAGGTCCAAGATCTCTAGTAACAGGTTTGAACCCTGCATGCACTGCTGATGAAGAAGTACAAGATAGTCAAAAGTTTAATCATAAACTATACATTACCGTGAGTGGCCAGCCTTTCAGAGTCAAATTGTTTCCAGCTTGATTGGATCCTGTTAAGAACCAATCTAATTTAGATTCAGAAAACTGATCACTCAACACGATTGAATATGCCAGGTATAATTTTTGACAGGCTAAGGATATTATAGTAGTTGAAATAAGAAATAGTTGACCGATAGAAGTGGAGAGTAGTAATTCCAGGGAGTAGACTGAACAAATATTACCTTGGAGACCTATAAATGACCCCTCAGGGCCTGCAGCTCTGGGTGTCAAAACGGGATTCATCTCTGTCTTGATACTCTGCTAATAAACATAAATACTATGAGAATAGAGATATGGCATCCCCCCCCCCTCGTTGTTTTTGAGGTGAATACGGTAGAGGTTATAGATACTAGGTAAATCAGGATACCTAGAAGACTAACCTGAGCTGGCCCAGGAAGTTGTGGACTCCTGGCCTGAACTTGTTGCAGAGTGCCTGACAAACCACCAACAGTACCATGCAAAATTTGCCTATAGAAGGGAAAATGTTAACTATCTGAGAGCAAATTTGCTAAAAGCTACCTGCTACAGCATATATATGATCTGGTCAATAAAAAAAGGTAGTCCTTCCTTAGGCATCTACATTACATTTACATTAACAACCAAAACTTTGGGCATGAGATGACACTTCTGGGTAGTGGGTATTTCCATCGTTCGGAACAAAATTACATGATTTGTACCCAAACAAGCAATTAAGGGTGTAGTACCTAACAAAATTAGCTGGTCTCAAAACCCAAAACAATATATGCATGTCTCCACCATGGTTGTCACGGTGTTGTGGCGGTCCAGGGGGACACCACGGAGCTTCGCCGTGACCGCCCCCGTCTTCCTCGGCTCCGGCCGGCGGGAACGGCCGGATCCGGTTGTATTCGACGGAGATGAGGCGGGAGGCGCCAGGCAGGGGAGGCGGCGGGAAGGGAAGGCAGCAGAGGGAGGAGGCGCCAGGGGAGGAGGTGGCGAGTGGGGGGAGGCGGCGGCTGGGAGGGGAGGCGCCGGGGAAAGGAGGCCATGGACGGGGGGAGGAGGCGGCAGGGAGGGGAGTAGGTGCTGGGGGGGGAGGTGGGGGGGAGGCCGCAGGACGGCGGGAGAGAGGAGTCGGGAGAGCAAAGGCGAGAGAGGAGTCGGGAGAGAGCAGAGGCGAGAGTTATGAGGGGAGGAGGCCGCTCATGTATATGTATTGTATCATTTGCAATGGCATCCTGGTGCCTCTTAGGCGCCATGGTCACCAATTACGCCGTGATAACCATGGTCTCCACCATGAAAAAAATAACAACAAATTGCAAAAGTACCAAATCCAATATAAATTTGAAGCACAAATAGAAGTATGTAGCACTGTATCTGATTTGTGTCCAGGACAGAACAAAAGACCAATAGGAGAATGTAGAGACTTTAGGGAAACCCCTCACACCTCAAAGGTGGGGGTGCTTTGATATATATATAGCCAAGTACAACTTGTGTTACAAGTAAGGGTTAGGCTGTACATATCTCTAATACCCGCCCGCAGTCACAGCGGGAGGGAAACGAACGCAGAGACTGGACCTAAAGTCAGTGAACAACTGCACAGGCAGTCCCTTGGTCATGATGTCCGCGAACTGATGTGCGGAGGGAACATGGAGAACACGGACCTGTCCCAGGGCAACCTTCTCGCGGACAAAGTGGATGTCAATCTCGATATGCTTCGTGCGACGGTGATGAACCGGATTGGCTGTCATGTAGACAGCACTGACGTTGTCGCAATAGACAATGGTCGCCGAAGGAATCGAGACATGAAGCTCCTGAAGCAATTGGCGTAGCCAACAGGACTCAGCAACAGCATGTGCAACTGCCCGATACTCTGCCTCCGCAATGGAACGGGACACTGTAGGCTGTCGCTTCGACGACCAGGAGACCAGGTTGTCGCCGAGGAAGATGCAGTAGCCAGAGGTAGAACGCCGAGAGTCCGGGCAGCCGGCCCAGTCAGCATCAGAGTAGGCAGTGATGGAGGACACACTGCCCGCGCTGAGATGTAGACCGGCGTCGAGGGTGCCCTTCACATAGCGCAGAATGCGCTTGATCAGGGCAAGGTGTGGCTCCCGCGGGGCGTGCATGAAGAGGCAAACTTGCTGCACGGCGTAGGCGAGATCCGGCCGAGTCAGAGTGAGGTACTGTAAAGCGCCAGCAAGACTGCGATACTCTGAGGGGTTGTCGACGGGGGCGCCGTCGGTGGCTGACAGCTTGGCTCGAGAGTCAATAGGAGTCGCTGTTGGATGACACTCGGCCATGCCAGCCCGCTGAAGGAGGTCGACGGCATACTGTCGCTGCGACAGGAGAAGACCATCGGAGGATCGCGTAACGGAGATGCCGAGGAAGTGGTGGAGGGTACCAAGATCCGTCATGGCGAACTCGGAGCTAAGGCGGTCGGTGATGCGCTGCAGGAGTGTCGGGGAGGATGCCGTCAGGATGATGTCGTCGACGTAGAGCAGCAGATAAGCGGCGTCATCTCGATCTTGATAAATAAAGAGAGACGTGTCGGACTTGGCCGCCGTGAAGCCGTGCTGGCAGATGTACGAAGCAAACCGTTGGTGCCATGCCCGAGGAGCCTGCTTGAGGCCATACAGAGACTTCTGCAAGAGACAGACGGAGTCAGGGGCTGAAGGGTCGACGAAACCGGACGGCTGCTGGCAGTAGACGGTCTCCTCAAGGTCACCATGGAGGAAAGCGTTCTTCACGTCAAGCTGGTGAATAGGCCAGTCCCGTGATGCCGCGATGCTGAGTACAGCACGGATGGTGGCCGGCTTGACCACCGGGCTGAAGGTCTCGTCGTAGTCGACACCGTGCTGTTGGGAGAAGCCACGGACAACCCAACGAGCCTTGTGGCGAGCAAGGGATCCATCGGAGTGGAATTTGTGTTTGAAAATCCACTTGCCCGTCACAATATTGGCGCCAGGTGGTCGAGGCACAAGGCGCCAAGTGCCATTGTCAATGAGAGCCTGATACTCATCCGCCATTGCAGCACGCCAGTTGGGATCAGCCAGCGCGCTGCGGTAGTTGGCTGGCAGTGGCGAGGTCGATGTGGCGGAGAGGTTCCGGTAGTTGACAGGCTGCACTGCCCCAGTTTTCAACCGAGTCAGCCGGTCGAAGGTGGGATTGGTAGATGCAGAACTCGGTATGGGGGGAAGTTGAGGCAGGCAGTCAGTAGGAAGTGGCTGCTGGCCAGGCGATGCCGCGGAATGCAGTGGCGGGGTTCCTGTGGTAGTGGCGTCCCCTGACGGCAGCTCAGCGGTCAATGGACCGGGGGTGGTGTCGTTGGGAGACTCCCCAGCAGACGATGGAGGCGGGACGAGTAAAGATCCAGCCCCGGCCGTGCCTGGAGAGGACGGCGGGGGCAAACGACGCTGGTACACCTGGCCGAACCGGCGGTCGGCTGCAGGCTGCTGGGGCGGCCGGCGGTGGTAGACGGCGCCGAAGCGGCGTGACCCGCCCGGAACACCAGCCGGGGCGGGATGACCAGCAGATCGCACCACACGACCGACCGTGATGATGGCCGGATCGGCGAGCGACAGTTGTTCGTCCTCAGGAGCAACCGAAGAGGAGAGCGGCTGCTCGACACCCGAAGGTGGAGCGACCGCAGCAGAGGGGGCGTCCTGCAATAAGAAGTCAAGTGAAGAGGCACTAGAAGAAGTGGTGGCGAATGGAAATACCGACTCATCGAACACGACATGGCGGGAGATGATCACCCGGCGTGTAGTGATATCGAGGCACCGGTAACCCTTGTGAGAAGAGGGATACCCAAGAAACACACAAGCAGTGGAACAAGGCGCGAGTTTGTGGGGGGTCGTGGCACTAAGGTTGGGGTAACACAGGCAACCGAAAACGCGAAGATGGGAGTAATCTGGTAGAGAATGATGAAGAAGTTGGTACGGGATTTTGTCGCGGACGGAGGAGGAGGGGCGCCGATTGAGTACATAGGTGGCTGTAGCAAGCGCTTCTGCCCAGTAAGGCGGTGGCATGGAGGCATGGATGAGGAGGGTGCGGATGGTGTTGTTGATGGTACGAAGCATGCGCTCGGCTTTACCATTTTGGGGCGAAGTGTAGGGGCAAGAAAGGCGAAGCAGGATGCCGTGACTTGAAAGGAGTGTAGACATGGCATGATTAACAAATTCAGTGCCATTATCAGCCTGAAAGCACTTAGGTATAGCACCAAATTGAGTCTTAACATATGCGACAAAGTCAACAAAGCGACCATAGACTTCGGACTTATGACGCAGCGGAAAAGACCAGCAAAAATGAGTAAAATCATCAAGCATGACCAGATAATATTTGTATCCTGAATTACTAAGAACTGGGGACGTCCAGACATCGCAATGAACTAAGGCAAAAGGTTCTGTAGTGAGAGACACTGAGCTAGCAAAAGGTAGACGAGTGTGTTTGCCAAGCTGACAGGCATGACACAAGGAGCGTGCTGTTTTATGACTTTGGATCGCCGACATGTTGTGAAGAGAATCGACGACGGAGACGCTCGGGTGGCCCAAGCGGTGGTGCCAGAGGGTGGACGAAACGGCGAGACTGCAAGTAGCGGTGGAGGAGGACGGAGCCGGTGATATGGTGTAGAGGTCGCCACTGCTATTGCAGCGAAGAATCACGCGTCCCGTCCAGAGGTCCTTGATAGAAAAACCAGAAGTGTCAAATTCAATGGAACAGTTGTTGTCGCGAGTAAACTGACGAACAGAAAGGAGATTATGCACAAGTCCAGGGGCAACAAGAACGTTGTTGAGAGAAAATGAAGTGCTGGCTGTGGGAAGGATGGAAGTGCCACGACCGATGACTGGAAGCGAATGACCATTACCGACAGTGATAGAGGAAGAAGAAGGAGGGAGTCGGGTGAGGAGGATACCATCTGAGGGAGACATGTGAGAGGTAGCACCGGTGTCAAGAACCCAGGGGCTGGCGCCTTGAAGAGTCAGCTGATTCAGGGCGGCAATGAGGCCCGCCTGGTCCCAACCGCCAGCAGAAGGAGCTCCGGTGAACTGGTGCTGCTGAGCGTCCAGTGGGGAGGAGAACTGGGAAGACGCGAACGCCGAGTGAGCCTGAGGAGCCGAGCCAAGAAGACCCTGCCCGCGCCACGGCGCCTGCTGCTGCGGCTGGCGATACCACGGTGGCTGCTGCTGCTGACCGGGCAGAGGGCCAAAGCACACCCACGGCCCGGAGGGAGCAGGCGGGCGCTGGCCGCCCGGATCGCGTCGACCACCGCCGCCCCGGCCTCCACTGCCGCTGCCACCCCGGCCGCTGGCCTTTTTGTTGGTGCGGCGGTTGGAGGAGTTTGGCTGACCGCCCTGGCCGTGCGCGGCGCCGAAGCACGCGGTGGCAGAGTGGCAGGCCGTGCCGCACGAAGGTGAGCGGGCGGCGAGAAGTGCGGTCTCGGAGGAGACCTTGCCCTCATTGGCAAGACGAAGCTCCTTGAGGACAAGCTTCTCGCGCGCGGTGTGGAAGTCGGGAAGCGGCGTCGTGTCGGCGATGTGGTCCGCCGTGTTGGAGAAGCGCGGATTGAGGCCGCGGAGGAGATTGAGGACCAGCTGCGACGGCGAGACAGCATGGCCGACATCGCGCAGAGCATCGGCGACGGTCTTCATGCGCTGGCAGTACTCGTTGATGGAGAGGTCACCCTGCTGCATCGATGAGAACTCCTCATGCAGGAAGACGGCGCGAGGCTCCTTGTTGGCCAGGAAGAGACCCTCGATAGCAACCCAGAGCTGGCGCGCCGACTGATCGTGCGCCATGGCGAGGTCCTGGACATCGGCGGCGATGGAGCCGAGAAGCCAGCTGTGGACACAGGAGTCGTCCATAACCCACTGGGGGTCGGCGGGGTCGGCCGGCAGGGTCCCATCAATGTGGCCGCGAAGACCGAACTTCCCCAGCAACGACTTGAAGAACGGCGCCCATTTGTGGAAGTTGGGGTGCTTCAGCTCGAGGACGACGGGGACATGAGAGCGCACGGCGAGGGTTGCATAGGGAGGCACAACGAGCTGCCGGACGGGGGGTGTGCCCAGGGCGTCGCTGGTGTCGGAGAGGGCCGCGGACTCAGTCGCCATCGCGGTGGAGCAGAGGAACGGCGGCGGTGAGAAGGGGTCCTAGAGACAGAGGAAGTGGAGAAGTAGCGGCGGGCGAAGAAAAGGGAAGATGCGGCGGAACAAAACAGGGGAGGAGGTGGCGGCGGAAGGAGATGCGGTGGTGGAGCAGATGCGGCGGCGGAACAGAGCAGGGGAGGAGGTGGCGGCGGAAGAGGATGCAGCGGTGGAGCAGAACAGGGGAGCGGCGGCGGCGGAACAGGGGAGCGGCGGCGGCGGGGGGGAGGAACCCTAACCCTAGAAAGCAGAGGAAGCAGAGGAGAATCGGCGACGGTTGAAAAGCAGAGGGAGGGGAGCAGAGGGCGGTTGAAAAGCAAGGGAAGAGGTAGCAGAAGATGCCCAGAGAATTGATCTGGGCTCTGATACCATGTAGAGACTTTAGGGAAACCCCTCACACCTCAAAGGTGGGGGTGCTTTGATATATATATAGCCAAGTACAACTTGTGTTACAAGTAAGGGTTAGGCTGTACATATCTCTAATAGAGAAGTTCAAAATAAAAAAATATTTGTGAACGGACAACCGACTCTATAAAGTGCATGCAGAACAGAACCAGGAATGGGAAAAAAGAGAAAAAATGATGGAAATTAAATTAAGGAAATATTATAGTTGATGTGAATGCAAGCTGTGCAATTGCAAGATTATTAACATCGTAAGAGAAGGTAACAAAGATGGCGAGCCAGGATACCATATGTACTAAGTGTGAGGTTGAAATAATGATTTTCTAACAAGAATACTTAAATCTCATCAGCTACTGTTGTAGGAAATATAAAGTTTGTTAAACACTTCATAATTCACAAGTTCAGCAAGTACCCTGAAGATTGTCCGCTTGCAGCTGCTTTCAACAATGATGCTTCATTTGAATCAAGTAGTTGCGCAGCGTTTTCTCCGTATCTTTGCTGCAACCGAACTTTCCATGTTATGACAAAAGTACTGACAAATAAACATTTTGGTGAAAAGTCAACTAAAAGAACATGGAACAACAAATCTAGCCAACAGTGATACCTTCATTGATGCCTCTTCCAAAGGATCTCTTTGGGAAGGCAACTTTAATCTCTCCTCGTACATTTTTGTTGCCATCACATTTGCAGCACTTTGGTTTTGTCGCATTAAAGGATTGTTTCCAGAAAGTCCACTTGCAGTACCATTAACAAGATGAGAACCATCTCTACGCTGCTGCTGCTGCTGCTGTTGTTGTTGTTGCTGCTGCTGCTGTTGCTGCTGCTGCTGCTGCTGCTGTGCCGCAGCTCTTTGTAACAACATTTGTTGCATTTGTATATGCTGTGATTGCTGCTGCCGCTGTTGAGGCGGCAGCGGCGGCTGTTGCTCCCTGGCTTTCATGAGTTGAGTCTGAAGGAGTGCAGCGAGTTGTAGCTGAATTAGAACTACCAATTCAGGAGAACAGACGTCCCCACTCTCATAACAATTGATGCAACACAAATAAACTCAGGATTTCCAAATGCATTTAATTAGATCGCTAGGTATCAAAGTGTTCCCGGACAAGAAAAAGGGATAACAATTCAAGGCACCTTAACACGTAAAACCAAAATAAATACATATAACGGACAGGGAGACTGCCAGGCTATTGTGGATCTGACAAATATAACAAGCAGTTGAATTGTGAGGTATTTAACAATAGCGGCAAACAAATAGAAAGAATTGTAACAAAACAAAAGGAGGTTGTTGACAAGCTAGAATAGGTGAGACTTGACTTAATCAGATTATTTTTCACATAGGATTTCTTCGAAGACACTAGCATGATAACCACTCAAGTTTCTGCTATAGATGGTTTCAAACAAGCAAAACAGGCATCACTCTAGGAGCCTAGATTAACATGCATGTATCATTAAAATTTTGCCCACAAAAAGATAATCAGATGCATAGATCAGTACCTCAATATATGATGCTGCAACATCCGAATGCTTCTCGTTTGTTCTTGCTATAAATATATCCCAGAAAACTGACCACCACTCAAAAAGAAAGCCACCAGGTGCATCAATTGCTGCAAAAAAACTCAGCTCAGAAAGTAAGCATTAAACAACGGTCTTTACTCTTTACTAACAAACAGTAAAAATGTGCTGTAAAACTCAGGACATAAGTAGCTTCACGCAACTTGCTGGGAAATACATACCAACTGGATCTGAAGAGACCTTCCCTTCTGCTTGGAAGGCCTTTGCAGTTGCGTGCAAATTTCTCTTCATAAAATAGTCATATATGTAAACATCCAGCCTGTTTCAGCAAGCAGTCAAATATTTAGTAGTTAGGGCTCCGGATGGAGGTCAAAAGCAAATGTTCAAACATACAACTCTTCATCCACAAGTACTTTGTCCAAGCAGAATGATGCATAAGCAGTTAATAGACATAAACATGAAGACAAAGAGAACACAATAGTTAACAAATTGGAAATGTAAACATCTTCAATTCAACATTTATACTACATTAATATATACTCATTCTGTTTCTTCAACTTCTATTTTCTCAGTAGCAAATCAGCAACTAGAGTGATCTAGGTGCCGGTGTTCAACTTGCAACATATTTTATTTCGCCGATGATAAAATTGAGGCTTCCTAGTGTTTCTATGTACACAAAATGCTTAGATTAGTTAATTATATGCTTTCCGTAAGACATTATAGATATCATGAAAAAACACTAGTAGGTCTAGTCCCCAGAAGCAGAATAAGATATTTTACCTACTTTCCCATGCAAATCAAACTGCAGTTTTTGTGCCATATCTATCTTCCGGTGGCAAGACACTCTAAAAAACGATAGTTGTACACGGAAACTCGAATGTCCACTTAAATCGTGCCTAAACAAAATCAAGTTATTCGCTAGTACTCCCACCCATACTATCAGCAAACAAAAGGCTGAAGAGCTCCTCCGATTCGTGAAGAACCCCCACCCCACGAACCAAATGGAACTGCCTTTTCCGATATCCATAATAGCCCAACTACTGCTAGAAATCAAGTTATTTCTAACGGCATTTCAAATCGCATAGAGAAGTTCTCCTGATGTTTTATAATCCCCCAACTCAGTTCTCCTGCTATTTCAAATCCCCAAACAAGTTCCCCTGGTATTTCAAAACCAACATAGCAAATCAGCAACGAGGTATTATAGCACCCAAAGCACTAATCCTGCAAGCCAAAAAAAAGTGGGTTCGTCCACTAAAAACCAAAGCTCGGGACGAAATCCTCCTAAAAACAAGAGCTCCCGCGAAACCCTAGCGGCCAAACACGCCACCACGGTTTTCCTCCCACCAGTAGAGATTAAAATTCGGACCCTCCCCCGTGATTTTAGCTCAAAAAATCGCCACCAAGACGAAGCAACAACCAAGAGAAACGCCGCCCACCAAAACACGCCGCGAATCAACGCAAGGAATAGAAAGGAAACCGAATCCTCACATCTTATCCGCCTCCCAGTTCGTCTGCGACATGGCTCCCGCGGCGCGCCGACCTGGCGCCCTTCCTCCGAACCCCCGACACGCCCGCGAGAAGAATCGGCCACGGCTAGGCCTGGGCCGCCACCGACGCCTCCGCAGCCGCCGGGCGGTGGGTGGACGGGGGAGCTGATCGAGCCGAGGCGAGGCGCCGGGGAGGGAACCCGAGGCGAAACCCCAGAGGCAGCACGGCGCGGACGGGAGGGGAGGCGGCGGCGAGAGAGACGTGAGGCGAACAGCTTGGAATTGCAATTCCAGCGGCGGGAGGTGGTGCGCAGGAGAAGGGGAGAAGGAATGAGGAAGGGGAATTAGGAGGCAGAAACGCGAGGGGGACCAGGATTTATAGAATAATAATATTTATGGTCTCTCGTTATCGTATGGCGCTATTATTACTCGGAAGTCGCTAGAAAAAGAAGTAAAGAAAAGGCGCGTCGTATCCATACTCCCAGACCAGTCCAATGGATCGTACCGGGACACGACACGAATCCGATTCAGGCACGACCTATTCAGGTCGAATTCATTCAGGTCCGATAAATAAATGAGCCATATCGGGCTAATCCATGGGCTACGGTCTTAGCCTAGTAATGATTCACGATCTGCTGGCATAGTTTGCCCGTTAAGCTAAAGAAATCAGAGATTTATAGAAAATTAATAAAAAATTATCTAAAAATTATAAAAATTTATAAATATTGTTAATCATCGAGATAATTATTTTCAATGACATAATGAGCTTTATTAACTTGTTAAATTATATGAGATGGCTGTCTCGTTAAAAACTTTACTAAATAAAACTCAACTTAAGAAATCTTGACAAAGAAAAAAAGAATATTGCCTACTGTCGTGGCTACAGGCCAAACAGAAAGAGAGGGGGATTGGTTAAAGAGGAAGAGAAGAGCTAGATCTGGAGAGTTGGTGATAATGAGAGGATCCCCCTTTGCCCCTCCTTGGGTTTATATATATATGAGTGGGGTAGAATGGGAAATCCACATTCTACCTCTTAGTACTTACAAAGGATGAGGGTACATTGGTATATTTACACTGGTATATTCCTCTACACTATTGGGCCTATTACATGTTGGACTAGTTGCACGGCCTAGTCACGGGGGGTTGGGCCACCCCCACAACAGTACTCCCTCGACAGCAAGCGCTGAGGTCCCGATGGGCGAGCTGACGTGATCAACCACCCCAACCCCCGTTCCCCGACAGCAAGCGCGAGGGTGCCGAGTGGTGAGCCGATGCAACTGGTAGCTTGTAGACCCCAGAGGCGATGCCTGCGAAGAAATCAGTGAACTCCTGCGCTGAATCCCGCGCCGTCCCGCGAGGCGATGTCTACGAGGCGGACAGCGCAGTCGAGCGCCGAAGACGTGTCGTCGAGCACCGAAGACGTGACGTCCCGCCGACGCGATGCCTATGAGGCGGACGGCGAAGTCGAGCGCCGAACACACACCGTCCAGCCGAGGCGATGCCTACGAGGCGGACAGCGTAGTCGAGCGCCGAAGACGTGCCGTCCCGCTGAGGCAATGCCTACGAGGCGGACGACGAAGTCGAGCGCCGAAGACGTGCCGTCCAGCCGAGGCGATGCCTACGAGGCGGACAACGTAGTCAAGCGCCGAAGACGTGTCGTCGAGCGCCGAAGACGTGCCGTCCCGCCGAGGCGATGCCTACGAGGTGGACGGCGAAGTCGAGCGCCGAAGACGTGTCGTCGAGCGCCGGAGACGTGCCGTCCCGCCGAGGCGATGCCTACGAGGCGGACGGCGAAGTCGAGCGCTGAAGACGTGCCGTCCGGCCGAGACGATGCCTACAAGGCGGACAGCGTAGTCGAGCGCCGAAGACGTGTCGTCGAGCCCCGAAGACGTGCCGTCTCGCCGAGGCGATGCCTACGAGGCGGACGGCGAAGTCGAGCGCCGAAGACGTGTCGTCCAGCCGAGGCGATGCCTACGAGGCGGACAGCGTAGTCGAGCGCCGAAGACGTGTCGTCGAGCGCCGAAGACGTGCCGTCCCGCCGAGGCGATGCCTACGAGGTGGACGGCGGAGTCGAGCGCCGAAGACATGTCGTCGAGCGTCGAAGACGTGCCGTCGAGCGCCGAAGACGTGCCGTTCCACCGAGGCGATGCCTACGAAGCGGACGGCGAAGTCGAGCGCCGAAGACGTGCCGTCCAGCCGAGGCGATGCCTACGAGGCGGACAGCGTAGTCGAGCGCCGAAGACGTGTCGTCGAGCGCCGAAGACGTGCCGTCCCGCCGAGGCGATGCCTACGAGGCGGACGGGGAAGTCGAGCGCCGAAGACGTGCCGTCCAGCCGAGGCGATGCCTACGAGGCGGACAGCGTAGTCGAGCGCCGAAGACATGCCGTCCCGCCGAGGCGATGCCTACGAGGCGGACGGCGAAGTCGAGCGCCGAAGACGTGTCGTCGAGCGTCGAAGACGTGCCGTCCCGCCGAGGCGATGCCTACGAGACGGACGGCGAAGTCGAGCGCCGAAGACGTGCCATCGAGCGTCGAAGGCGTGCCGTCCCGCCGAGGCGATGCCTACTAGCCGGCCGAGGGCGGGGGCTTGCGGCGTAGGCCGAGGGCGCTACGCCCGTTGAGGTAAGGAGGCGAATATGCCGTTCCCCTACCTCAAAAAACAGTGCCCGCGGAGAGCGGGCGCTTGCGGCGTAGGCCGAGGGCGCTACGCACGCCGAGGTAGGGAGGCGAAGCCGCCGTTTCCCTACCTCAAAAAACAGTGCCTGCGGAGAGCGGGCGCTTGCGACGTAGGCCGAGGGCGCTACGCACGCCGAGGTAGGGAGGCGAAGCTGCCGTTCCCCTACCTTCAAAAACAGTGCCCGCAGAGGGCGGGCGCTTACGGCGTAGGCCAAGGGCAATACACGTGCGGAGGTAGGGAGGCGGAGCCGCCGTTCCCCTACCTTCAAAAACAGCGCCCGCGGAGGACGGGCGCTTACGGCGTAGGCCAAAGGCAATACACGCGCGGAGGCAAGGAGGCGGAACCGTCGTTCCCCTACCTTCAAAACAGCGCCCGCGGAGAGCGGGCGCTTGCGGCGTAGGCCGAGGGCGCTACGCGCGCGGAGGCAGGGAGGCAAAGCCGCCGTTCCCGTACCTTCAAAAACTTGCGCTGCACTCCCTGGTGCAAGGCGCGCGAGGGCGCGATATCGTGGTGGTGCGTCGCTAAAGCGATGCACTCCTTGGTGTCTTGGCCATCGTGCAGTTTTTTATACTCCGTAGAGTGCGTGGGATCAACATCCACGTCTTATTTATACTCCGTAGAGTGCGTGGGCTCAACATCCATGTCTTATTTATACTCCGGAGAGTACGTGTAAGGACAATGTCCATGCGTGCGCGGCATTCGCGTCTTGTTTATACTCCGTAGAGTGCGCAGGGACAACATCCGCGTCTTATTTATACTCCGTAGAGTGCGTGGGACCAACATCCACATCTTATTTATACTCCGGAGAGTACGCGTAAGGACAATGTCCATGCGTGCGCGGCATCCGCGTCTTATTTATACTCCGTAGAGTGCGTGGGATCAACATCCACGTCTTATTTATACTCCGGAGAGTACGCGTAAGGACAATGTCCATGCGTGTGCGGCATCCGCGTCTTGTTTAAACTCCGTAGAGTGCGCAGGGACAACATCCACGTCTTATTTATACTCCGTAGAGTGCGTGCGGAGGCGGACCTCGCGCTACGTCTTATTTAGAGTCCGTAGACTGCGCGCGGAGGCAAGCCTCCGCGCGTTGCGGGCGGTGAATGTGCGTGCAGAGGTGGACCTCTGCGACGTCTTATTTATACTCCGTAGAGTGCGCGCGGGGGCATCCCCCTGCTGCATGCCTGCATCTTATTTATACTCCGTAGAGTGCGTGCGGAGGCGGACCTCGCGCTACGT
Source organism: Dendrocalamus latiflorus (assembly GCA_017311315.1). Classification (NCBI taxonomy): domain Eukaryota; kingdom Viridiplantae; phylum Streptophyta; class Magnoliopsida; order Poales; family Poaceae; genus Dendrocalamus; species Dendrocalamus latiflorus. The sequence continues at coordinate 29,612,211 of CM029665.1, read as the reverse complement.
CTTTTTTAGAGTCTGTAGACTGCCTCCGCGCGTTGCGGGCGGTGAAGGTGCGTGCGGAGGCGAACCTCGCGCGACATCTTATTTATACTCTGTAGAGTGCGTGCAGAGGCGGACCTCGCTCTACGTCTTATTTAGAGTCCGTGGACTGCGTGGGAATATCAAACCACGTCTTATTTATACTCCGGAGAGTACGCGTAAGGACAATGTCCATGCGTGCGCGGCATCCGTGTCTTGTTTATACTCAGTAGAGTGCGCAGGGACAGCATCCGCGTCTTATTTATACTCCGGAGAGTACGCCGACGCCCGAAGTGACCGTGCGATTTAAATCCAAAAGTGGGCCAAAACAGAGGCAGCGCAGAAATGGCCGAAGACTTGCGACAAAAACGCTCCCGAATGCAGTACTAGGAAAGCATTAGATGCTACAGGAGCCTAGAACAGGTCAAAACCAGACGCAAACACAGCCAAAACACATGCTCTCAGAATGGAACCCCAGCCGCAATAAACGACATGATGCACAACTGTTTTCTTGAAGCCCCTATACGCAGGAAATACAGGTGCTATTACTAAAGCCCACACGTATCACTTGCAGTGCGTACCGGACGGGACGGTGACGACTTGGAGCCGCCGCCGCCACGAAGCTTCGCGTCCACGCATGCATAGGCGAATGCTTCATGTCCCTGCATTGATGGATGGCTCACATGCATGCGTAGGTGGATGCTTCACGTCCATACATGCATGGATGGCTCGTTCTGGTTTGCTGGGCGCGTGCATCTTCGGCCGACGCGAAGTCCCACTGTGGCGATGTCGGCGAAGACTTTGCCATCGCGAAGGCCAAGGAGGCCGAACAGCGCGGAGACGAGTAGAGGCCAGCTTCGATAGCGCAGAGACGAGCGACGGCCGACTTCGATAGCGCGGAGACGAGCGACGGCCGACTTCGATAGCGCGGGGACAAGTGGAGGCCAGCTTCGATAGCGCGGAGACGAGCGACGGCCGACTTCGATAGCGCGGAGACGAGCGGAGGCCGAGGAGCGCGGGGACGAGCGGAGGCGGGCAGTCGCCACCATGGGCACGTGCACCTTCAAATCTGGCAATCACGCTGAAGGCTCCGCGTAACTCGGCGAAGACTCCTCCTCGAACTCAGCGGAGACCACCCCGGATGGACTCGGCGAAGACTGCTCGGACTCAGCGGAGACCACCCCGGATGGACTCGACGAAGACTGCGCCGAGCTTGGATGGGACCTCGCCGGGACCTCGCCAGAGCATCGCCGACGTGGAGCTCGGAGACCTCGCCGGGACCTCGCCAGAGCGTTGCCGACGTGGAGCTCGGAGACCTCGCCGAACTTGGATGGGACCTCGCCGGAGCGTCGCCGACGTGGAGCTCGGAGACCTCGCCGAGCTTGGATGGGACCTCGCCAGAGTGTCGGGAGTTGAGCGTGCACACGGCGGAGCCGCCCAGAAGCGGCAGTCGATGTGGTACTGGACGGGGTCGTGGGAGATCCACCCGGGGCTGTTCTCCGTCGTCGTGAGCGCGGCCGCCACAGCGTAGGTGAGCACACTCATGTAGCTCCCCCAACGCGACGGTGAGCTACGCGAGTGGCGTGCATGTGCTCTTCATGGCGGCCGGCGCCTCGCCGTAGAGGTCTTCGTATTTGCAGCAGCTCGACGTTATGCGGAGACTCAGCGAGCGAAGACTTGGCGTCATGGCGAAGTCCCACGGACGAGGTCCGCTGGTTCCACCTCGGTGTCAGCGTCGCTGTTGGCTGCGGGGGTGTGTTAGCTCATCTCTGACGGCTCCGAAGTGAGCACAGTGCCGAGTGCTAGTGCATCATGGAACTAGATGCCATCTCCCGCTTGGCACCTGATACAGAGCTAGACGCACGGAAATGATGTGCTCTCCTGGGCCCGCTGAAGTCGCCGCTCGCAAGGGCGCACAGCCGCGGAGATGGAGTAGCCTCGGCACGAAGACCCGGGTATGGCGGAAGTCAGGCAGCTGCACACGACGACGGAGGCCGTGGCGGAGCCTCATGCGCAGGCGCACGCGGCGACTGATGAGGATCGTGTCTGCAGACTTCGGGTATGCATAGAGTAGCTTCCTCGTCGACGACGCGGAGACTAGCTATCGCGGAGAAGAAGGAGCTCGCGGACGAAAAATTTGGAAGGATGGACCTCGCTGGGTGCATGCATGGAATCGACGTGCACGGACGGATATACACATGCATGGCTGGATATAAATGCCTTTTAGCTATTGGGACATCACGTAGTGCATACGTACGCGAAGTTCGATGTACTTGCTGCGCGGAAATGAGTGAAGGCCGGGGCTCAGCTTCGGCAGCGCGGAGGCCAGTGCGGAGACTTCGAGCCTGGGACTTCGGAGACCAGGGACTTCGCAGCGGGAGACTTCGGCAACCGGGGCGCGGAGACGCTACATCCTGGCCGGGAGAATCCTGCTGCCAAGCTACCCGTACACTTTACCCAATCAGGCCTGCCAGATCTGAATCTGGAAAAGAAATACAAACGCGCAGTAGATCCGTGTGTTCACAACATTTCTGCCATGTTTAATGAGGTACGCATATATAAATCCCAGAGCAAACAGGCTAGTAACGAGATGAACTTATCTGTGATGCTTCACGATACGAGGCACCTCCTCTAGCGCCCACCTACTTATCCTTTTGTTGAATGCTGGAGAAATCTCTTCCATGCGCAACTTTCTGTCGTCCCCACGGACGGCGCCATCTGTCGTGGCTACAGGCCAAACAGAAAGAGAGGGGGATTGGTAGAAGAGGAAGAGAAGAGCTAGATCTGGAGAGTTGGTGCTAATGAGAGGATCCCTTCCCCCTTTGCCCCTCCTGGGGGTTTATATATATGAGTGGGGTAGAATGGGAAATCCCCATTCTACCCCTTAGTACTTACAAAGGATGAGGGTACATTGGTATATTTACACTGGTATATTCCTCTACACTATTGGGCCTGTTACATGTTGGACTAGTTGCACGGCCTAGTCACGGGGGGTTGGGCCACCCCCACAACACCTACAAAGCTCACTAGTGACTACATCTGAAGAAAAATATTAAAAATCCTATTCATTGCTTTCTACATACAAATTCTCAAAAGATTCTTCTAAGTCTCTATTTTCTGCAGTATATTGGAGTCTTGGTTCAGCTTGTTCCCAGTCTTTGATGGTCAGGAGGATTTTCACCATCTCGTTTGAGAAACTTGTTCGCCGCTCAATTATTCTTCCAGATAGACTGAAGGCTGACTTCAAGAAGATCGTAGAGACAGGAACAGTCCACACATCTTGTGCTAATATGGATAGCACTGGATATGTTACTTTCTGGCGGTTGCCACCATGAGAGGATGTTCAACTCTTGCTCGAACCTGACTCTATCACTGTTGAGATAGCTTAATAGGTCTCTGGTGTTTTGTCACCTTCCTCCTCATGACTAATATGTACCTGCACGAGAATCTCTAGAGAAAGAACCGAAAATCTTGCCCCATTGCATAGTCCCTCTAGAGGTGCTAGGAGCTACCGGGGGTCTTTCCAAACGCACGGACCCAAACTTATTTTCGTATAGCTCATATAATTTATCCTTAACTACTTTATAGTATGTACAATAATCTAAACCGGTAGTATCACTTAAAAGTTGTAATACATTTATAAATCCTTGGAGTTTGGCCCTAGGATCCAAAATAAAGGTGAAGGCATATAAAATAGGGATTTCCCTCTAATATTTTAGAAACTTAGTTTTCATGGCAATTACAGCATCCCGTAGTATAGGATCATTTTCAAAATCCTTTAGGTAAGTGGCAATTTCAAGAATGTTATGAACAATTTGTTGGATCGAAATCGGCAACAGAGAGGGGTGAATGTTGCTTTTTAAACTTGCCCCCAAATCCTCTAGAAATGATCTCTCTAGCTACGCAAATCTGTAACTTCTACAGAGAGTGAGACTTTTAAAACACGCAAGTCTTCTCTCCAATAGCTACGCAAATCTGTAACTTCTACAGAGAGTGAGCTAAAAACCAAAATACTCAATGATCTCTCATTCTTTGCACATGATCTTTTGCAAATGAGTTAGCAATGATCTTGTGACCTTAGAAACCATATTTCAAGCCAAGTTATGAAGGGAATAAAAAAATCCAAACATCCTCTGGCATAAAACCCTAGAAAATGCACAAACAGAGAAAAAGTGACGAAGGGATTAAAATTCACAGGAGATGTTGATTCTTCCAAATCCTCTAGAAAATGAAATGGTCTTATGGCCAAGAATCTTTTCCATCACAGAGCTTTCAAATAACAAACACACAAAACTTCAAAGATCACCATAACCCATAACAGGAGAGGAAAAATATAGAGAGGGCAGAAAAAGCAAATTCATCACAGCTAACAGAAAAAATTAGTCCTTCTCAAATAAAACCATCCTGGATTGATGTTGAGGAACAGAGATACAAGATTACACAGGATTACAACCTCTACATCCCCATACGCGCTTGGATTGAGAACACAAGCTACATGCCTCTCTTGGAGGAACACACACGTAGGGGACAAGAACACAACAGAACTCTGCTCTCTCCTACCAACTCTCCAACACAAAGCAAAAGAGATACAAAGCAAAACCAACCCCAAAAGCCTTGAAGACCATGCAGAAGACACTCCTCCTTTTATAGCCTCCCACTAATGGGTTTGATTTTCTCTTTACCCACTAAGCCTCCAACAACTCTTGTGCTTTACCCAAATCCATTTCCTTTAGTGCAGCTTTGCGTATTTCCCAAAACGCCCCTCCTGCACCTTCCGGGAAGCTTCCTCATTCCTTGCTGCCCAAGCTTCGCAGCTACCTCGAGCCCTCGCCGTCTTCGGCACACCTCGACCGTTCTGACCTCAGCACCACCTGCGCCAAGTCCGGTCCTCCGTGCCTCGCCACGACTCCATCTCGGCGTCCTGCAGTCATCACAGACAAGAAACACATTACATAGCACCGCTCGACAGATGTAAACACAATTAGCATCAATGAATCATACTTAAGCATGAAATGGCTCAAATGACCGATCGGGAAGAAGAATACGCCTCAAGTCCGACTAACCAAACCCGACTGAGCCAAATGCCATCATGGCACGAAACGCACAAAACAAACTCAATCTTTCAAAAATACTCGTCAATTACTCATCACAAACATAGGGTCATAACCACATGGTCTCTCAATCTCCCCCTTGATGAGTATATTGACAAACACAGAAAAAGCGCAAAGATGAGTTTGAAAAAGAACGAAAGTCAAGCATGGTCTAAAGAAGGTCAAGGAAGCTTATGACCATGTCGACAGAAGGAACACTAGAGCAACAACAGAAAGAGCAAATTGTTTTCCAAAACTCCAGAAAGTTCCCAAATGGCTTTTTTCGCTATTCTTCCCCTTTTGGCAATAAAATCATCAAGGCACAATGAAGAGAATCAATCATGAGAATGGATGGAATGGCTGAATTTTATTCAATCTAAGCATTTAGAGCCATGAAGATTATCCAAAATGACCGTGGATTATTACATCAAGTCATAACCAATAAGAATGCTAACAAGATCATGACAAAACATGTATACTCAAGCTAAGCCAAATAAGTCACAATCTGAAATTTAGTCGAATTTCTTAGCATGTCAAGTCAACCATGATTCTAGTCTAGCTAAAAGTATCCAAAGATGATGCAAACCATGTGAATAATCTAAGTGGAACCAAAAAGCTAATATTGAGTCAATTTAGAATGCTACAAGCTCAAGAATGAATCACTTGTTCAAGTATTTGGTCTTTTTGTGTATTTAAGCAAATTGAGCACATTTGACATAAGTTTTTCTTTTAAAGCTCAGGATTGTTTCCAACCAACATTTTTAGTCATGTGCTAGATCTCAAGCCTTATGCGACTACTCCAAGTTAAAAGCTTAAGAAGATAGTCTTGGTCATCCAAAACTCTCCCTGAGTTCATGCCTAGTGCAATGGCAAGCCATCTCATGAGAAAGAATTGGTGAGATCAGTTTTTTTGCATAAAAGAGATCTTTTTACTTTCTTAAACAGGTGTACTAACTCATGTTTCATCAATTAACTAATAGAGCTCAATCTAAAGCTCAACAAAGATTCAAAACTCAACTCAGCCTATTTGATATGACATGAATCATAAAAGGATAATTAAAGAGAGACTAGTCTCAAAAACTAACATGACATGAATTAGTTCAAGTTAAGCATTTTAATCAACCTATCATGGCAAAGACTTGACTACACAGATAAAGTCATGATATATCTAGCAAATAAGCACAGATCATGGCAAGATGTAATTCATTGTAAACATGTTATAACAGGATAATAATCAAGGCTACATGTAATTATATTACAATACAGAATGACATGCAAGAAAAATTCAGCTCCCCCTCAACATGTAATGCAGCTTTTAGTTCAAGTTGAGTTATGACAATATTAAGATCTAGAAGCTCCCAAATGGACTCCACCTGAACCAAAGCAATAAGATCGAGAAGCTAGCAAGAAAAGCAGAAAAGGCAGTACTTAAAATATAGATAAGATATAGAAGATACTATGGCTCAGACTGACTCTCCTCTATCCCATATGGCTCTAGGACTATCAGCTGATCAACTAACACACTAGGGAACAAACACGTACCCCGTCTACCCGAGTGTGGCCTAACCCTTGCTAGAACCTATAAGAAGTGAGTGAGCTCAACCTAGTGAGAAGAGAAACAGCTAATAAGCAGTATCCTAGAATCACAAGATGAGAGGAAGAAGTTTAAGCAACTAGGCAAGAGAACCACTCTAACCTATGCTAGAAGAACTATCCCAATGCACCCGCATGCAATGCAACAGAAAGGAGTAAGAACATAATTAACATGATAAAGCATGAAGCATAAAACTCCCCCTCACAACAGTCCATAAGGACACACCACCCAAGCTCTCCCCGCAAGGCTGAAAACCTAGAGCTATCTAGAGGCTTGGTAAAGATGTCAGCCAACTGGTGGTCACTCTCCACAAACTGGAACACTATGTCACCCTTCTCCACATGGTCTCGAAGAAAGTGATATCTAATATCAATATGCTTGGTCCGAGAATGCTGCACTGGGTTCTTGGCAATGTTAATGGCAGAAGTGTTATCACAAAATAGTGGAACACTGTCGATAACTAACCCAAAGTCCCGTAGGGTCGAGACCATCCAAAGCATCTGGCTGCAGCAACTGGCGGTAGCAACGTACTCGGCCTCTGCGGTGGACTGTGCAACACCGGACTGCTTCCTCGAAGACCAGGACACAAGAGAAGTACCGATGAATTGGCAGGTGCCAGAAGTGCTCTTCCTATCTATCATACAGCCAGCAAAGCCTGCTTCCGAGTAGGCTATCAAGGAAAGACAGGACGATGAAGAGTGTCAGATACCATAGTCAATAGTAGCTCGAAGGTACCGAAGAATACGTTTCACCGCCTGGCGGTGAGATACGCGAGGAAAAGCCTGAAACTGAGCACAAAGACACACAACAAAGTGTATGTCCGGTCTCGAGGCAGTGAGGTACAAGAGGGAGCCAATCATGCTGCGATACTCCTTCTGATCAACTGACTCGCCGTCCTCATCTGGGTCGAGTGAAGCTGTGGACGCCATGGGAGTTGACAAGGGGAGATGTTGAATTAGAGGAGATGTTGAATAGTATACTCCAGAAAGACAAAGTGTAGCTTTATGAAAAGTTCTAAAAATAAAAATATTTTTCACCAACAACCCAATCGTCCTCAGTAAATTCAAGGTCTTTATCTTGGGTTCTACTAGAGGAGCTACGAGATTGATGACCTTGGGTGTGAAGAAAAACAGATAAGGTGCTCTTATATGGCAATATATGTTTAAGTATAAGGTAAGTAAAGTTCCATCTAATAGGCATGTTTAAGCCAAATTTTCTAGGATGGGCGTTCATTGCTATGCAAAAAGCTCTTACATGCGGCTATTCGTTTGTTAGAACAATTAATATATGAAATTATATCCCTAAAAGAATCAATACAAGCATTTAATCTTTTTGAACCAGTTTTAACAATAAAATTAAGAATATGATAAGCACAACGCTGATGCAGTAAGAAAGATTGTGCATAAGACAAAAGGAGTAAGAATTTCTATAGCCTTAGTGTTTGCAACTGCATTATCTAAAGTTATAGAAAAAATCTTATCCGTGAGGCCAAAATCTTCTACAACTTTAATAATGCATTTTACAATATTTTTAGCATTATGCAAACATTAATTAATTTAAAGCCTATAATTCTTTTTTCCATTACCCAATCATCATTGACATAATGAGCAACAACAGTAATATAATCCTCCATGTCCCTACCACTCCATATGTTTAATGTCAAAGCAATAGAGAATGTACATGTATGAAACAGTTTTTTAATTTTTCACGACAATTGTTATAATATTTAATTAAATCTCTAGTTATGATTTGCCTAGATACAACACTAAATCGAGTGTTATGAGCAGTCCTAATATATTTTTAAAAAGCATTAGACTCACCAAAATTTAAAGATAAATCTTGAGAAGTAATTAATCTATAAAATGATTCTCGGGCTACCTCTGGGTTGTACTCCTAAGTATGTACCGAGCCGTCGAGGTTATATTGCAGCTGCGTTTGGCGCATTTGTATTCTTTGCCTTCTTTACAGTTTGCAGCATGTCGTTGCATGTGACCCGTCCCACCTGAAGATTTCGTAGATAATTCATTACCATAAATTTTACAAATAGCATACATCACCGAATTCCCATCATCATCGGTCTTGAACTTCTTGTCAAAATCATTCCAGACTCCTGATGTAGTAGCTCTTGTTCTTTTTGCACTCGTGATATGAGTTGTGAATGTACTTTTGAGCTAGCAGAAGATGGATCAATTGGAGCCTACGCCACTGGGGCCGTCGCTTCTTCAGACTCTCTAGTTTGTTGTGGATGTAGACCTTCTGCGGATAGATATTCTTCTTGAAAGGATTACATATCCTCTGCCGAGAGGCCAAATTCGGAGAGATGAAAATCATAGCTCTCTATTGAATCAATTGTAAATTGAAATAGTAAAGTACAATTAACTTACTATTGAATCAACAAATAATAGCAAAAAATTAAAATAAAATAGTGATATTACCTCTTTTGCAGCTCTTAGAAAATTCTTTGAGGATTTCTGAATTTTGCACGAATTTCTCACTAATTTTGCCAAATTTGTGCAAACACTACCAGATTTTTCACAACTAAATAGAGATATGAGAGTCAGGTTGAGGTATGAAGAATGGAAGCTGGATACCCCCTATTTATAAAAAATCCATATATTTTCAATTGTTTTCTATTTTTTAGATTTTTTTATACCCAACGGTCAAAAAATACCAGAAAACGGCTATTTTCGATAGCCCGTTTACACCCGTTGCAACCGTACTATGCCGGCACGGCCTAATACCGTCATCGAGCCGTGCTGTGCCGGCCCAGGATGGCACAGTCTACCAGGTCGTGCCGGCACGGTCCATGCGCTAAACGAGTCGTGCCATGCTTGGACTAGACCAATAGTAGCGGGCTGCTGGCCGGCATGGTAAGGCTCGGTCCGTTGGCCACTACTACATACTCCTGAGAAATAATTTAATTGTATTTTTAATGGATTGCCATGAGAAATTTGGTAATTACACTATATTCCTTGGTACGATCTCTGCCTATCCTGTACTCCGTCCGTCGCAAATTCTTGCCGAGACACGAGCGTGTAGGCATAACATGTGATTCTATAGCGTTAACATAGTATGACAACTAATAATCAAATATATTAGTTTAAAAAATTAGGGCATGTTCGGCCATTGGCTTTGGTGGTTTTTGGTTTTGGCTTCTGACTTTTCTACAGTAACTAGCTTTCAAATAAAATGTCTTTTAAAGATAGGAATAATTTATTATAGTACATACTATACTGACTTTATTTATATCTGTCAAAGCTACACGTGATTATCTCTCTCTGTATTTTTTTGTATGATTAGATAAAATTTAAAAATTTAGCTAGTTTTAACCTCATAAATCTTATCCTAAAAGAATAGGTTGTTAGGGTTCTACAGACAGTAAAAAAGTAAAAAAAAACGTTGGACGAAGTACGATGTACGAAAAAGGAGTTTTCAATTTCAAATTGACCGCACTTTTTTTTTCATGGGCAACGTTTGCGGGAGGACGTTCGCGCAACAGGGACAGTGGGGCCCACCACCACCCCTCTCACGAAGTGCGCCTGTCCGTTTAGCGAAAGCGCTTCGCCTTTGCCTTTTTCAATGACTAGCTAAATATCAGTATGTTACTATAAATTTAAAAAAAATAGAATATATTTGTATGTACGTTCTAACAAATTTTACCATCTATTAGTTTTAGAATATATAGTATGATAAAATTTTAAAATCTGTAAAAGAGGCCGGATAGAAGAGGAGGTGGGATATGGTAACGATTGGTGGAAGTGGAGATGAGGGGTAGTTAAATATGAGAGAGACAGAGGGATGTTAGATAAATGATCAATATCTCAGTATTCAGATCGGACGGTTGAGAAAGGAGAATGCACTAACCACCAACTCAAACTTATTAAATAGTAAAAATCTTAGATACAGTAAAAACTCAAAAATGTTAGGAATTTCCATTAGACATAGTACGATATATTGAAAGGGAGTTTTGAATTTCTAATTGACCATGCTTTTTCCTTAGACGACGTTTGTGGGAGGACATCTGTGCAGCGTGGACAATAGGATCCACTGCCACCCCTCTCACGAAGTGTGCATGTCCACGCTAGACAGACGTCCATTTATCAAAAATGTTTTTCTTTCGTCTTTTTCTCAGTGAGCCTCTATTAATTATTGAGTATGCTTCATCGTCGGGTAAAAATACAAAATGTTGATATAACAGTGTTACTTAGATTCACCTCTATGTTAACTTTGGGAGGAACTATAGGAGGAATCTTACTCACCTCAAATAACCTCATAGAGTACACTTCACCGCTGGGTCAAAAATACAAAAATATTGATAATATATTGTTATCTAGACTCGCCTTTCTGCTAATTGTGGAAGGAACTGAAGGAGGAACCTAGACTCACGTCAAATATCCAACCCAACTGTGGCCTCTAGTTGTTGAGTACGTTTCACCGCTGAGTCAAGAATGCAAAAATATTGATAATACATTGTTACCTAGACGCTTCACCGCTGGGTCAAAAGGAGAAGCTGGGCTTGGCTACACAAATATGCGAATTTGGCTCCCGTCGTAGGAATCGGCTTAACTTTCCCTTTTCAAAAAAAAGTGATATACTTATCCAACTAGCCTATGAAATTTTTTGTTCCAATGAGCAAGATGGTGAAAGGTGTTGTTCCATTATTTTACTAAGACTCACAATTCACACGTATAGATTCAAATACCAGATAATTAAAGTGAAAAATTCACACAAATAACTTACCCCCACTGTGGTTAGTAGGAATTGAATTCTAGTTATCGGGCAGAAATCAATGTGTCATGTTGCTAGACTATGCTACAGTTGGCACTTATGGTTAATTTAGAAATAGATGGTCATATCTACATTTTTGCTTGGGTCTTAAGTTTTAGCATAAATAGGTTGTATTAAATCAGTTTGCTAGGGATAAAGCTCGTGTATAAAACAAGGCATTTGCGAACTTGATTTTTTTTTTTGAAAATGAGGGTTTAACTGTTTTCACAATTAAACAAAATACTTTTCTTATCAAACAACAATCTTGCTAAACGCCATCTTAATTGTCTAACAAAATAAAATCAATCTATTCAACACGCGCACTGAAACTTACTGTAACTAAATCCACCTATAAAAAAACACTAGACACGCAACAAAATTACCTTCTTCTGTTGGGTTGATCTCGACTAACGTCTTCCGAGATTTCAGGACTCCACTCGCGCCCTGATCGGGGGCGTAACCAACTCTATATAGTTTTGGTCCCGATCACCAGCGCTATAAAAAGAAAACTTAGGGTTTTCGGCAGTTTTCGAGCACGAGTTGTTCAAACCCCAAAGAACCCACACATATCCGATATACTAACAGCGCTAAGGTGAACGAAGGCCAGAACCCTCGTCGTCTTCGTCCCCGTCGGCATCGGCCATCTTCCTCCACTACATCAACTGACTACCTCTCCATGGCTTCCTCTTCTTCGGGTATGTGACGCTTCCGCACTAATGTATATTTGTGTTCATGATTAGAGCCTAGGGTTAAGACTTTAGATTAATGCAGTGATGTAAAAGGCACCCTAGGCGGCCGCCTAGGTCGCCGCCGAGGCGGCGCCTAGGCGGTGGGCGGCAGCCGGCCGCCGCGACTTGGCTCCTCGGCGGGATGCCAGGCGGCTGGGCGGTCGCAGATGGGATTAGGCGGTCAAAGGCGGGCGCCAGGCGGCGGCAAACCAGGCGGGCGCGGCGGCGGCCGCCGAGGACGCCTAGGCGTGGGAAGCGACATAAGAAGCACGAAATAAACGGTGCGGGCGGTGACATTTCGACAGAGCGCGCAAAAGAAAAGCTAGGGTTGGGCGAAAAGCTAGGGTTGGGGGAGCCGCACCTCCGCGCGCCGTCGAACCGCCGGGTCCCTCTGCCTCCCGTCCTTGCCGGAGCAGCCCCGAGCTTCTCCTCCGCCTCTGGCCTCCCCCTTCGCCGGATCCGGCCCGGATTATCTCAGGAGTCAGGACCCAGGTACTGCATTTCCTCCCCTCCGCCTCCCCCTTCGCCTCCGGCCTCCGCCTCCTCCTCCGCGGCTCCGGCCTCCGCCTCCCCCTCCGCCTCCCCTCCGGTCTCCCCTCCCCCTCCGCCTCTGACCTCCCCTCCGCCTCCGCTGGGCTGCTGGGGAGCTCCGGCGATGAATCCGGCTGAGCTCTGGGGAGATTGAGAGGGGAGCGGAGTGGAGACCCGAGAGGCCGAGACCCAAGCGAGAGGGAGAGGCAGAGCGGAGGGAGCGAGTGAGCGACCGAGAGGGAGACGCGAGAGGAGCGAGCGACTTGAGGGAGTGGCTCGGCCGCACGGCTTGCGCAAGGGTGAGGTGTCGGCAGTCGGCTGGAGCCGGCTGTCGGCACAGGAGGAGACTGTCCCATTATTTTTTTAATTATACTGATTACTGATTAGTGAACTAATTTGATGATGCATCATATACAAGAGGACGAAGATTGACTCATTTCATCATCACATGTTCACATTATCATGCTTGCTACCTTAACTATGTTGTGTGTTTGTAACTTGTGAGAAAAACTATGTTTATGTGTGTTTAGTTGCGTGTATTTGAGATTTGAGAACAATGCTTATGTGTGTTTTGTTATGAACTTCATAATTCATTACGTATGTTTTATTATATTGCTATCATTTCCTTTATTCTTTTCAATTTACAAGTTTGAAGCACAAATGCACAATAGTTATTCAATACAAAAAACTCACACATTGCTTAATGTGCAGGTTTTACAATTATATATCAAGCATTTACATCAAAAATTTACATCAATGGATAGAGAGCTATCATTGTTGCTCAAGGTACTAATTTTCTTCATTTAAACATCAAATACATATATATATATGATTGCTTATCTTTGTCTGCTGTCCTTATTTTTGATTTAACCGCCTAGGCCCCCTGGGCGCTAGGCCCTACCTCGCCGCCCGCCTAGCGCCTAGCGCCTTCTTGAACATTGGATTAATGTTTAAGCTTAGAACAACCTACATTGTGGTATCAGAGCCACCCTAGAACTCTTCATGAACCCTAGTTAGCACCTCCCGAATACTGGATTTTGGATCTAAGGTTTATTTGGCTTGGGTAAGAAATTAGAAGGAGAGGAATCAAGTTCTTACAAATCCCTATCAAATCCCTTAACCAGAACTCTAAAAATCCCCGAATCAAACGAATTTGGGACTTACGGGAAGAACAAACAAAAAAAGAGGAAGGGGAGGACTTACGGGCGCCGCCGCCGTCGCCAGCATGCTGCTCCGCCTCGCGAGCGCTGCGCCGCCGCCGTCGCGCGTCCGCAAACCGCCCCGCGTGCGCCACCTTGCTCCAAAGGGCGCCGCCGCCTTCCTCATGTAGCCGCCGCGCTCTGCTCAGGGCCGCCGAGAGCCGCCTCTCAGGCGCCGGCGCCGCTGCCTCTCGGGCACCGCGCGCACGCCGTCCTGTCGCGCCGCTGCTACCGCCCCTCCCGCCGCCTTGCACCCCGCGCGTGGGCCGCCGCCGCCGTCGCCTGTCCACCTTTTGCGGGTGCAGAGGAGCCAAATGCCCCTAGGGTTAGGGTTCCCTCTTTTTTTGTCCCGGCCGGATCTCAATCACAGCCGTTAGTTTTAATCCGGCGGTCAGTATTCCCTAGGCAGAATGCTTTTGTGGGCTGTGCATGTGAGTTTTTGGCCCGTACGGGCATTTCAGGCCACGGGCTGTGCGCGGTTTTCCAGCCGGGCGCGCGAGTGGGCCCTGTGCGGGATTTTTTTTGGCTGTGCGGAATCTGCTCCCGTACGGGAGTCTTTACGGGCCATGCGCAATTTTGAGCCCGTGCGCATTTTGTTTTTTATTTTTGTTTTTGTTTTTTGGGTTGCGCAATTTTTTGGACTGAATACAGTGTTTATGGGCCATTTTATTTAAGGCCAGCTGCAATAGTTTTGTCTGAATATATTCCTTTTCAGTGCTTTTTCCTATGCTTTATGTATCTCTTTTATGCACTATTTTTTAATTATTTTTGGTAGCCCAAATTTCATGTATCCCTACCATATTATTATGTATAATCTCCGATTAAAATTGAACCAACGAGATATTTTACTTGTGAGATTTTTATGATTAATTTTGGCATTATGTATACATATGGTTATATTCTGACCAACGTTGTTTATAATCATATGTCGCCATATAAAATTACGTTCTTTTTCATTTTTCTGCCCAACGGTGATATGAATTAGAACTGTAATTTGCATGTTATTAATAAGACCAACGTAGGGTTAATTCCATGCAACATATATCTTGATAATATTTCTAATTTTTGCCCTTTTATTTTGAAATTCAGCAGTTAATGCTTCAAACGTTGCCGCCACTATTGATAACATTGAGCAGCTCACGGGGAGCAATTTTCCCACGTGGAAAGAACGAATTCATGTTGTCTTTGGGGTTTTGGACCTCGACTATGCCTTAAGGGTAGCCGTTCCTATTTCTCCCACCGAAGGTGAGGAGAATTTTGATGAGAAAAAGAAAGTTTATGAGGCTAATGCCAAAAAATGGGAACGGTCTAACCGCTTATCGCTCATGATCATGAAGACCTCTATTTCAGTCGGGATTAGGGGAGCAATCCCCGATTCCGAAAATGCTAAGGAGTACTTGGCTTCAATCGAGGAGAAATTTAAAGACTCCACTAAAGTTTATGCTAGTACTTTAATTCAGAGTCTCTTGACCAGCAAATATGATGGGTCCGGCAGTATAAGAAAGCATATCATGATGATGACTGATATGGCAGAAAAACTTAAGGGCATGGACATGGCAATCTCTGATGGTTTCCTTATCTATTTCATTATGACCTCTCTTCCTTCTGAGTATACAGCTTTTAAAATTAATTACAACACTCAGAAAGAGAAATGGAGCATAAGCGATTTGATCGCCATGTATGTCCAGGAGGAAGAGAGAATAAGAACAGAAAAGAAGGATTTTGCTTTGCATGTGGGCGGCTCTAACAAAAGGAAGTTCCAAGGGGATTTCAAATCAAAGAAGAAGCTGCATTTCTCCCCTAACTCAGACAAGTTCGGGCCTAAAGTGCACAATGCACCTAAGCCTCCTATTGCTCCCGCCGGAGCATCTAAAGGGGGAGAATGCCACTTCTGCAAGCAGCCAGGGCATTTCCAGAAGGATTGTGCTGGTTTCCTAAAGTGGCTCGCCAAAAGGGGTAATGATACAATAACGTTTATTGATGAAACTCTTTATGCTGATTTTTTGCTTAGTTCTTGGTGGATTGACTCAGGTGCAATTGTGCACGTTACCAACTCTTTACAGGGATTCCTTACCGCGAAAACACTAAGAAAGGAGGAGCGAAGTCTTAGAGTCGCAGATGGAAAGGAAGCTGAAGTTGAATCAGTTGGATCTGTTTCATTAGCTTTAGATAGCGGCTTCATGCTTCGTCTTAATAATGCAGTTTATGTTCCTTCCATCAGGAGGAATTTGATTTCAGTTTCTTTATTGGACGATGAAGGTTTTAAATGTATTTTTGGAGACAATAAATGTATTATTAAGTTTAATTCAAATAATGTTGGTCTTGCCTTTAGACAAGACAAGCTATATATGCTTTCCCTTAATGAATCTCCTATATCCTTGAATGTTTGTGATGTTAAGCGTAAAAATAATGATGAGACTTCTTCAAAACTGTGGCACTGTCGTTTAGACCACATTTCGAGGGGGAGAATGGAGCGTCTCATTAAAGAAGAAATTCTTCACCCATTAGATTTCTCTGACTCAGACCACTGCATTGATTGCATTAAAGGAAAATATGTTAAGCAAATAAAGAAGGGAGCCACTCGCAGCACAGGACTCTTAGAATTAATTCATACTGATATTTGTGGTCCTTTTCCTGTGACATCAGTGGATGGTTTTGATACATTCATCACATTCACTGATGACTTCTCCCGTTATGGTTATATCTTTCCTATTAAAGACCGATCTGAATCACTTGATAAATTTAAGATATTTAAGGCTGAAATTGAAAATCCGCACAACCTAAGAATTAAAGTGGTAAGATCGGATCGTGGGGGAGAATATTATGGAAGACATGCCTCTTATGGGCAAATACCTGGCCCTTTCGCTAAGTTCCTTCAGGAAAATGGCATCGTTGCCCAGTATTCTATGCCGGGCGAACCTCAGCAGAATGGTGTAACTGAAAGACGCAATCGTACACTTATGGATATGGTACGGAGCATGCTTAGCCATTCTAGTTTACCAGTTGGCTTGTGGATGGAGGCACTAAAGACAGCCGCACATATTCTTAATCGGGTTCCCAGTAAATCAGTACCTAAAACACCCTATGAATTATGGATTGGGAGAAAACCGAGTATGAAATATTTATGAGTGTGGGGTTGTCGTGCTGAAGCTAAATTATTTAATCCACACATTGGGAAATTAGATCCTAAGACAGTAAGTTGCCATTTTATTGGGTACCCTGACAGATCTAAGGGGTATCGGTTTTATTGTCCTGATAGGATAACTAAGTTTGTAGAAACAAGGCACGATGTGTTCTTAGAAAATAACGAGGACCTGGAGCCCAGGAAAATAGATCTTGAGGAGAAGCGGATTTATGTTCCTACACCGCTCATCCCAGAGATTTTTATTCCTGTGCCTCAGGCGGTTGCACCTCCAGTAGAGAATACTGTTGTTGCACCCACTGTTGAGGTCTCTGAAATCCCTGATGTTATACCTAATGAAGAGCCTCAGCAGTCTCCTGAAATAACTAATGAACCTCTTAGAAGATCACAGCGGGAGAGAAGATCTGCCATCCCAAATTATTATGTTGTCTACATGAATGAGGATGTTAATGATATAGGGAAGGTAGATGATCCCACCTCTTATAAAGAGGCCATAATGAGTGAACATTCTTCTAAATGGCTTGAAGCCATGGAGGATGAGCTAAAGTCTATGAGCACTAATGATGTATGGGACTTAGTAGAAATTCCTAACGGAGTTAAAACAGTAGGCTGTAAATGGGTCTACAAAACCAAGCATGACTCTAAGGGAAATATCGAAAGGTTCAAAGCAAGGCTTGTAGCAAAAGGCTTCTCCCAAAGAGAGGGGATTGACTATAATGACACTTTTTCTCCTGTCTCAACTAAAGATTCATTCAGAATTATTATGGCACTTGTAGCTCATTATGATTTAGAGCTGCATCAGATGGATGTTAAGACGACATTTCTTAATGGCGACTTGCAAGAAAGTGTTTACATGGCTCAACCGGAAGGTTTTGTCGTGGAAGGCAAGGAGCATATGTGATGTCGACTTAAGAAATCCATTTATGGCTTAAAACAAGCATCGAGGCAGTGGTACCTCAAATTCGATAAGATTATAAGAAGTTTTGGCTTTAAAGAAAATGAAGTTGATAACTGTATATATGTTAAGTTCAAGGGGAGTAAATTCACCATTTTAGTAATTTATGTGGATGATATCTTATTGGCCAGCAGCGATAAGGATATGCTGTTTGAGACCAAGAGATTTCTTTCATCTAATTTTGATATGAAAGATCTCGGTGATGCCTCTTATGTTCTTGGCATTGAAATTCACCGAGATAGGTCCAAGGTATATTAGGTTTATCTCAGAAGTCATACATTGACAGAGTACTGAAGAGATACAATATGCATAAGTGCTCTGGCTCGCCTGCTCCTATTGTTAAGGGCGATAAGTTTGGGACATTTCAATGTCCAAGGAACCAATATGAAACTGATCAGATGAAGTCGGTTCCTTATGCTTCAGCTGTCGGAAGCATTATGTATGCTTAGGTATGTACACGCCCTGACTTAGCTTTTGTAACCAGGATGCTTGGCAGATATCAGTCAAATCCAGGACCTGACTACTGGAAAGCCGTTAAGAAAGCTTTGCGTTATATGCAAGCTACTAAGCATTTCATGCTCACATATAAGTTTTCTGATAACCTTGAAGTTATTGGTTATTCATATTCAGATTTTGCGGGATGTGTTGATACTAAGAAATCCACGTCAGGTTATATCTTCACACTCGCTGGAGGAGCTATCTTGTGGAAAAACTCCAAACAAACCCTTACAACATCTTCAACGACGCAAGCTGAGTTTGCGGCATGTTATGAGGCTACCGGGCAGGCTGTATGACTTAAGAACTTTATCCCGGGACTTAGAGTGGTAGACAGCATTTCCAAACCACTCACTTTATACTGCGATAATGAACCCGCAGTCTTTTATGCAAATAACAACAAGTCAAGTGGTGCTGCCAAACACATTAACATTAAGTATCATGTTGTGAAATGCCAACTCCCATTAAGTATAATGAATATCCATTTCGAGATAAGATAGTAGACTATAGGTACTGGGGTTATATGGCACCTCATTGGTCATGCAACACGTTGCCTTGGTATGTTGTTTTATTGAGAATGGGCTTATGATGTTAGCCTCACGATCAAAGGGGAGAATGTTGGGTTGATCTCGGCTAACGTCTTCCGAGATTTCAGGACTCCACTCGCGCCCTGATCGGGGGCGTAACCAACTCTATATGGTTTTGGTCCCGGTCACCAGCGCTATAAAAAGAAAACTTAGGGTTTTCGGCAGTTTTCGAGCACGAGTTGTTCAAGCCCCAAAGAACCCACACAGATCCGATCTACTAACGGCCCTAAGGTGAACGAAGGCCAGAACCCTCGTCGTCTTCGTCCCCGTCGGCATCGGCCATCTTCCTCCACTGCATCAACTGACTACCTCTCCATGGCTTCCTCTTCTTCGGGTATGTGACGCTTCCGCACTAATGTATATTTTGTGTTCATAATTAGAGCCTAGGGTTAAGACTTTAGATTAATGTTTAAGCTTAGAACAACCTACATCTTCTGGTCATTGCCTCATTGGTCTCGCGACTTTTTACAAGTTCAAATACAATTTTAGCGCTAAGGCAGCCTAAGGTGATATTCATATTCTTCCTTGCGGTAGTGCTGATGCATAAGATTAATGGTTCATCTCCAGAAAATTCAGACAATGCCGATGGGTAGATATACAATCAAACGATATTCTAGTGGTCTTTCATGCAAACTGCAAACCGAGACTGCAATATTGACATAGACAAAAATGGTGTTTTCAAATAGTAAGATAATTGTAAATGGGCCTATGGGAAATATTGACTTGTAGAGGGGCTAACTTGGGATGCTTTCCGAAGAATCGAAGCCTCCACCAGCAGCCACCCGCAGAAAATGTACTGGGGCAATGTACTTTCCTTGTGCGAAACCCATTTCCTGTATCAATTCCGTTTCTCAGAATAAGCTGTATCAATTCCGTTTCTCAGAATAAGCTGTATCAATTCCGTTTCTCAGAATAAGCTTTCGCATTCATCTTCGACTTCTTTTCTGACATCTCATCCTACATTCAACGAAATTGCAACAGAAGAACGCAGCAACACAGGAGCGCCTGAAGCGCATGGAACACGTAGCGTTTACAGTAGAGCACTGAGCACACAGGCAATTTTGGAGAAATTGTGGCAGAAAAGGGGAACGAAGGGAATGGCAGAAAATTGTGGCAGTATGCTTGTGAATTGTGATCAGTCCAGGGCAACACTTTCGAGTTTGCGCGGGCCACGAGAGTATGGGACATTCTACAAGGAGAGTTACAAACTTATCCAAGAGCACATGCATCAACTGAGACAACCACAAAATACAAACTGGGTTAGTTTTTGAACCCTGTTCAAGAAATTTGGTTAGCTGCCATTTTGTCATGTGGTCATCTGTAGCAGAAAGCCATCCTGTTTCTACATCATCCTACTGTGACAGGAAGATGCTCACAACTAGCACCACTATGTAAATTGTGACGCAGACGAAGGTTGCTATCTAATGTCATTTCCAGAGCTTGACAAACTTATCATGACTTACTGAGGCAACCAACCCTGATGCATTTGATGCTGCTAGGGCTGCTATCAAGCCGTCATGGGCGTTGTTGATGGTCACAGTATTCTTCTCCCTTATGTCCCAAAGTTCCAAAGACTGCAAGGTACCAGTGATAGAAACAAGCACAATAAAAATGTGATCACAAAGATTATTAACATGGATCTGACAAAGATGCGAGAGAACTTGCCTCATAACAACCAATTACAAGCAATGATGGATAACTTGGGTGGAAAACACAACAATGAAACTTGTTTCCACTGCTGTTCAACTCATGCACACATTCGCCGTCACTTCCTGAAGTAAATGACCACACCTTGACAGAATCTTCACTGACAGAGGCCAGATAGTCACCCGCAGCATCCCAACAAATTGACTGAATAATCTTGATGTGCCCCTACACATGAACAAAAGTTCCAATTACAGCGAGTGCAACACAGAGTAATGCACAACTTAATTGCAATACCCATATGACAATGTCAAGTGATAGCATAGCTGCTGACTTGGACACTTTGAACTGTGAGTCAGCAACATAATTGAAACAAAGGGTAGTCATTCATCAAAGGCAGCCCTAGCCAAGCGAGTGCCACAGTGATCTAATGTGTAATGGCAATGGACCTTCTAGCTAAAATCTTGGACCAAGATGTATAATATAGTTCTGCAATTATATCATCAAATTTTGAGAAATTCCCATAGAAATTCCAGCATACAAGGACCTATTAAGTATTAACTGGAACCTGCCAAGCCAGTTGAACTCCCAAATTACCAGCACAAGTATTGGCAAAACTTAAGTATTGAATTTCATGCACCAACCAGTTCAGCTGCTGCGCAAAAAGTGGGTAGTATACTTCAACATTATGTTTAGTACACCCGTATCTGGTCAAGAACCAAAAAATTGCAACCAGAATTTATATGTGGATGGTTTTATTGGCATTTCCCAAATTGGTACAAGACAATGCCGGTAACCAAACATTACTCTAATGAAAGCATGGCACAAGCCCAGAAGAGTCTAACTTCTTGATGACAGCTTCATCAACCTAAATCAAATCTGAAAAATAATACTGGCGAAGCTAGAATTAAGATTTTAAAAAATGTAGCATAACATACACTGCAAATAGCTAATATACAAGGAATTGTGAAAACAACTCCAGGATGTATTTGGGCCATTTGGCTATGATCTCTGTTAACCAACCTGCAAAGGGCTCCTACAAACTTGTAGTGTTTCTGCATCCAATATGGATATCATCTTCTCCGAGGCAGCTGCAAGATATTTTCCTTGGCTAGGTTGAAATCTCAACTGAGTTGCACCTCCCTGGGAAGACAAGATATGACACGGTAACAGGAGAAAATTTGAGCATGCCATCAACATAACAGTTTTTATGAGCATTAAAGAAAAAAATGTTTTGAGAAAGAATAAGTGTTGCATACATTAAAGACCTTAACATAGAGCACACAGCTACCGTTATTTATGCTCCAGCAACGCACTTCCCCATCACTATCACAGGAGCAAATGATGTCTTCTTTATTTGGGTGAAAATCAAGAGATATAACAGATGCTGAATGACCTGTGAAAGTACGGAGCGAATAATCTGGCTGCGTATAGTCAAGTCAATTAGTAAGTGCATTTTAAGGTGTATAACTAATTCTCAAGCAACATTGCTGTAAGACAGCCAGTAATGGAAAAATATATACATTGTCAGCATCCCAAACCCGCACGGTTTTGTCAAAGGAAGATGTAGCAAGGCGAGTTATGCTTGGGCTAAATCGAACATCTGTAATTAGCAAGGAGTGCTCTTGTAATGTAGATTTAGGGTTTAGGGCATCAGTAAACCATAAAACAGCCTGAAAAACATAAGAGCAAGTATAAGCATGCAGCTTTTTTAGCACCAGTAAATTTACAAATTACTTCTATGTTAGCATCCACACCTTTTTATCATGGCCTCCGGTGGCAAGCTGTTTTCCATCTGATGAGAAATGGCAACAAATAACCTTGTTTGTACTCGCACGGCCTTTTGCAACCTCAGTAAAACCAGACCCTGCAAAATAGACACCAAGCAATGCATTCACCCCCTCCAAATAATTGCAACAAAGCAGAAGGAAACAGAATTCCATGGCACATTGGCACCCACTACATATAGAACCATATATCACTTCTAGAAAGGACATGTAGCAAACATGAATCCTAAAGCAAATACATCCCCGCAGAAGGAAACAGAATTCCATGGCACATTGGCACCCACTACATATAGAATCATATATCACTTTTCTAGAAAGGACATGTAGCAAACATGAATCCTAAAGCAAACATGAATCCTAAGGCAAATACATCCCCATCTGTCCTTCCCAAAACTGCTATCCTCCTCTTTGCCCCATGTACTAAGCTCAAAGAAATCAATTAGTCCCAAAGCACACCACCTGCTCGGGGGCATCCAATCCCTCCCTATTACCCTTACCATCATCACCACTCAGCAGCAATGCCTCTATCCTCAACCAAATTACAAGATCAATGCTAGATACCACAATTAATTCTGAGGGAATTGTGCAAAAGTTTACAAAACTTTGTTACTTCGGAGGTGCAAGCTAGAGTGGGAATTAATACTGAAATGTCAAATTCAACAGTTGATTGACAGTGAGCTTGGTCGGCTGCTGCTATGAGGTTTGGAGCAGAGCAGGTAGCTTTACCAAGGCATGGAGGTGGCTCAGTGGAAACGTCCCTAGGGATCTATGGTTTCTTCGGTATCTTCAAGCTTGCCACTGGTGAGTCATGATGAAGACTTTAAGCAAAGAGGATGTAGTAGTTTTTGGGAAGGAGATGTGTTTGGTTTGGAATCTTTCTAGTCATGCCATATGATACTATATGGCATGGGATGCCATATGATACTATATGGCATGGGAGGGATGCCATATGATATTTTTCCAAGTAGAGTGTGCTTTCCTACCATTTTGCTCCCATAAGGCCAACACAAGTAACATAGCACGCTTAGTGTTAAACTGGTAAGTAATTAACAACAGCAGAATCAAAGGCCGAAAAGTGTTACATCTTTAGGCAAAGGATATGCTATCAAGCCATTTTTATTTAACAAGTAATCAGATACAATATCAAACTTGCTTAAAGAAACAATGGAATTGTAAACTTGTTAAAACCAAGAACTGCACATGACATTCCAAAACAAAAGGCATGGGAAAAACAATGATAGTTATAGGTAAAGCTATTTGTTCTCACGAATGGTCAAACTCAAGAAGAACCAGGGGCCAGAGGGAAATAGAAACATACCTTTACTGGCATCCATGCAGCGTCCCATGATTTCCCGAGGATCCATGTCCTCCTGTGATAAAAAAGATTCTACATTTTCATCCAAGGAGCCATCTTCCAGCAAACGGTCCACATCACCCTGAAATTGAGAACATCTTCATCTTGCTGACAAAGAAATGTGCTAATGGCACTTTTAAAAGGGAATGTCTGATTTCAGGACATAAATACCAGTGGGTTTGTTGGAGAGGTCAAGCTTCCAGTGCCATCAGAACCAAACATCATCAATGGTTTCGATGGACCACCATTATGCTGCAGCTGTGGCATGGACATTACATCTCCTGGCGTGTGAGTGGAAGGTGTCGAAGGTGCGGAACTTGGAGATGGCCCAGCAGTGTTTGCTGTTCCTGAACTATTAGCTCTACCAGATGACGAGACAGGTTTCTTTCTCTTCTTTGATGCCTCATGAACAACAAAGAGCACATTGTAAGTGATTGAACCACTCAAATCAAGTCATTCTCCAATTTTCCAATCTAAAGCAATTGGAATCAATTCTAAATATTTTCTAACAAATTATAAAACCATATGTAATAGTGAAGGCCTGAATGGGCATATCCATAGATAATTAGGTACAGAATACCAGAATAATTCTTAAAACAAGTGCCAAAGTAGCATATCAAATATTCTTCACAGAATCTGGGAAACAGAAGACGGCTGATGTGGCTTTACAATGAATACTCCTTTCATAGGTTACCCTAAATGTGTGTTTGTGCACAGAATACCATCTAACACTTAGCAAGCAGCCAAGCACTCAGCTCAGTAATTGTATGTGCCGAGTTAAAAAGTAGAACCAAAATGAAACGCACAGCACATTATAGGCATTGCTTGTATCTCAAGAAAGAGGCAAACAAATGATAGATCTATAAACATTAGGGCCATCAATCCTCTAGAATGCAGCATATAACAAGCAGTAGTATGTTAGGTTTAAAACAACAATATCAACATCAGCATAGAAACATTGTATTTCTATAACAATAACATACTTGGTCAGCTACTCCAAAAGAGTTTGGCATGCTTCCATCAATAGGCATACTTCCAACTCCTGGCTTTTCCTGTTGATGGAGAAGCTGGTTTGACCTTTGTGACTGCTGACTGGAAACTGTAGATTGCTGAAGCTGCTGCTGCTGTTGACTATGACTTTGCTGTTGCAACTGTTGTAAATGAGCAATTTTCTTCTACTACATAGAAACACCCATATAAGGATATAATAAACTAATGGAAAGGAAGGTAGTATTCTGTTACGGGTTGTCATCGAAGGAACAACAACAACAATTAGTCTAAAGCCCAGTTATTCAACTATCAATATTACTGGTTTAAGCTTCTTTTTTGGGTCAGGTTCATTTCATACAGGCAGTATGATGATGAGAAAACAAGTCTCCGTGAGCTGACAAAAGATAGCTAGGGTCTCTTGTCTCCGTGAACTGACAAAAGAAGTGGCCAACCAATGGTTTCGGCATTTGACTGACTACTAAAGCCTTCACTCACCCATAAAATCAACAGAAACCAATTCACACAACGCCACACCTGGCCTGAGAATGAATGGGGTGCTTTCCAAAACCTAGGATAACTGATTGGTGGCCAGAAACTACAATAGCTAAAGAACAATATGTAGCACACAAACATGTGGATATAATGCTAAAAAGTTGTAATTCTAGATGGTCGTCTGCCCAAAAAGAGATACTTGGGAACATATTCATTGCCCTAACATACTCACAAGACAGACTGAACAACTAATCCTTCTAATACTCATTTCATACTGCATCCTCCTCATATCTTAATTATCTTTTAAAGCACTGGCTGTTAGCAGGAGGCGATCTTGGTCTTACTGTTTTCCCTAAAAAAAATGAAGGGCGATCTAATTATTCAATTAGCTGTGCATTCCATTACAGAACCTGCCAGAATACAATTCTGTCAACAAATGAAGTACATTATGAAACTGGATTTTCAGAACTTCAAAGAAAAGGAACGGGAAGGTCTAAAAACGAATAGGAGGAGGATTATTCTCTATTTAGTTCTTAAATGTTTGAAATGAAATATGTTATAAAGGGAAAATATTTGACTATTGGTGAACAATAAAAAAATCTCAATGATAGGAAACTACAAATGCATATGTTTCATTTTGATCAGATCGGAGCAGAACTGCAGAAGTGCCATTTGGCTAGGATGTTCCCACTCCATCCTTCCCTCAACAAATTGGGTATACGGCCTCTATACAGTAAGAAGCTAAAAACATGGTAATTATTATTACGACTTTAACTAAAGTAAACATTATACTTCATAGAGAAAAGCATATATTTTGGATTAGCAGAAGAAAATTATCATTTGCAAGGCAGAAGAAAATAATAGGGCATACCTTTATTAACATATCTATATCAGTACGTGATCCACCACTTTGATCAGGAGAACCAATATTTGGAATAATGTCGCCACCACTTTTTGTCTGCCCATCCCGCCCAAGGGCCATATTTCTATTGCTAAGAAGCATCCTTAACCTTCTGGTGTCAACATCACTAGCTGCAGGGGAAGCCATATTTTGCTGTGCTTGCATCAAAAGCTGCTGCTGCTGTTGTGGAGTTAGAAACTGGAGCTGTTGAAATTGTTGTGGAGATTGCATAAAGGACTTCTGCTGCAGAAATCCAGAGCAAAGTTGGTCGAGTCCCTATGAAGGTAAAAAAGGAATACGTTAGAACAGAAGTTGCAAGATAGCACCCATGATAGCATAATCTATGTCAATCACACGATTTGCACTACTAGAAAGCTACATAAATTGCTGCTTGCGTCTTGAATTGATGAATGCACAACGCAGATATGTTTTTGTAACATTCCAAAGATTTCATTGTACACAAACTGGCAAAATTTGCTTATTAAGGATACCGCAAAATCAGAAACGGGACTAGAAGTTGGTGACAAGAGGGGGGAACATGTAACGTACAAGGGCACGGTAAGTAGGCAAAACGATCATAAGGCTTCCTCAAGCAATGCAACCATTGTGGTATATGGAGACATCAGCAATTTCGTCCAGGACGGCCGACAAGGCCACCCAGCCATGGTTCTGTAGTTCCGCTACTGCCCAAAATGTAATGAATCTGGTGCGAGTTGCTGAGTTGAACTTTATCAACACTAGTGTTAGATTTAGTAATCTTGTTTTAGTTTGCAAGTCGTAGTCGTAACAGAGTCGGAAGTCGGAGTCGTGTACGAGTTGGTAGTCGAGTCAGTCTTGGTAGTCATGTATGATTACGACTCTATCATAGTCGGAGTTCGAGTCGTAGTCGAACCCGAGCCGTAGTTGTAGAGCAAGGTATAAAAGGGCAGAGCATTGTAATCGAGACAAAGCGAGTCGAAGCCAATGCGATCGGTATGATCGAGAGGCAAGGAAAAGGAGAGAGCGATCAGGGTGATCGTAGCAATCGGTGTGATCGAGAGAAAGAAATAAAGAAAAGAAAGAGCGGTTTGGCTCTGGGAAATTATCGAGTATTGAGTTCATCGTGTGTTCGCAGACGTGGTCGTAAACGACATATGACCACGGCGAGCGGAGGATCGCAGACGTGGTCGTAAACGGAGTTACAACCACAACGACGAGCGGAGGTGTCCGCAGGTGCTAAAGGTGTGGTCGCAAAGGAGTTACGACCATAGTCACAGAGCAGAAAATGTGGTCGTAAGTATTATGACCACAGCGAGAAGGTGTGGTCGTAAGCGATCATAGCAGGGAAACATAGTCGTAAAGCATTACGACCACAACAGTCGACAGAGTCTTTGACGTGGTTGATAGTATCACAGCGTGGTCATAATCGGGTTACGACTACGGCGATCGACCGTGGTCGAAGGAAGTGCAGCGCAGCGGCAGTGAATGTGGTCGTAACTTCTGCTGAAGTTACGACTACATGGTCGGAGCAGCGAGTGATCGGAGAGGTCACAGCATGATCGTAACGACTGTCAGGGTGGTTGGAGAACCAACATAGCGGTCGTAACGGCATAGGAGGAGGTCATAGCCTCTTCAACGTAGTCATACGGCTACAGGGAGTAGTCGTAGCGACTAGAAGATGGTCGTACGACTGCAGTGAGTGGTCGTAGCGAGTAGCGACTAGAAGGTGGCCGTACGGCTACAGTGAGTGGTCTTAGCGACTAGAAGGTGGTTGTACGGGTCCTGGGAGTGGTCGTAGGACTGCAACAAGTGGTATCAGAGCTAGTTGACTTCGGTTGTGAAGAACATGGGAGACAAAGCGAAGGCTCAGGGTGGGCTATTCTCCCTCTAGTACCCTCTCCTGACGACCGACAATTACCCGGTGTGGGCAATGAAGATGAAGGCGAACATGTGCGCCCAGGAAGTCTGGGGTGCAGTCAATCCGAATGAGAAGGACAAGGAGGTGGACGACAAGGTGGATCAGGCGGCTTTGGCCCTCATCTACCAAGCGGTGCCAGATGCGATGATGCATCAGCTCACCGGCAAGGAGACGGCACGGGAAGCGTTGGAGACGCTTCAGACGATGCACGAGGGCATTGATCGTGTCAAGGAGGTGCGGCTCCAGAATTTGTGGAGCGAGTTTGAGAACCTAAAGATTCGTTGGCAAGCTGAGTTCGTTGTACAATCATATTTTAACTCTCTTGGCTACAAGATGGAGGAATCTGTGGCAGTGAAGAAGTATCTGCACGTGCTTCCGAAGAAATACATACCTGTTGTCGCAACACTTATGTACTCCCCCAATTTGGGCAAAAAGATGATAGAGGAGATCACCGGCTCTCTCAAGGTGCATGAGGAGTTACTTAAGGGGTTTCAGTCGCGCAATGAGTAGGCGTTGCTAGTAAAGAGAGATCTAAGAGACGGTAGTGGCTCATCAAACAACTGCGGGAGGTGGCGCAGTCGAGGTGGCCAGAGTGGCCGAGGCGGCAGGGGTGGCCGTGGAGACAAGGCTAGGCAAGGCGGTGGTGAGAGATCCCGTGATAAGTCACGTGTCAATTGCTTTGAATGTGGCGAATACGGGCACTACGCGTCTGGATGTCGTAGCCATATAAAGTGTTTCAACTGTAACGAGTTTGGACACTATGCTTCAGATTGCAGAAGCAAGAAGACGGGGAGGTGAACCTCACCAAAGACGAAGAAGATGACGAAGCACTAGTATTTCTCTCATCATATATTGAAAAGACGCCATTCATGGTGATTGAGAAGAACGTAGTTCCAAAACTATGCACGAAGGAAGGTAGCCACGATCACACAGATCAGTGGTACTTGGACAATGGAGCAAGCAACCACATGACGGAAGATCTCGCCACATTTTATAAGCTCGATGAGAAGGTTTGGGGCAAGGTCAAGTTTGGTGACGGCTCCATGGTGGAGATAAAGGGCAAAGGTACGATGATGTTGCAATGCGAGAATAGAGATAAGAAGTTGTAGACAGGAATTTATTATATACCAAGTTTATGCAACAACATACTTAGTCTCGAGCAGATGATGGAAAGAGGGTACAGGGTGGTGCTGCAGGATGAATTCTTGCGAGTGTATGACAAGAATAGAGATTTGTTGATAAAGATGAAGAGATCTCCTAATCGGTTGTACAAGATTTCTTTGAAAACTTGTAAACAGGTTCGTGTGGAGAGAGGCAGATGGACGAGGTGCAGAGGCAACAGGGGGCAAAGGCTTTGAGGGTGGTGAACCCCACACTGGCGTAGCAAGCGGTGGCTTGGGCGCTAAAGGCGGCGTGACCCGAACACAGCACGCAGTAGTCGTAGTAGGCATGCGCGCAACTGATGCAGAGGGAGGTCGAAGCAGCAGCTCGAGAGCTCTCACACGTGCAACAGAAGGTAGTCGTTGGCTTGAAGCATGGGTCCTGAGGAGGCGGGAAGGAGCATAGTGTGCAGGGCAGAATCATGGTCACAAGGTGTCGAAGCAGTCGACCGGGTCCAAGGAGCAGTGGTTGAATGCAAGATCATATGCCAAAGGGAGAGTTGGTGCTAGTGGAGGAAGAGCGGGCAAGCGCTGCAGGTGGAAGACGACCAGACATGGAAACGAGGCTGAAGAGATAGCTGTGGGAGCAGGTGCTCCAGCTCAAGAAAGCATGCAACGAAGAAGCAGAAGCAACAGAGGTGATTATTAGAGCTAGTAACCTTGTTTTAGTTTGGAAGTTGTAGTCGTAACATAGTCGGAAGTCGGAGTTGTGTACGGCGAGAAGGCGTGGTCGTAAGCGAACACAGCGGGGAGACGTGGTCGAAAGCATTACGACCACAGCAATCGACAGAGCCTTCGACGTGGTCGACAGTATCACAGTGTGGTCGTAATCAGGTTACGACTACGGTGATCGACCGTGGTCGAAAGAAATGCAAAGCAGCGGCGGTGAATGAGGTCGTAACTTTTGTTGAAGTTACAACTTCGTGGTCGGAGCAGCGAGTGATCAGAGAGATCACAATGTGGTCGTAACGATTGTCAAGGTGGTCGGAGAACTAACAGAGTGGTCGTAACGGCACAGGAGGCGGTCGTAGCCTCTTCAACGTAGTCGTACAGCTACAGGGAGTGGTCGTAGTGACTAGAAGGTGGTCGTACGGCTGCAGTGAGTGGTCGTAACGACTAGAAGGTGGTTGTATGGGTCCTGAGAGCGGTCGTAGGACTGCAACAACTAGGTTTCAATAT
Source organism: Dendrocalamus latiflorus (assembly GCA_017311315.1). Classification (NCBI taxonomy): domain Eukaryota; kingdom Viridiplantae; phylum Streptophyta; class Magnoliopsida; order Poales; family Poaceae; genus Dendrocalamus; species Dendrocalamus latiflorus. Next base: position 29,581,704 of record CM029665.1, on the reverse strand, counting down.
TTCATATTATAGCTGTTTATAGAATATCATATCCCTCGCTCCCTCCCTCCCTCCCTCCATGTCCCGACCAGCCACAAGAAGGAAATTTTCAAGTGCAGGTATACAGCACATGAGTAGAGGGGCTACACTTGCAGTTCCATGGACACCAACTAACTCATTTATTAGATATAACCATGCCCCTGAAATATGCAGTCGTGTCAAGCATGTGCTCGATCCCCCCAACATTAAAGGAGAGGGCAGCCTAAACCAAATCCAAAATAGGAGCATAAACGATAAGCAAAGCATATGCAAGATAAGAATTACTCCCGTCAGTTCAAAAAAAAGTTGTTTTGGACATCGACACGGTCCTCAAAATTTAACTTTAACCACTACTTGCTATTGTAATATATTTGTTAAACCTAATAATATTATGAAAGTACTTTTCGAGATGAATCTACACATATGATTTTCATACGTCCAATCTAAACATTCAAAAAGATATTGATAGCCAAACTTTCAAGAGTTTGATTGCATTTATCCCAAAATGACATGTTTTTGTGAACTGGAGGGAGTAGTATATAACCATAAGTATAGCTTACCGTGAGTGGCCAACCTTTCAGAGTCAAATTGCTTCCACCCTGATTAGATCCTGTTAAAAACATCTAAATTTATTTTCAGAAAATAAATCACCAAAAATAGTAATAATCTCCTGAAGAAATTCAGCCAGAATAAAAACTCGCATTATAATTCTTGAGTAAGAATACAATACAAGTTGAAATATAAATAGTTGACTGAGACAACAGCAATTCCAGGCAATAGGCTGGAAGAATATTACCTTGGACACCAATCAATGATCCCTCAGGACCTGCAGCTCTGGGTGTCAAAACTGGATTGATCTCTGTTTTGATATTCTGCAAAGAATATATATGATGAGAAACAAATATTGATAGTGCTTTCTGTTTATTTTCTCTTGTTGTTTTGGAGGTGGGTGTAGTTAGAAGTGAGAAGCCGTAGGAAAATCTAAGTAACCTAGTAACCTGTTCTGGCGTAGGCAGGTGCGGGCTTCTTGCCTGAACTTGTTGCAGAGTGCCTGAAAAGCCACCAGCAGTTCCATGCAAAATTTGCCTATGAAAGGTAGATGTCAACACTATTTGAAAACAAATGTACCACAAGTTACTTTCTAGATGCTACAGGATGCAGATCATCCAGTAGTCAACATCAACACTTAATCCTTACTGGTGTGATTATTTTTCTTACTCTATTGGCCTGATCATGATTCATGAGTCATGACAGGTCTTAGTACTTGACTATTCAGAGCAAAGATACATACCTTATACACAACAAAAAAATTGTAAATTTACAATGGAATACCTAATAAAATTACCTGTTCTCAGATTTGAAAAATGAATGCACATATACAAAATGCAACATTAGTCTGTTGTTTATTCACAGCAATATTGCAAAAGTACTAACATCTAAATATAAATCTATAGCGTGAATAGAAGTGTACAAGTGATTAATCCTCAAGGTACAATCAACAGATGAAAAGAACAAGTTCAGAATATACCAAGTGTAGAATATACCAAAGTTTCCCTTGCAAAAAAAGAGAGAATATACCAAAGTCTAGGAAAAGGGCCAGCCCCAGCCCAGGTTTATACCATATGTAGGATTCAGATCACAATTTTCTCAAAAAGAGCGTTGCACTCAAGAGCAAGCTAGATCTTATGCAAGTAAAGTTTGCCAATGCACATACAAGTACAACTCAGAAGTTCAGAAAATACCCTGAAGATTGTCCGCTTGCAGCTGATTTTAACAATGATGCTTGGTTTGGATCAAGCACTTGCCCAGCATTTTCACCATATATTTGCTGCAAATGAAGTTTTCATACCACAAGGAAACATTTTACCGATTTTTGTGAGGAATCAATTAAAACACAAGAAACAAGATCTAGCTAGGAGTGATACCTTCGTGGATGCCTCATCCAAAGAATCTCTTTGAGGAGGGAGCTTTAACCTCTCCTCGTACATTTTTGCTGCCATAGCATTCGCAGTGGCTGGGTTTTGTCGCATTAAAGGATCACTTCCAGAAAGTCCACTTGTAGTACCATTAAGAAGATGAGAACCATCTCCTCGCTGCTGCTGCTGCTGCTGCTGCTGTGCAGCTCTCTGTAACAACATCTGTTGCATTTGTATTTGCTTCTGCTGTTGCTGCTGCTGCTGCTGCTGCTGCTGCTGTTGAGGTAGTTGTTGTTGCTGCTGCTGATGGTGTTGATGTTCCCTTGCCTTCATTAGCTGAGTCTGACAGAGTACAGTATAGTTGAATTAGCATTATCCATTCAGGAGATATCTTCTAACTAAGGATTTGTTTACATATTTTGTTGGAACTGTAGGCAATACATAGGTCTGCAGTCTAAAAAAACAATAGTTTCGAACCCAAATACTTATAACAAATATAAAAGAGACCATTGACAAGGTAAAATTGTTATCAACCCTAACAGGACTAAAACAATTAGCAGTCCACACAGGATCCATAAGAATAATATATAACGTGGCAACTAGCATACTGCATTTTTTAGTAGACTTAAGTTGAGTTTTGAATGGTATAGCTATCTTAGCTGTAGATGGTATTTGTATTCAACATAAATTTACTGTGTTGCAACCTTGCAGGAAAGGCAGAAAGGAGAGCCCAAATTTAACATCCTTATCTCATAGATAGAAGATTTAACCGTGATCAATATTTTTTTAAAAAGCATAGATACATACCTCAATATATGATGATGCAACATCTGAATGCTTCTCATTTGTTCGTGCTATGAATATATCCCAAAATACCGACCACCATTCAAAGAGAAAGCCACCAGGAGCATCAATTGCTGCAAGAAAGATAACCTCATAAAGTGAACAGTATCATTGAACATCAGTGGCAAAGATAAGCCTACTCAAATAGCTTCATGGCAACTTGCTGGGAGATACATACCAACTGGATCTGATGAGACCTTCCCTTCTGTTTGGAAGGCTTTCGCAGTTGCCTGCAAATTTCTCTTCACAAAATAGTCATATATGTAGACATCCAGCCTGTTTTATTAGACAATCAATCATTAAGTCCTTCTGACGATGGATGTTGAAACAAACAAGTTTTCATTCACAGGTACATTGCCATTATAAACGGAATAAAAGGATAAATAACCGCAATACTCCTGCATTTTCTTTCATTTTACGTTCCATCTTTGATGTTCTCGGTAACAAATCATGAGCTAGAAGGAAACAACGCAATTTCTAACGTGTTTTATTCTAGCGCTTCCAAAACTGAGGCCTCCTCATGTTTCCATTCACATAAAGTACTTACGTACATTGACATGCTAGAGGGGCGGAGCCAGAATTGGTCCACAACCCGGGCTGGCTAGTGCGTCCTGTGGGCGGGGCACTTCGCACCTTCTAACTTGTTGCAATTTCTCTACGGTGTTTTGTGGGCTTTTGGTCCTAGGCAAAGGCCCTGGCAGCCCTGGCCCTAGATCCGCCCATACCATATGTGCTTCCACAAATAATTACAGAAATCACCAAGTATCAGTAGTCTTGTGAAAAGTGTAACCTCGTGAACCAAAATGAGCCCTTTTGCCTTAAAAAATGCAGCCTTTTGTGAAATTCTTAAATGCCATAGCAAAGCATTAAAAATCCGCAATTGCACACCGGAATGTTCACCAAACTAACAAATTCTATGTTCCACCACCAAATTGAAACACAGCGCTCGCGCAACCAAAGACCTAAATAGTTCCTGAAATGACTCGCTCAATAACCCCTTGCTAGCTCTCTAGATTGGCTATACGAAAAATTAAATCATTAGATTCATCGTTAAAAATACTTTTATAATATAATAATTTTATTAGTATATTTTAGCATAAAATTATAAAAAGTATCGATCAAATCGTATACGGGAAAAAAAATAAAAAATGTCAAGAAACAAAATAACTCTTCCGCAAGCCGAACGAACAGTCTAGCCTGCTGAAAAAAAAACAGAGCAAACGAATACCCTCCAAAAATGAGAGCTCCCCCGAAACCCTAGCGCCCAAGCCCACATCTACTCCCCTCCCACTCGCAAGTCCACAAGGTTAGATGCATCTTATGAACCCGTCCCAGTCGGAAATATACCCAAAAGAAAAAAAAAACACTGAAACGCCGCGAACACCAGCCAAGCTGCGCCCAGGAAGCACCATCACCGCAGCACTCCACGAATCAACAAAAGGAAGCAAGTAAGTAATCAAACGATGAGCACATATATCCTCACATCTTATCCGCCTCCCAGTTCGTCTGCGACATGGCTCCGCGCGCGGCGCACAAACCGAACCCTTCCTCAGAAAACCCAGAAGGCCCCACGAGAAGGCCAGGGTTGTGCTCCGGCTTCTGCTCCGCCTCAACCGCGGCGACCGAGAGACTCGCGCCCCGCAGCCGTACGCCGGGCGGTGGGCGCGCGGCTCGAGGCGATGGATGCTACGCGAGGCGCGAGACCCGAGGCGGAAACCCTAGAGGCGGCTCGGTGGCGAGGAAAAGCGGAGGCGAGGGGAGCGAGAAGGGGAGGAAGCGACTGCAACGGCGGGACGAGAGCGCGGAGCAGAGCAGAGGTGGGAGAGAGAGAGAGAGGAGGAAAACAAAACAGGAGCGAGAGCTTGTGTGTGTTGTGCGCGAGGGGATCGGGTGTGCTGCGTGCACGAGAACTTCTTAGGTAACTGATGAGATAGGAACCGACGTGTGGGCCCTAGAGGATTAAATCAGGCGATGGGGCCTGCCGTCAGCTACTGTTTCTGATGCACCGTACGAGAGCCGTTGGTACGCTTAGCACCGTTCTTACAGAAACAGAAGGAAAGGGATGCTAGTGGGGCCCAGGGGACAAACAAAATAATGGCGGTACGAGTACTAGGGAATTCGCCACGGCGACAGGAGTGAAATGACACCGATGTCCCTGTGGAACAGTTTATTTATGAAGTATGAGGAGTCAAACTTGAAAAATAGACATGTTGTAAGAAGAGCCAAAATAATTGACTTGAATTATGCGTATCAAGACAAGCATGTTTCAGATGAGATACGAGAACAGTCACCTCCCATAACCATCACAAGAAAAGAAAGACAATGCAATGTTTTTTAAGATACACAGATTGATATAGGTGCCATTCGGTTGGACTGAAATAAGTTGACTTATGATTGAAATTGTACTGTAGCTGACTGAAATTGTACAGTAATTGACTAAAATTACAATGTAGCTGATGATGACTTATTTGATGTAGCTAAATTTAAAAATAGAAAAAACAGATTAACATATCACGGACAATGCAAACGAATACGGGAAAAGTACTAGTAAAAAGCTCAAAAAATCAAAAAATAGAAAAAGACAAAATTTATGAAAAGTGAAAAATAAATCATAAGCTAGAAGTTAAAGCCGAAATGAGCAGAGTAAAGTTGGCGGGATAATAGAGAGAAAGTATGCCTAAGGCAACATGCTAGTAAACAAATTATCAAAAGTAGTAAGTATTTGAAAATCGAGAATACATACAGTGTAACAAGTAGTAATATTCGTTTCATAAAAATTACCTGGTAATATTGTTAATTGCAATTTACAAATTTCAAAGAGAAAGCAGGACACTATTGCAAGATGCAGGTCACAGAATGATAAGCCATTAAGCCTCATAGCTGACGGATTGGGAGGGGTATAAATATTCAACACTTGACTGATCTGGAGGGGTATAAATACGAAGATGTAGGAAGACGATAAGCCTCATAGCTGGCGGAATGTTTGTTGTTAATAAGTTCATCTCTCTCTGCAGGTCATTCAATGACCTGTTTTTTTTCTGTTTTTTAAGATTATCAGTGGATACTATTTATTAGGTTAATAAATTATAGTAAAAATTATAAATTTTATTCTAAGAAAGTAGAGTCAACTTTTAAAAAAATAATTGATGAAAAGTGATCGCCATGTGTGTGATGTGAAGATTGAATGATGAAAAACACGCGATGCCAGACGTTAACCACACTGGATGAAAGCTTCTGATCTAATCCTTCACTATCTTCACTATTTCCCCTCCAAAAATTATTTAATTTCTACAGCTTTAAGTGGTAAGAATATTTTGCATGAGATGCTTAACCTTTCTTTGATTAGTAACGGATTACATGGACACGCACGGCAAACTGGCAGCGAAGAAACTTCAACCCGACAGGACTGAGGAGGAATCAGGTTTTCTGGTGATGGATTTGACAGCCGCCGGGCAAATACTCACGAGAGCACCTGACCTTCTGCACAATAAACAAAATGCCCTTGCTGTCAAATCATCCTTAGTAGTTTTGATAATTTTTTTCCATCTCATATATTTTACTTGGCATATATAAACTCGTTCAATTGACCAAGCCATCCTTACTTATATAATGGGTGGGATAGAAATTATTTTTTATTAACTTATGTTTATACTGTTTATAGTAACTAACTTTTAAATGATATGTTTTTTAAAAATAAAATTAATAGAAAGATTATAATAAAAAGTATGCTGAGTTCAGTTGTACCGGTCAAATTCGCATACGATTATTTTTTTATACATATTACTTAACAACTAAAATCAAATATTTAAATCATAAATCATATGTAATCAGTCAAAAAAAACCTACGCATAGACATAGAATTTTTCAGGGCTAGGCAAGGACTTATATCTATTTTCAGGCCTCGTAGTGTAGCTAGGTTTGGGACCGACCACCCCATTTTGTGAGCTGTACGGTTCAAATTTCAAGTCAGTTCCATTGACAACTCGTATCATTGCAATTTTTACCGTCTATTTGGAATGCATGAATGTTCCATAAGAAATAACTCAATTCATGTAGGAATATAGAAAACTCCCATCACGTTAGAAACACGAGAATATAAATGCAAGTGAAATCATATCATTTCAAACATGCCCTTAACGGTTCCTTAGTGGGCTTAAGGTTCGTTCCAAACGACTTCAGCTTCAAACTTTTAAATTTCGGCGTTTTGATCTTCTTTTTTACTTTTTGGTTTTTCTTTCCCTTTTTATTCCTTTGCATTTGTCCCAAAACATATAGCGGTATTTTCCATATTTTTTTCATTATTATTATTTATTATTTTTTTTACTCAAAAACAACAGCGGCTACAATACAATTACCTCACAAAAAGCCAATAACCATGGCTGCCAGCTGTTTAGAGCACGCCCTAAAAACACCAAGAGAGTGAAATCATAAGTAGGAAAGTTGAACAAGAAAAGAAAAGGCAATGGCTACTTTGATTGAGGCTCGTTCACTCTGGTTTTTAGAAGTTAGAAATCGAAATAAACATATTGGCTTCTTAATTTTTTTTGTTTTTGCTCTTTGTTGTTTTACATTATCTATAAAGAAATAATAATATTTTTATTGTAATTAAATAATTATAAAAAAAATTAACAGCTGTTTCAGTACAATTTAAACAACCGAAAGCAACAGCTGTTTCAGTACAATTTAAACAACCGAAAGCCAAAACTTTTAACACCGCTTTTAGCCAACACAAAGATGATGTACCCGGTCAAGTCACAGGTCATAATAGGTAGCGTCAAAAGTAACATATCATTATTTGCACGACTTTAGACCGAGCAAAATATCTCGCCTAGTCTTCCTAAGAACAGAATTGTACTAGAACTTGTTCTGGACCAGCGGGGAAAGGGATAAAAGGACATAAGTCTATGAAGAAACAAAATCACAGAAAACCCCCCTACTTATTGGGAAGCAATTCGTGCTTCTACTAGGAGTGTTTATGTCATTTTTCCATTGAGAAGACAGGGCGCAACACTGCGAATCACAGCTCACAGGTTAGGTTAGTCTTTTTTTAATTACAATTTATAGATTTTAATTGTAATTTATAATTTTTAATTTGTTTGTGAGAGAAAGTATGAAGTAACAGAAATTTATATGTGATTTTGACCGATATAAATAAAGTCACTACAGTGTGTACTATAATTAATTTATAGACTTTACTTTAAAAGATATTTTATTTAAAAATTAATTATTGTAGAAAAGTTAAAAAGCAGTTTTTTTTTAAAAAAAGTGAAAGAACAGCCCCGATACCACATTGGGGAATCGATCGCTGAAATTTTTGTACGGATAACCCATTTTTTATTCGAAAATACAGAAATATACCCGCGACAAAATTTTTTACACAAATAGGCTCGAGTCGCCAAAGCATTGGGCGATTTACGCTTGTCGCCCCACCAAAAAGCGACTTATAAAGAATCTGGTAACCGTTGGGCGATTAAATGCAATCGCCTCCCCGTTAAGCGATTCAATTGAATCGCCCCCCGTTCGGCGACATAAAGAAGAGTCGCTTAACGGGGGGCAACTGCATGTGAATACAGCCCGACGGCCAAGCCCTCTTTTCTTCCCCACGCCTGCTCGCCAATCTACCTCTAGGCGACTGCATGGATCCTATTAAGGGTTTTGTGAATTTTGTAATTTGAAACTCGTAAAAAATGTGGTATAGTCACATATACTGGTAAGTCACACAAGAACTGGTATTTAATATTTGTCACATTACTTGATATAGAAATAATTTTCTATACGAAAAGAAGTGATAATAGCATTGTTTGAATTTAAATGAACTTTATAATATAACGCAGTAACATGCCACGTATTTATCCATTACATGCATGACATACACCCCTCACTCCCCACCCTAAGGTGCTCCATCACCGCGCACGCGTCCTGCCATACGGCCCCGCTTGGCCGTCCTCCGGTGCAACGGATTACGAGGCGGCGGGTGACGAGGGTCCGAAAAAGTAAAACGATCAGGTGGGTTTCACACCCGCGGCTGCGCCGGTGGAGTCACCTGCACCTCCGGCTGTGTGGCCTCCGGTGCATCGGGGAGGCCACTGCTGGAGAGAACCTCCGGTGCTGCGTCGGAGGACGGCCCAGGCCAGTTCGCAAAAAACTGGTCCACCTCGATGTGGCCCGGGGAGAAGCATCCCTGCTGCTGGTAAGGACCTGCAATAGTAATATCGTTAGTTCGTTGCATGTCGTCTTAGGATAAAAACAAGCTCGGACGATGCGTACCCGTACATGGCGCCATGAAATCATCCGTGTGGAAGCCGGGGATGTACGTAGGTGTATGAGGCCGTGACCAAGCAGAACTCCCTGGCTGGTCCGAGGGAGGTGGACGTGTCCACGTAGAACTCCCTGGCTGCTCCGGGGAAGGTGGACGTGTCCATGTACTACCTCCGGAGTAGTGCCACGCTGGTCGGGGTGGCACTGGTGGTCGGGGTGCACTGGCCGTAGGTGTGGAGACCACCGGTAGCCTCGTGCAGGACAGTAGGCTGACGATACGTCTACACCCTGCCTCCATCCGTCGCGCAAAGCTGACGACCTCCTCGCGGGTCAACTCCCCACCTGTGCCCCACCTCTGCACTAGTGCGGAGGACTCCGACCACATCGCGGCACCGACGTCAGCCTGGACAAAAAGACATAGAATGGTCCATCATCGAAACGATATTGCCATTTGAGAATTTTTGAAATTACAAGTTACGTACCGCGATGTGAGCGTCGTGTGCGAAGTGCGCAGGGTACGCGTCTGTCGGTGCGATGACGTGTGGGACAGGTGGGTCAACGACATGTACCAGCCTGGTACGAGTCCGCCCCTGGTACCAGATGAGGTACTCCGCGTAGTCGGCTATGTCATATGGCCGGTCCTCCTCCACGCGGTCATCCAGCGCACCCTCCCACTGCGCAATCCAGGGCTGCATCCTCCTGGACCAGTCTGTGCCTTTCTTGACGCCCTTCGTGTTGTGCCTGTTTATGGAACCATTACGTAATGTAAGTACTTGCGATCACAATAGTAAGTACGTACAAAAATATCAGAAGCGATCACTCACGCGTGCACGCGCGGCGGAATCGGCAGTCCGACTGGTACAGGAAGTGCCTGCCGCAGCCCAAACTGCCGCATGACTCGCTGCGGTGCGTAGTCCTCCACGTAGATGCCGTACACGAGCTTCCGGCGGGTCAGCCAGAAAGCCTGGTCACGCCAGCACAATGCAGATAGCCCGTCAGGAGCACGGGCCTGCACTGCCTCCGGTGCGTACGGCTCCCAGCGCACGTCGGAGTCTGCGAGGCGGTCCAACTGCTCCACGAAGGGGTGGTACGCCCGCGTGACCTGCACGTGCGCGAACTGTACCTGCAAGAAAGGCAAATTATTTTAGTACGACGATCGTTAAAAAGTTGACTACGATAAAATAAAACTCACTCGTCGACGACACCAAATAGAACCCATCGTCGGCCGGTCGATGTCTCCCCCCGCATACATCTCGGCCCCGTAGGGACCCATGTCGTCTAGTACAGGTCGTCCGAGACTGAAGCGCTCAAACGACCACAACTGCAGCAGCAGGGGACATCCCGTGAGGATCGAGTTCGCCTTAATCCTCGTGCACGCATCGCACAGGCCGCGGTACGTCGCGGCAAGTGCGGCCGATCCCCAGCTGATCTGGACAGCCTCGCCGTCCGCAATCGCCCTCGCATAAGCGATAAGGCGCGCGTCAACGGTGTTGCCGTGGCTGGTGGTGAAGAGCACCCAACCAAACAGCCACAGCAAGTAAGCCTCCAGGTGGCGCGCGACCTGGTAATCGTCAGCATCTGCAACCATGCGCTCAACCTGAATGCGAACAAGTTTTTATTAGTATGTAATTGCACAAATAAGAGTTTCGAAGACGCAATCGACTTGAAACACCACGTACCCGGTACTGTGCCAGCCACCTCAGCGTCGGTCCATGCTTCTGCCTCTCGTCGAAGATGTGGTGCTGATCGGCCGGTGGAAGGACCCCCTGGAATCTGCCGAGCAGGTCATCGCGCCACTTGGCGGGAGCCTCCGGTAGGAAGGCAGCGTCTCCCGCGACCAAAAGGCCAAGGAGTACGGACACGTCCTGCAGGGTCGGCGCCATCTCCCCGACTGGTAGATGGAAAGTGTGCGTCTCGGGCCGCCAACGGTCCACCAAAGCCGTCAGCAGGGAACGGTCGAACGGGAAGCGTCGTGATCGCTCCACTCCCGCCTCGTCCCCCTCCCCGGCCAAGGCACCTCCGTCCTCATCTGTGGCCTGCACCATCCGGGCAAGAGGGAGAAGTCCGGCATCCCGCAGCCTGCAAATAAAGTGAAGGTCAGCATTAAATATTTTTATGGTAATGCTAAAACGTTGGTGTAGTGCAAACCTGGCAGTCCAACGGGGGTCGAGTCCCCAGGCCACACGAGGTGTGCGTGTCCGGACCACTCCCAGCTCAGTCGACTCGTCCGTGCTCCCCGGTGGCGGCGCACGACGAGAAGCGCGGTGCACGCGGTCCAAGTGCTCATCCAACAGCGTGTACTGCCAGTCACCCGCCATAACTGTAAAGTTATCTAAATGTAAATTTGTACACTACATTTTCTACAATAATATATGAAAAATATTATACAAATTTTCGACACAACAATTTTCTACATTTAAATTTTCTTCATTTCAATTTTGTAAACTGCATCTACATTTGTACATTGAATGATCTACAATAAATTTCTAAAGTAAATTTTCCACAATAATACATTACAAATATTATACAAAAAATATATTTTTCTACATTTAAATTTGTACATCTAAATTTGTAAACTGCATCTACATTTCTAAATTTAATGTTCTAAACTAGATTTTCTAAACTAAATATCTAAGCTAATTTTCTAAACTAAATATCTCAACTAAATATCTAAACTAAATTTGTCAACATTATATCTACACTACATTTTCTAAACTAAATTTATCTAAACAAATTTTGTAAAGTAAATTTTCCACAATAATGCATTACAAATATTATACAAAAAACTATATTTTTCTACATTTAAATTTGTACATCTAAATTTGTAAACTGCATCTACATTTCTAAATTTAATGTTCTAAACTAGATTTTCTAAACTAAATATCTAAACTAAATATCTAAGCTAATTTTCTAAACTAAAAATTTTAAACTAAATATCTAAACTAAATTTGTAAACTAAATATCTACACTAGATTTTCTAAACTAAATTTATCTAAACAAATTTTCTAAAATAAATTTTCTAAAATTAGGAAAATACCTGCAAATCCCGCGGCTTCTCCTCCTCTCCCTCTCCTTCTCTTCTTCCCTCTCCTCCCCTCTCCTTCTCTTCTTCCCTCTCCTCTCCCTCTCCTTCTCTTCTCTTCTTCCCCTCTCCTCCTCCTCTTCCTTCCTCTCTTCTGCTCTGTCTTCCTCGCGCGGCGGAGACTGAATGGCGAGCAGGCGTGGGGAAGAAAAGGGGCTTGGCCGTCAGGCTGTATTCACATGCAGTCGCCCCCCCGTTGGGCGACTCTTCTTTATGTCGCCGAACAGGGGGGCGATTCAATTGAATCGCTTAACGGGGAGGCGATTGCATTTAATCGCCCAACGGTTACCAGATTCTTTATAAGTCGCTTTTTGGTGGGGCGACAAGCGTAAATCGCCCAATGCTTTGGCGACTCGAGCCTATTTGTGTAAAAAATTTTGTCGCGGGTATATTTCTGTATTTTCGAATAAAAAATGGGTTATCCGTACAAAAAATTCATCGATCGCTGATCTTTACCAACGGCCAATGGCTGGCTGCCACGTACGTCAGTAAACACGAAAAATGCAAATTTGAGAGAAAAATCAGTAAACAACGTGATCATTGATCTCAAACAACGGGAATAGCGTGATGGAGTCGTGGGTTTAATGCCTTTATGTACATTGTATGTCTTAGTGAGAAAACGTCTCTGCTGTTCATGAGGCTATGAATTAATTCTAGGATTTTGTGATTCGTGAGGTTATGAATTAATTCTAGTGTTTAGGAAAATTCTGATTTGTACGTGTGCATCTACCCTGTATTCTCAAATAGCATGCGAGCCGAGCACGTCTGCAACCCGGTGCCGTTGCGTTGGGTTATAGAAAGACGTTTTTTTTGTTCTTTTAGTTTTTAATTTCTTCAAAGTTGAAATAAACAAGGCTGTTTCTTAAAATTAATTATCTAAATAGCTATTTAAATCTAAAATTATATGTCTTATCTATATTGATGTCTCCACCATTTATTACTGCCTATACAAAGCCCCTCCAAGCACTATACTCTCAATCCTTTCCTTTGACAATGAATATAAGCCTAAAGTAGCCTAAACGAGGCCCAATTGAGCAAAAAAGGCTCATTAGTCTATGAAACATCCACCTCACGGCCCTTACCCCTTTATCTTTCACTTCACAGCTCTCCACCTAGACACAGCGACAGCTCCATGGCTCTACGCCCCTCCCCTCCTACCACTCCGGAACGTCCCAAACCCCATGAGGCCCTGAGGTCCACCTCCCTCCACTCCGCACTCGCCTCCCTCTCCCAGAACGACGGCAGACACAGCGGCCTTTGCGACGCCTTCGCCCTCATCTTTCGCTCCGAGCGCCAGTTGTGCCCTGCCGTCCAGTGGGCCCAGAGGTGTACGCGTCCCTCCTGTAGTGTTGCGTCACCGTGGGCTCCCTCCATGTGGGCCACTAGGTGCACACTACCACCGTTAAGTGTGAGCCCTGTTGGAAATCTCTTGAGATTTCTCACTCTCTCTTTTGTATTTTCTATATCTCTCAAGAAACAAATACAAACTCACGGGAGACAAATGGCTTACTTTAAATGGCTCGTTTATTTCATTCAAATAAGATACTTAAATATATACAATTTGACCACATGCGTAGGCTACTCACTCACTACTAACGATCATGCACTGATCTCTTAAAAACTCTCCACGATCCACATGACTCGGTCCTCTAACTACCACTCGACTCCGACTATAACCGTAATATGCACTCGGACGTTACAGTACTCTTCTGACTGCTACGGTATTATCCTGACTACTACTTATGACCATGGTGCCTTACGAGTACAGCTGCCTTACAACTATGGTTTCGAGCATTGCTACGACCATGACCAATGCAGTCTACGACTACAACCACTCACGACTACCACACGAGTACTCGACATGAGTCAATATTAGTTCCAACAATTTCCCCCTAATCTTGACACATCAATCTTCGATGCGTTCAAACATATTGTCTTGCCACACACAACAGTCTTCTTGTCTTGCCACACGCAGCGACCTCAATTCTCTTTTTGCCACACGCAACGGCCTTCTCTTCTTATGGACGCTGTCTTCCCAATGTTGATATCAACCTTGTAGCGCCCTCACACCACTACTCATGGCCTCCCAACGCGAGCGAGACAACATTGTTTGTGGCTTCTCTCCGCCAATCAATATCTCCTCCATAGGTGCCTTGCATGACTCATCGCGCCGTTGTTGGCCTCATGCCAACTCAATTCTAGGTGGTTTCGCATTGCCTCACCTTGCCGCCACCAGCCTCCATGTACCCCCAGTGGAGACTACTGTCGTCAGCCATGGCCTCCACCTCGTATGGAGTCTGCCACTGCGCCACCACTGGCCTCCACTCATGGAGTCTGCCATTGGTGCACCTATTGTCGAAGCTACCGCTTGCAGCGGCATCACTTGACGACCCATCACTATGTTACATCACGTCATCGTCGCCGATGTGCATGTCACATGTGATTCTGGCACATCGTGCTGGCCTCGCCATGGCCGCGTGGACCTTTGTCGTCGTGCCTCCTAAGCACTCGGTGCTGCAGCGGACTCATGGCTAGCACCTGCGCACCTCTGCCCGACACGCACCGTTGTGCACGGCATCATGCCAACCAGCGAGTCATCGCCAAGCAGCTTCTCTCGCACCTTGCTCTGTATCTTGAGGCTCTGATGCCACTATTGAAAATTTCTTGAGATTTCTCACTCTCTCTTTTGTATTTTCTATCTCTCTCAAGAAACAAATACAAACTCACGGGAGACAAATGACTTACTTCAAATGGCTCGTTTATTCCATTTAATTAAGATGCTTAAATAGATACAATCTGATCGCACACGCAGGCCACTCACCTACTACTAACAATCATGCATTGATATCCTAAAAACTCTCCACGATCCACACGACTCGGTCCTCTAACTACTACTCAACTCTGACTACGACTGCAATACGCACTCGGATGCTTAGACTGCTACAATACTCTTCTGAGTATGATTGCTACAATATTTTTTCGATTACTACAGTGTTCTTCCGACTACTACTTATGACCATGGTGCCTTACGAACACAGCTGCCTTATGACCATGGTTTTGAGCACTGCTATGACCACAACCAACATAGTCTACGACTACAACCACTCACGACTACCACGCGAGTAGTCGACTACCAACAGTACTCGACATGAGTCAATATTAGTTCCAACAGGCCCTACTACTGCTGCCACACCTACATCGACACCAAGCTTGCCATCTTCTACGCCCACTGTTGTGCCCTCGTTGATGCCAAGCGCATGTTCGATGCGCTTCTAGACAAGAACGCCTTCGCATGGGCCGCCGTCATCAGCCTATGGAACCGCACCGGATTGCACGCCAAGGCCCTTGTCGGGCACTCCACATTGCTCGAGGCGGGCGTTCCCGTGGACAACTTTGTCATGCCCAACGCGCTCAAGGCATGCGTGGGGCTCGAGCAGCATGGGTATGCATGGAAGGTAGGGTTTGGGGAATGTGTGTATGTTTTGAGCAGCTTGGCGGACTTCTATAGGAAGTGTGACGAGGTGGAGGATGCGAGGGAGGTGTTTGATGCAATGCCAGAGAGGACTGTAGTGAGCTAGAACTCGATGCTGATGGGGTATATACACAATGGGAGGATTGACAAGACCATGGAGTTGCTCTATGAGATGAGGGTCAAGGGTGTGGTGCTGACGAGGGTGAGTGTCGTGGGCTTTCTATCTACGACGGCGGATCTTGAGGCTACTGATGGGGGAAGGTTGGGCCACGCGGTGGTGGTATCGAGCGGTTTGGAGATGGACGTGATTTTGGAGAGCTCGATGATAAACTTTTACTGTAAGGTTGGGTTGGTGGAGGCTGTGGAGGTAGTATGTGAGCAAATGGTGGAAAGAGATGTTGTTGCATGGAATGTGATGATAGCGGGATATTTGTAGTGGCGTTAGTTGGTTGGGTTCAAATGAGTTAAATTGGTTGGGTTTTTGACTGGGTTGGTTTTGGTTGGGTGGAAATGGGTTGAAAGAATGAATGGGTTGTGTTAGATTGGGTTACCTCATAGAAAGGGTTGGATAAGGTTGGGACGAGTTTTGAAATTTAGGGTTGAATTGAGTTGAGAATGGGTTCAACCCATGATGTTGCAATATGGCTCAACTGTGGCCCATGGGTTGGCTCCACCCATAGGGCCCATCTACCATTTGGGCATTGTTGTGGCTACTGACCAAACAATAAAGAGGGGACTAGCTAAACAGCTAGTGAGTAAGAATAAGTGGATCTCCCTCCTCCTGCATCTCTTAGGGGTTTATATACATGAGTGGGGTAGGATGAGAAACTTTCATCCTACCCCTTAATAACTACAAAGGGCGAGGGTACATTGGTACATTCCTCTATATTACTGGGCTTATCATGTATTGGGCTAGTTGCAAGGCCCAGTCATGGGGGTTGGGCCACCCCCACAACAGTACTCCCTCAATAGCAAGCGTGGAGGTCCCGATGGGTGAACTGACATGACCAACTATCCCAGCCCCTCATCCCTTGACAGCAAGCGTGAGGGTGCCGACTAGAGAGCCAATGCAATTGGTAGCTTGCAGCCCCCTGAAAGAGGGTTCCTTGACTGATAGTAATACAACTGCAGAGTCCGTCGACAAATCATGAAAGCGGAGTCCCCTGCCGAAGCCAGGCCGTCCTGCCGAGGCCATGTGTATAAGACGGGCGGCAAAGTCTATCGTTAAAGGCGTGCCATCCAACCGAGGCGATGCCTATGGGGTGGATGGTTAAGTCATGCCCCCCATCAAGGCGATGCCTCCAAGGTGGACGGCGAAGTCTCCTGGTGAAGGCGGTCGTCCTACCGAGGCGATGCATATGTGGCAGACAACAAAGTCTCCCCACGAAGGCGTGCCATCCCACCGAGGCGATGCCTCCTAGGCAGGCAGCGAAGTCCTATGCCGAAGCTGGGCCGTCACGATCGTGAGGTGGTCGGATATTGTCTTGACCGTGAGACAGTCTGATGAAGCGTCTACAACCACTAGGAATGCGAGGTGGTCAAACGTTATCTATGACTACGAGGTGAGCGACGTGGGAGCTCAGCGCAGAGACCAGCATGGAGACCTCGTGACGGCTTGGCGCGGAGCTTGGGCATGAAGACGTCGCGACGTGGAGGCTTGGCATGGAGACCTCGCGACGTGGAGGCTCAGCACGGAGACCTCACGATGTGGAGGCTCAATTGCGGAGACTCAACACAGAGACCTCACGACGACTTGGCATGGAGACTAGGCGCAAAGACGTTGCGACGTGGAAGCTCAACGTGGAGACTTAGCATAGAGAAATTGCGATGTGGAGGTCTAGCGTGGAGACCTCGACGAAGTTGTGATGCGTGTGACCCATCCCCCACCCTACGGACTCGAAGTCGATGAAGTCGGTGATGAGGCGAAGCCTTGGCGCATGCGGCCCGGACTCGGAGTCGACGAAGTCAGCAGTGCGAGGATTTATACTCCGTAGAGGTTGTGCAGAGGCTATGGACTCCGTGCTTTGTTTATACTCCATAGAATTCACGTGGTGTAGGTCAAGCAGGGCGCGACGCATGTGGAGGTAGGGAGGCAAAGTTGCCATTCCCCTACGTTCAAAAAATGGCGCCCATGGAGGGCGGGCACGAGCGGCATAGGCTGCGAGTACTATGCACGCAGAGACAGGGAGACGGAGCTGCCGTTCCCCTACCTCGAAAAAGCAGCGCCCGTGGAGGGCAAGCTCGCACGATGTAGGCTGAGCAGGGCGCTACACATGCGGAGGTAGGAAGGCAGAGCCACTGTTCCCCTATCTCGAAAAAGTACTGCCTGCAGAGGGCAAGCTTGCACGACGCAGGCCGAGCAGGGCGCTACACACGCAGAGGTAGGGAGGCGAAGCCGCCATTCCCCCACCTCGATAAAGCGGCACTCGTGGCAGGCAAGTTCACACGACATAGGCTGAGTAGGGCGCTACACACGCGGAGGTAGGGAGGTGGAGCCGCTGTTCCCCTACCTCAAAAAAGCAGCGCCCACAGAGGCAAGCTCGCACGACGTAGGCCGAGCAGGGCGCTACACATACGGAGGTAGGAAGGCGGAGCCGCCGTTCCCCTACCTCAATAAAGCGGCGTTCGCAGAGGGCAAGCTCATGCAATGTAGGCCGAGCATGGCACTACACATGCGGAGGTATAGAAACGAAGCTATCATTCCCTTGCCTTAAAAAAAGGCGCCCGCGGAGAGCGGACATGAGCAGCGTAGGCCGAGGGTGCTACGCACATAGAGACAAAGAGGCGGAGCTACCATTCCCCTACCTCGAAAAAGCAGTGCCCACGGAGGGCAAGTTTGCACGACGTAGGCCGAGCAAGGTGCTACACATGCGAAAGTAGAGAGATGGAGCCGTCGTTCCTCTACCTTGATAAAGCGGTGCCCGCAGAGGATTGAACATGCATGTGGGTTATTCGATGCCATGAGTCCGAGAGACATGGTCATGTGGAAAGCGATGATTTCTGCTTATGCAGATCGTGGCAGGAGTTCTGATGTTCTGAAGGTTTTATATCAGATGCAGCTCGAAGGCATATCTCCACCTGCAGCATGTTGGGATTCTGTAATTTTAGTT
The DNA here is from genome assembly GCA_017311315.1 of Dendrocalamus latiflorus. Taxonomy (NCBI): domain Eukaryota; kingdom Viridiplantae; phylum Streptophyta; class Magnoliopsida; order Poales; family Poaceae; genus Dendrocalamus; species Dendrocalamus latiflorus. The sequence continues at coordinate 29,563,005 of CM029665.1, read as the reverse complement.
TTTGTGCAAAATGGACAGATTGATGAGGCCCTTGACATCTTCAACGAGATGTTACTAACAAAAACACCCCAATCTGCGCACATGGAGCCTGTTAATAAGTGGCTTGTCTCAAATGGTATGCATTTTTTTTTAGAAAACGGAATGTGTTGTAATGAATCTATGTTGCAAGATGCAGGAAGCAGAAACAGCACCTAGTCCAATATTTTTTTACGCAGCACTTCTTGCTGTTATAACTGTAGCCTCAGTACAATATGGAAAGGCAATGCATGCATGCATTGTTAAAAAGGGCCTATTATTGTCCAAATCCACGATACAATCGCTGCTAAACATGTATGGTAGTTTCAATGATAGAGGTACAGTGGACAGTTTACTAAGATTGCTTGCTACTGTACAATAAATAATGCAGGACGTCAAGAATGTGGTGCCAGTAAAATAGGACAAACAGCTGTACATGGTTACATAGCGTATGCACATACCAGCTTGTTCATATTCATCTTGTTCATATTCATCTTATGGCAATTCTAGGAATGAAGTATGGACTCAATCAGTGTGGTTGTGGAGTAAATATCTCTCGTGGCTATTGGCTAACAGACAGGTTTTTACGTCTTTTACACACTTATGTTAACATCTCTGATGTCGTACAGAGTCTGCATCTGATTTTGAGAGGCATTTTCATGAGACCAGGGGTTCCAATCAGAAAACGAGCAGCTTAAAGAGCCCGGACCAGAGAGTAAATAGTGCTGCTGTTGGCATAGAGCCCTCTTCGAAACTTGTAGCTACAGATGGTTGAATTATTTGCCTAGCAGCATACTGTTTGGCATCTGTTAACTATAGATAGCATGTTGACAGATATGCTGCATTTGTGATGTCTAACCACTAGATATGTTGACAGAAAGCTATATGAGTAAAATTCATAGATCGTTACCACTAGAAATGTAGTACAGCGAAAGTAGAGTTAAAACTGTCGATTCAATGAAGCACACTTCGATGTAGTGGAAATAGTCGATTGTCCTTTAGCCTATTTTCTACTCCTCGCGATCATCCTGATCAGTGCCGCAGTCGTAGCATCACCTCTACCAAGATCCACAGGTCCAGTGATGAAACGCTGTGTGTTAGTGTGCTAGCACCAGCGCGCATGGCAGAGGTTATGAGAGGTGGTGGCTAGGATTTTGATGGGTGTATTTTGAATGTCTCCCTCAACCCCTGCACTTCTTTTTATATAGCCTCCAATCAAATCCTTATTTGATATGATCAGATACCGTATCTAACTCAGAAAGCATTGGACTGGATCTTTATCTAATGTAAATAGAGATCGTATCCCACTCGGAAAACCTCCAACCGGATCCAATATGAGTAGAGATCGTATCCCACTTGGAGTCTGTCATCCAGATCTTTATTGTTCTGACCCATTAAGTGTGCAACACTATAGGTTCATGTATGTTTAGTCATGGATAAAAAAATTCATTTTCGGTCCATAAGTCGGTAGCGGTCATTAGCAGGATATAACGACTCCCAAATATACATAAATACCATATCAGACAAATATATATAGTGCTTATATACTGATCCCTTTGCCTCATAATACCAGATCAAATTCAAGGTAAGAAACGTGGCATCTTATGATAGCTCGATCCTTTACTCGAACATGTAGTGGATTACTCAGTTGTGATTGACTCCTTAACCATATTTGGCCCATGGTAATGCACTTTCTTAATCCAACCACATTAATGGGCCAGAGATATCTCTCCTGTTATATTGGAGGGGCAAATTCTATTTTGATCTCTCATATTTCTCCACATATTTCATAATAAATTCGAAAGCTATCTTTATGATCACCCAGTTAAGGAGTAGTGTTTGGCAACCCCAAGTAAACTATTACATATGTAGAAAACCGTGACGATCTAAGGTCTAAGGATCCTAGATATACTATATACGAGACAAACTGATGGCACTTAAGAATATAATAATTTTCACAGTGTCTCAGGTAGGTTAATCCAACACCATGTTCTCTAATATGTGTCTACATTATTGATTTGATATCCTCATATCTGTGATTCGTGAAACATGACCATCAATCAATACATGTACTGATCTGTAAATCATAATTGCCCCATACAATGACACAACATCAGTAATAATTTAGAATAACATCAAAACCTGAATAAAAAGTTTCACGAACAAATTATATACTTGTTGATCAATATAAAAGATATTTATTTAAAGAATAAAATAATATATTATTCAAAAAATTATACACATAAAAGTGATATAATTATCTCAATGATTATCTTTAGCATACCACTAACAAATTTGTACTGTGTTTTCGGGGACTGTTAGAAGACCAGGTCTAGATGTTCTGGACAAATTATTGTCTTAGTCCTTGTTAGAGCATGTCCAATGCAGACGCTTAGAGAGATGCTTAGCAATCAAAAACTGATTTTTATTGCCACATAGGATAGATAAGGTGCTTATTTTGAAGCATCGATGCTTAAATAAGCATCGGTGCTTAGTAGGTGCTTATTGTATAACTATATCTATTAATAGATAATATAACATCTAAGCACCCATGGAAGAGATGCTTGCATTGAAGGAAATAACTTTTGCATGGGCGCTTGATGATGTGGCTATATTTTCTCTCTTTAAGCATTCATATATAAACATCTTGCATTGTACATGCCCTTACAGTCAAAACAGTAGAGCAACTGTATATCCATACTGTAAACTGTAATATTCTTTAGCAAAATCAAGAACATCTTCCAACGGCAGCGAGCATGCAAAACCAAAAGAAATTTTTGGGCAACAAACAAACAAATAATCTAGTTTTGGAATAATTTGAATTGACTTATCCAAAAGAATAGATCATTGCACATATGTTTCGGATAAACGTAGAAGAATGCTTCTGCAGAGTTGCAAAATTACTGCGTGAAATGATAAATGATACTTTTATTGTCTGCTTACTTGAAGATTCTCTTCGGCTCTTCCTTTCGATTTTCCTCTGATAAGCATCATTTTTTTTTGCATCATTGACTGTAATTCCTTGCTTGCTTACATGATCTGAAGAAGAAACACCCAAACTTTTACACTGGGACTCCAAGCCTCTCCTCAGTAACTGTCATGATCGAGCTGCCAACTCGCATCCATTTCCACCTTGGCCCAAGTTTCCATCACCCTTCTTTTCCTTCCCTACCTATGTCACTCACTCACTATGTGACTGACTACTACTACTACTCCTCGATCTGCTTGGAGGCTTCGATATGCCTTTGTTCTGTTTTGCTGGGGAAGAATATAGCTGGAGTAGATCAGATCTTGCATATTCCCTTGTAGCGACCAGTGGTAGTGCCAGTGAGTGAGCCCCGTCGTTCGTGCATGATGGGCCACGGCTCTTGTGCGTTCCTGGTCAGAATGGCAAATCATGCCACCCATGTGCGCACAAGATTACACACAGGAAGGGTATATGCGATCTCACGACTCACCTGAATAATATGGAACGGCAATGGTCCATTCCATTCCATCAGGATCAGTGTTCAGTGGAGCACAGTTCTTGAGGCCTCTCTACAGGAGCGCAGAGAGCTCCAGGTCTACGGCATGTACTAGCTGACTTCTATCTAGGCTTATGACCGATCTTTCTGTTGGATGACTCAGTCCTTGATTGGCAGGTGCAGATATTTTCTATCTTTCCTGAGTGATTTCTTTGAGAGAAGACAGAACACTGTCTCGAGTGTTTTTTTTAGAAAATGGAAGATAAAACTTCCCGCCTCTGCGTTTCCGCATACAGCGTTTACATTATTACAACGTCTCAGCACCATTGTTGATGAATTAGGGAAACAAGGAATGCAAAAATTATGCAAAACAAAGTCTATTATTAAATTTCCATCCATGGGAAGCAAACAGCTCCAACGCAGTGGTCTCTAGTTTTCTGCTCACTGACTGAAAAGACTCCTTTGTTTCATCATCACGCTGCAGCAGTGCCCAAAACCGCAGCCAGTATGTTCCCCTGAAAATGGCCTGCATAAAAGATATATATTTGCAATTTGCAAAGATTAGATCATTACGACATCTCCAAATTGCCCAACATAAAGCGGCTACCCCAACCAGAATATCTTTCTTGTCTTTTAAATCGAAATTTGAAAGCCAACTCCCTAACATATGGGATACAGAGCTGGGAGGGGTTAACCCAGTAGCAATATAGACAGTCCTCCATATTGACTTGGCATGATGACAATCAAAGAAAAGGTGTTTAATGGTTTCATTACAATTACAAAAACAACACTTTTGACTGCCTTTCCAATTCCTTTTAATTAGATTATCCTTTGTTAAAATTACCCCCGCTGGAGATACCAAAGAAAAATCTTGATTTTTAGAGGAATTTTTAACTTCCAAATCAACTTATGAGAAAATGGCGTATTTTGATTTATCATGTGAAGATACATAGAATGGACCGTAAATTGATCATTCTTATGTAAGCTCCAAACAAACAAATCTCTCTCATCAGTTAAATTGATATGAGTGATTTTGGCCACTAAGTCTTCCCAATCATCGAGCTTATCCCCCACCAGAGCTCTCCGAAATGAAATATTTAAAGGTGTTGATCTCATAATATTGGCTACTGTATCATGCGGCCGATTTGTAATATTATACAACGTGGGATAAATGTCTTTAAAAGGCCGGTTGCCTACCCAAGTATCTTCCCAAAATCTTATTTGTGATCCATCATTAATTTTGAAGGAGCCACAAGCCAAAGCCTCTTCTTTTATTTTCATCAGACCCTTCCAGAAATGAGAATCATTGGTTTTAACTTGGACTTGAGGAAGAGATTTTGAGCTTAGATACTTGTTTCTAAGCAAGGTTTGCCAAGTTCCTTCTTCGTTGAGCAAATGTATAATCCACTTGCTTAATAGACATTTATTCTGAACTTGGAGGTCAATGATCCCAAGTCCTCCTTGGTCTTTAGGACGACATAAGATATCCCATTGTGCAAGGCGATACTTCTTTGGATCTTTATCGCATTGCCAAAAAAATCTAGATATGTAATAATCTAGTTTTTTAAGAACACCTTTCGGAACTTCAAAAACGGACATCATGAACATGGGTAGACTGCTAAGCACTGAATTTAGAAGGACTAATCTACCACCATAAGATAAATATTTCGCCTTCCAGCAAGTCAATTTTTTTGCGAATCTCTCTTCGATGTTCCTCCAATCTACATTATGGAGTTTTTTATGATGCATTGGTATACCTAAATATCGGAAGGGATATTCACCTGCATCACATCCGAAGAGCTCAATGTACTGGTCCTCAAAAACTTTTGCTTCGCCATAACAAAAGATTTCGCTTTTATGAAAATTTATTTTGAGGCCGGACAATTGTTCAAAAGCACACAATAAAAGTTTCATGTTTTTTGCTTGTTCTAGGTCATGGTCCATAAAGATAATAGTATCATCTGCATATTGCAGTATTGACAAACCGTCATCTACAAGGTGTGGAATGACCCCCCTTAATTGTCCATCATCCTTTGCTCTTTTTATTAAGAGTGCAAGCATATCTGCTACGATGTTGAACAAAATAGGTGACATTGGGTCCCCTTGACGTAGACCTTTTTTAGTTTGGAAGTAATGTCCAATGTCATCATTGACTTTGATACCAACACTACCCTCAGTGACAAAGCTCTCAATCCACTTACACCATTTTGAAGAAAAGCCTTTCATTCTCAAGGTTTGTTGAAGAAAGGACCACTTAACTTTATCATAGGCCTTTTCGAAGTCAATTTTGAAAATCACCCCGTTAAGCTTTTTAGTGTGAAGTTCATGAATGGTCTCATGTAGAATGACCACGCCTTCCATTATGTTTCTGCCTGGCATAAAAGCCGTTTGAGATGGACTCACGACTGTCTGCGCTACTTTGTTGATTCTGTTTGTGCCTACTTTTGTGAAAATTTTAAAACTGACGTTAAGAAGACAGATTGGTCTGTATTGTTGAATCTGTTTTGCATCTTTGGTCTTAGGCAGAAGGGTAATTACCCCGAAATTCAGACGAAAGAGCGGTAAGCATTCTTCATAAAAATCATTGAAGAGTGCCATTAAATCATCCTTTATAACTTCCCAGAAAACTTGATAAAATTCTGCAGGGAAGCCATCAGGACCTGGAGCTTTGTTGTGTTCCATTTGGAACAAAGCCTCTTTGATCTCTGTTTCAGAAAATGTTGATGTAAGCATATCATTTTCAACAGCAGTGACTTGTGGTATATCATTTATCTGAGTTTCCACGAGAGAGAGATTATTGTCCTGCGGTTGTCCGAAAAGGCCTTTGTAATAGTTAGTAATGTAATGTTTCAATTCGGTGTCGCCAACAATTATACCATCTTCTTGATCTAGTTTAAAGTTGTGTTGTTTGCGATGTTTGCCATTGGCCACCAAATGAAAGAAACGAGTATTATCATCGCCTTCAAGAAGATTTTTAACCTTCGCTCTTTCATACCACTTCATCTCTTCCTCTCGTAATAAGAGAACCAATCTTTCTTTGAGATAATGTTTCATATTTATCTCATTATCAGAAAGAGTAGTGTTTTCCGCCTTTTTATCAATGTCGTCCAACAGTGAGATGAGTTTTTTCTTCTCTTTTTTATAAGAGCCTGCTGTATTTTTGGCCCATCCTCTCATATACTGGCGAAGATGTCTTATTTTGTTTTGCCATCTTTCCATAGCATTATCACCTCGATTTTCTGATTGCCATAAATTGGCCACCGTATCGAAGAACCCATCCCGAATCAACCAACCCCTTTCAAATTTAAAGGTTTGTTGCTTATAATGATGGGTTGCAGATCCAATATTTAAGATAAGAGGTGTGTGATCAGATTGGCTTCTATCTCGTGACTGAACTGTAGCTAGTGGAAATTTATTTTCCCATTCAGTGCTGGCAAGCACTCTATCTAATTTCTCATATGTAGGATCATCTCCAGGTCCCGCCCAAGTATATTGCTGTCCTGACATAACGATTTCCTTAAGATCAAGGGACTCAATGACCGCATTGAAAATATTTGGCCATTTATAGTCAAAATGCCCTTTGCTCTTATCATCTGGGTGTCTCATAATATTGAAATCACCCCCTACAATATATGGGAGTGATTCCCGAGAGCAAATATGGGCCAATTCTATAAGAAAGGCTTCTTTGTTTTGCTGTTGTGCTGGCCCATATACCGTATATAGCGCGAATTTGAAACCATCCAATTTATTACGAAGGCAGAATTTGATATAAAAGTCACCCTCATCTATGGACCCAATATCATAGATGCTCAAGTCAACACCTAATAACATACCACCAGAGCGACCAGATGGGGCCATGCTATGCCAAATGAATTCGTGCCCACCACTAAAGTTCTTAAGGACCGCATCGGGGAAATCAACACGACCCGTTTCTGAGAGTGCAACGAAATTGATTTGCTCCTCTCGAACCATCTCCATCAAGTATCTGTGTTTAGCCAAGTCAGCAAGACCTCTGCTATTCCAAAAAACTCCTTTCATCGGAGACACAGTTTTGACGGGGTTTTTGGTTTCTTTGGAGGTCTACCATCTTTATTCTTTTTGGTAGAGTTAGATTTTTTCTTACGAGGGACAGGGTTAAGATCACTTAATATGTAATCCTCTTCCCGGCCCTGCATATCCTCATTTGAATTACCACAGACGTGGCCGAGGATTGCATCAAGTCCTTCCTCCTCATCATCAGCGCCAAGATTAATTACTTTTTTTTTATTCTCTGTTCTCTTCTTACGGGAGACAGTCATTCTATCTAATTCTATGTTTTTAATCGAGACAATAGAATTGTTAATTAAATTAGCATCCCTACCCAAAGAAATACCTAGTTTACTCAAATTTGAAGAAATGCAAGAATCTGTAAAAGAGAGGAATGAAGTTGAGGCACCTGTGAATTCAAGGTTACAAGCTGCCACCCTGCGTTCCACCTTCTTGAGTGTGTGTTCATCACTCATCGCGGAACTCCTTTGGCTGCGCTTTAGATGTACCATCCTCTTGCTGTCTGACAGTAGCATATTTTCCTCATCGTTGTTAATCTTGTCAACCTCCTTTTCCTCTGCTGCAAAGTCCACCGAGGAGACAGCGCCAACCGCAGTTGAGCCCCGCAGATCCTCAACACCAACGACCACATCTAACAACTGAAGAGCACTTGCCATTGTCACATTTGTGCTATTAGCCCGAATGCCATTCTTTTTGCAAAGAGCTTGCAAAGCAACTCGAGGGAACTCAAGAAAATCTGGTATGGAAGAAGACCTCTGTTCCTTCATCACCGCTGGAGCAAAAGCCCCACAATCAGGGCCATTCTCACTGACTGCAAACACCTCTTGGAGAGGAATTGTTTGGTCCTGCTGCCCTGAACCATCCTCCCGCAACTGGTCTTCTAAAATATGAGTCATTGCCACCCGAAAAACCATTGGCCCTTGGTCTGGACATTCGGCCTCCTGGCCAGCAGTACTTCCGATCGCTGAAACATGCGCACCATTGCATCCATTCGCAACCTCTGTAACTGAAGTCAAAAGTGAAATGGGCTGAACTGAAGTCACCGTGTCCAAAACTACGTCAGACAAGGTTTGATCTTTGCTAATTTCCTGTACCAAAATCTCTTCAGAAGAAGGTCCATCAAGTGGTCTAGGTACTGCACTGTATACATCTGAACTTTTGTCAATTTCAGCTACAACCGAAGCACTAATATCCTCCAATAAAATCTGAACAGCTTTGTCAATTGCCCCCTCAGCTACTTGCACTTCATATGCAGTTGGTGCTTCATCATTTGGAGCTTGGTGAGGTTTGGAAAATGATTTTGAATTGTCTGTATCATTGGAAGGACCAGAGAAGGTAGTTCCAATTTTGTTTTGGTTATGCTTCCATGTCCTGATCTGTGTCCCTATTTCGGTTTTCTGGATCTAAATCATCATCCTCATCAAAGTCCTCAGGATCTCCACCATTGGTATGAACAATGTGGTCAACCTTGAAAAAGATTTCATACAGGCTATCATCCACCACAATGTCTGCATCTTCCGGAATACAATTCACATCCAGGACTGCAACCATAAGCCGAACCACTCCAGTTTTCTTCAAATATCTCATGTCCACTCGCTGGGTTACACCTAGAATAGAACCTACAGCCCAGAGAGGTAAAAAGGACCTGATCTCATGTGGGACCCCATAGACTTGAACCCAAACTTTCTGAAGCTGCTGTTTAGGCTTGATCTCATTGTTCCATTCCTCAAAAGACATCACCCCCTCATTGTTGTCTGTTCTCAGCCTCTTCATACTTATCATCCTCTGCAGTTCAACCTGACAGGGAAACGGCACAATATATGAATTGTTTCCATTCACACAAACCTCCCAATCCCATTTTATCGGAATTGCTCTAGCAAGCTCTTTTTTGACAAGCTCCGCTGGTACTGATCCCTCAATGATCTTAATCAGAGCAGTGGCTGAAACCTTCTGAGTTGCCTTTGCCACCTTGGAATAAGGAATATGGAAAAAACCTAAACCCTCACCTGCAAGACCACTGAACATTGCATTTGGTTTGGGTCCATGTAACAAAGGACAATGTGGAGTAAAATGCTCTTCCTCACAGATTTCACAGCACAAGATGATATTTCTCTTTTTCTTGGGTGCAGGTTCACCCACTTGGGAACCTTTGTGCTTCCCTGCCATAGAAGTTGAGCCCTCGACCATCTCCTTCCCCTTGTGTTTGCGCTCCTTTGAAATGCCAGGATGCGAGGCATGATCACCATCTCTTGTAGCAGCAACAAGATTGAATTCAGACCCCTCACCTCTCAACTCTGGGCCTCGGCCTCCCTGTTGATACCGACCACGGCCACGACCAAATGGTCTGGGAGGTCGTCCTCTGCCGCGGGGAGCCCGGAATTGGCCACCATAATTCTTGCCATTGCGTTGATCACCGCCACCAGCACCACCTACTCCCGTCGCCGTCGCCGCACCTCCAGCCATGACGACTTGTGCGTAAGATCGTCCTGTACGCACAAAGGAACGAGGAGCCAGCCGCCGGCACAAGAAGTCTAATCCAGGGTTACGACTGGACCATCTTAATTTGCGGCCCACATCAGGCAACAACCCACTTAATGGCCCAACAACTTCGTTGTTTGAAATTTGAATCATCTGTGAAATTGGATCTTGGCCAGGAACGAGCTCCTGCGGATGAGATCCTCGAAATGCTGCCTCTTTAATTTTAGGCACAAGAAAATCTCCCAGAGTTCTTGGTGGAGAAGATCTAGGTTGTGGAAGTGGACCTTTCCAGCCCTTTTTCTTGTTCCACGGCCAGCAGTGTTTATCAGAATCTCTGAGCAAAGTCGAACGCATCTCCGATGTCTTCCGCTGATCAAAAGAGATTGTTAAGTAAAGAGATTGTTGCGGGAAGATACCTGGATGGCCTAGCGGGCAAATCGTCGAACAGGTGCCGCGCGAGAAGCTGGGGAAGCCCAGGTGGTGAAGACTGTCTTGATCCGATCCGGCATATGATGCTGGAGACCGCGCGGAGGAGGCCGAAGCAGGCGCCGAGCCGCGTAGAGCTGCACTGGACGACGAGTCGACGACGAATCACGATTCACGAATGGAGTCCGCCGTCCGCGCTGGTTGCGGCGCAGCGGCGAGGTTGGCGGAACCGCGGAAGATGGCTGGCGACTGGCGGGCGGCGAGAGCCGAGAGGACGGCGGCGTCCTCACGCCGTCACGGCTCTTGTGCGTTCCTGGTCAGAATGGCAAATCATGCCACCCATGTGCGCACAAGATTACACACAGGAAGGGTATATGCGATCTCACGACTCACCTGAATAATATGGAACGGCAATGGTCCATTCCATTCCATCAGGATCAGTGTTCAGTGGAGCACAGTTCTTGAGGCCTCTCTACAGGAGCGCAGAGAGCTCCAGGTCTACGGCATGTACTAGCTGACTTCTATAAAGATAGCTAGTTAAATATTCAAGTGCTATTAACTATTCTAACAGAGGTAATAAGCAATAGACTGCCAACAACAACTCAAGAACTAGAACAAACTAATTACCGTCATACTATTTTCGATTTGCCTAATTCTCATCGAGCAATCGCTTAATCCCACAACGAATCATGTACAACCACCCACTATTAGAGATAATAAATAGATATGAATAATTCAACTAATATGACACACTGTACAATTCAGCTGAAAGTAGGAATAGTTGTGAACCAGATGTAACTCAGTGTTGCAGTGGTAATTAAAACCACTACAAGGTAATCATAGCTAGGCACGTAAGTAGATGTGTTCCAGAAAACCAATCGCCGTTGTTGTTCTGCAGTGTCGTCGGCGACAGTGGCGGACGCAGGAATTTTAGAATGGGTGTTCGAAGTTGTAAAAATATTTTTCAGTATGAAACATAAAGATCTATAGTAATAATAGTTAACATACAATTGTTCGTACTAGAGATAACATGTCAAATAATATAAAAAAATTGCAAAACAATTGCAAAAGTTCACTACAGATCGGCATGATCAGAATTTAGTGGAATTTTACATTCCATGGAGTTCCGATTTGCTTAATTTCTTGCAAACCAGCCTGTCTATATGTTTTATCATAGTGTTTTCTTTAGAAGCTACATTTTATGATCAATTTACGAGGGTTAAATCAATTCATACATACTGCTAATTGATCTAGAACTCATGCCATCAAATTTCTGGCAACAATTCAACAACCGGAATAGTAATCTGTTGAAGACTCCATTAGGTCATATCCAAATAATGAAATATGTGAAGGCCTATGTATTGGTTCAGCAAAAGAAGGTTTCATATCAAAATGTATAACAAAGAGCACAATTCTGAATATCTCAAAAGTTGTTTCTGACAATGTTGCTAGGTAAGAATAATACTGACTACTGAGATAGGTGAGGTGCAAACCTTGAAATGGTGATTGCAGAGAATTGACCCTTTTAATAAATCCAGGGTTTCTAGTTGTTCACCAATCCCATGATAGCAAACCATATGATTCATCATAAGCTAGAATACCCTCTCTGATATAGTAACCACACCATGGCAGTAATTGATCCATGGCAAGGATAATAGACAAACCACACCATGCTGGTGACCTATCAAGTCCAACCGGGAACTCTCGTCCCTTGTGCCAAGCCATGTCTTCGCACTTCCACTCTTCTCTTCTTCATGGATCCTGTTCATTAGGATATCTATCTGTTCCTTGCATGCTTTTACAAAAACACCAATCTAATATACTTTCAGTAATTAGACATTGATACAAATTTGAGAAAATAACTTGAGCAATAGCCTAAATTTACAAGAATACATACATTCTTTGCCTGTATGAATATATGTTGTCAACTCAATAGTCAATATAGTGTAACAAGAATATACTTCATCACAATATACAAATATAGATTAATAGCAAGAAGAGTAAGATGCATAACCTATACGAACTGCATGTATTTAAAGGTGTGCAACAAGGAGGATAAATAATGATGCTTTCCTATGCTCTTTAACAATTTTAATCCTAGACTTCTATAATTATCAAGGAAGAACTGACAAAGAGCTATCAGAATACAAAAAGAAGACAATATGATAAATCACCAAGAATCGTTCTGTGGCATTGCAAATGCTAAAGAACTAATACACTATAAAAACAAACCTCAACATCAAATTTTCAACTAAATCTGTGGAGCGGAGGCGGAGGGCGGAGGCGGCAAGGTGGTCGCCGGCGGAGCGGAGGGCGGAGGCGGCGAGGCAGAGCGGAGGTGGTGTCGCGGGGAGGCGGAGGCGGCGAGGCGGTCGCCAGCGGAGCGAAGGGCGGAGGCGGCGAGGCTAGGGTTAGGGTCCGACGTCCACGCGAACGCAAATGTGGATCGGGGGGAGGGGGTCCGGGACCGGAGGATAGGCAGGCCGCGCGGCAGAAAATGGGCTGGGCCCTGGCTTCGCATGCAGTCGCGGCTGCTGCGTTTCTCTCGGTCTCGGGCTGAATTGTGGCTATAAACAGTTGGTTTGGCCCAACTATATATATATATATATATATATATATATATATATATATATATATATATATATATATGTATTATACCTTATATATACTAGATTGTTTGTCAAAAAATTTAGGTGTTCAGCTGAACACCCATGAACTACTGTAGATCCGCCCCTGATCGGCGAGGTTAATGGAGATATGAAACCTTCTTCATGGTCAGGGGCATACCAAAGCCGTGGAAATCAAGTTCCAGTTATTGCCGCACAAAGCAACTAGGTTGCGCACAATCAGGAGCCAAACCACAGCCGAGCCTACTGTGCAAGCATAGACCAGGCACGGCAACAAACCAGCACCACTGCCTAAATGACCTCAACACAGAGGAGATCACGGAGGCCTAAAAGACCCCTGTTCAACTGTTGCTTAAGGCACGGTCAACCAGTCTCCTCTACTGCCCAGGGAACCAAGGCATATGTTACTAGTGAAAGAGGCTTGCCGAGACTGCCACCATAGACGTCAAGACACACACCGACGAGAGAAGTCCAAATCCGAGTGGATCCAAGCGGTGGAAGAGGAAGAAATGTAGAAGCTCGTCGATCTCACCCTCGAGAGGGAGGAGGACACTAGTATGTGAAGAGAAGGGAGGGAGACGACGCGGTCAAGCCGGTAGCCCAAGTTCGCCGGACATTTTCAATTGCTCACACCAACGTCCAATCCAAGGCCTTATCCCCATTGCTTCACAATGACAAGTGGAACCACCTGACTCCACCCTCTTTTTTTCTTTGAATCACAATTAGGGAAATTCCCAAAATACCCCCTAAAAAGATCAAACAACTAGGACAAGAGACCTCTTCTTTTCAACTTATAAAAGCTGCTTTTTGGCTTTTCTACAGTCACTAGCTTTTAAACAATGTCTACAAGTTGATTATAATACACATTGTAGCGACTTCATTTATATTGGCTAAAATTACACATGAGTTTCTATTACTCTGTACTCTCTTTTACAAATAACTCAAAAACTATAAACTACAGCTATAAATAAGTTAAAGTAAAAAAATAATAAGCTGGGAGAAGACAGGAGATGCCAGGCCACAAGTAAAGATGCGTCCGGCCAGCCAAGCATGCCATCCTACAGGGCCTTGTCAACTTGTTGCTTGATCGTGCAAAACTGCACACCCGCAAGTGCACGGGTTGCCACTGAAATAGCGGCGAGTGTCGTGTTCTCCACAGGGACTAGACTAAGGCTACCGGTGCTCAGCTAAAGCTAGGTCAATCGAAACTGGAGGAAAACTAAACTACCGAGCGAACTCTAACTCGCACAGACTAAACTACGAACGACTAAACGAACGAAGGACGACAGGACGAAGGACCGTACGAATGGACGTCGTACGACCGAACGAACGACACGACGACTGACTAAACGCACAAACACGTCTACCGACCGACGATCTAACTAACTACCGACCGCAAGAAAGAGGTAGAGAGACGAGAAGCAATAAGGGAGGGTTAGAAGCACGGAGGGAGTTGAGAGAAGACGAGGGAGAAAACAATCGGCAGCTAACTAGACAACGACGGCAGGACAACACAAAACTACGAACACACGCACGACTTAACTATCGAGCAACCGCTGAGAAAAGCAAAGAGGGAGGGTTTACAAGCAAAGGGAGGTTGAGACAGCACTGGGGGAAAAGAAACGGTCGCCGAATTGCTAATCTGTGCAAACAAACACAAGGTGATCCACTGATACTAACTCTGACATCTAACACACAACTCGATAGACAAAGCTAAATATAAATGACAATTACTAACATAAAGATCACTAACATCAACACATATAACAAAATGTAGGATTGATTGAAGAATTAAACCACTGGTAACAGGAATATATGATAATTTCTGGAACACATTAGCAGAGCACAATCACATGACCACTGAACACATGCATACATCACCAGATAACACTCACAGATCATCATCACAGATCACAATTCATAATCGAAGATTAACATTCACAGTTCATGTAGCATCAATTAACAGGGAAATAGTATCGTTAATGGTAACTGAGAACAGAAGATTTAGGAGAAGAAATCAACCAAATTGAAGAGGAAGCAGAGGAGGGCTCGGTGAAGGATCGGGGCTCGCCGTCGCCTCGGTGAAGTGGATGCAGGGGTTGATGCCGTCGGTGTCGGTGAAGACGCCGGCGGTGAAGAGGAAGAAGTCGGCTTGATGCAGGACGCCCACCGTGGGGCTGCGGCCGGAGGAAGCTGGTGATGGTGGCCCGCCGGAGGGAGAGCAGACGGGACGGCGGTGCGCTGGCGGACCGAGGAGCAGAGGTGATGGCGGCGCTCTGTGGTGGAGGTGGCGGCGCACGGTTGAGGGCGGCGGCGGGTGTAGAGGGAAGTAGGAGAGGAAGGAGGTGACGCGCCGGTAGATCTGAGAGGCGGCGCCGTGGTGGAAGGTGGCGGGGTGGAGAAGGTGATGGCGCAGAGGAGTGGGGTGCGGCGGAAGGGAGTGGAGTGGTTGGCCGGAGGGAGAGCAGGCGATGGAGTTGGGTGGCGCGCCGGCGAGCTACGGCCGAGGGAGGAGAAGGCGGCGCAGAGGAGAAGCGGCGGAGGAGGAGAGGTGGCGTTGGCGCGGTGGAGAAATGAGGCAGGGGGGAAGCGGAGAAGGGAGAGCGGCTGCTGGAGAGAGGTGGCCGCCGGCAAGGTCTGGCCCGGCCCTCGCCGGTGCCGGAGCTAGGGAAGAAGAGGAACAAAGGATGGCTAGGGGAGAAGAAGAACAAACCGGGCTCCCTTTCTCCACAGGCGGCGGCGGTGTCTTTAGGGAGATGGGGATTTCGGCCATTTTGCACTTTTGCCCTCCAACTTTCTAGGGTTTGCAATAAAGTCCTTCCCCAATAGTGTTTTCTTCTGTTTTAGACCTCCGGAGCTCCGTTTTCAGTGCGAAAAAATCTCACGCGTTCGTGACAACACGTACATCTGTATGGAGCGGTCCCGGAATGCTGAATTTGTCATTTATACGCCTTGATCGCGCCGGCCTGTGGAAAAGCATAAAAAATGTAAAAGGGTCCAATTTGAGCAATTAATTTTAGAAAAGCGTGTAACTGATGATAAATATTCCCAAAATGCGAAGAGAATGAGGGTAAAATGAGGGCTAAATCTATATAAAAATGACGCATGTCACTTGTCTACGTGTAACCTCCTCCTTCTAGTCCCATGGCCCATCGCGTCGTGTGCACTGTTTGCGTGACTTGCCCTTGCGCGGTTGCAGCAGCACCGTTCATTAGAGTTTCAACTTAAGGCTCTAGCTTTTAGTTTTTTAATTTTATCTTTAATAATTTTTTATTTCGTTTTATTTTTTCGCCTTTTCACTTTATTCTTTTATATTATCCATAATAATATAACTCTTTATATTTTTGTTATTTTTTAAATTTAATTACGTTGAAAATGCTAATATTAGTTATAGTAAAAAAACCGCTATAGTGAAAAAAAAGCCAAGGTTTAAAAGCCCAAAATGAGTACTAACGAAATGTTACCACCGCGCGCAAACAAGCTTACAACTGTTGAGCTCTGCGCTTTCACAATTCACAAGGCAAGAATTTCGTAGGATTCACATGAAAATTGTACTTCGTAAAATACCTGCTTCTCAAGGAAGCCCTACTAGATTTCGGCTGCAAAATCGAGCGGCATGGTTCATTACGCAACATCCGCGCATTTCCGTTCACGCGTTGATGGTTTAACCCGAACCGTACAGTACAAGATCCGGCGAGCCATGCTCCAGGGACTTCGATTCCAGTGGATCCTGCCCATGCCGGTAGAACAGCTCACTAAATAACCATCAAGTTAATGTTGCTGCAAGAGTACTAATTGCGTAACAATACTAATACCTAATGGTTGAGTAATGCTTGGGAAAATTTCCAAAAAAAAACAAAAAAATAATAAAACCCAAAGAAGGTATTCATATTCAGAAATTTAATTTACCAGCTGATTATCTGTTTGCATCAATGGATACTCAAAACAATATAAAATAGATTATCACGCACAAGAATTCACTTTGGTTTTGACCCAAGGGCCTCATCACAACTCCCAATTATTTGCTGGTAATGCGAGGACCTCATCACAACTCCCAATTCTTTGCTGGTTATGCAGCTTGTAGCCTAGATACATGCAAGTTCATAGCAACATTACATCCTTCTGGATACATGAAAGTTGATAGCAACAAAAGGCGCAATACAAAAATTGCCAAGCTTGGTACCACACAATCAACACAACAGAAGTTGGACTCATGCTGCATTGATCATATAGATTCACCCTTAAATTCTGCAAAACGATAACATGTTTCTGCCAAAACATACATACCCTGCATGGCTTCTAAGGGAACACTCCAACTTTGTACTTAAACTAGTGTATAGAACTGATACTGAATCTCTACTATTATATAAAGAGGAGTTGGTAGTCGTCGGTGCGTTCTCCTCTCCCCTCTCTATAGCCATCCGATTTGATCTGGACCATTCGTCTCTCTCCTCCTCTCTCTCAGGATACAACCGCCCACCCCCTCCACTTTTCCCATCTCCTCACGCATTCTGGCTACCCTTCTCCCTCTGTCGTTTGCTCTCTAATGGTTGATGTGTGAAGTTGGCCGGGCAGTAAGTTCCGTCTCACCATTTTAATAACTCTGTTGTAAAGCACGGGTCTCTAACTAGTACTAGAGTAAAAGATGTGATGAGCATGAGAGCATCAGGGTCCAGGTTTTAGATTTTTGTTACTCATCCAACAAGATATGCATCCTCATTGTACTTCAATATAAATTGAAACAAATGATAAACCAGTACTGTTTACTACTAAGATATGACCACAACATCAAGATCAATATATTGTTTTCTTTTCTAAAGAACATGAATTAGCTAATGTTTTCAACTAATGCGGCAGCCAACAGAAGAGAAATGCTACCATTAACAAAATAGTGCACATACTATTTTCTTTTGTAAAGAACTCTGCCATTAGCACAGTTTGGTAGTGCAATCGTAAAATTAGAATTATTGTGCTAGTTACAGGGACATTTCACTACAAGTAAAGCATATACAATTTCATTCAAGAGCAAGAAACCGAGTGCCCAGTTAGTCTTCTACGAGAATATGACTTCATTCAAGCAGAAGGAAAAAGAGCATACATGACTTCATAGACAACACCTGCAACAGCACAAAACCTCGATCATGCCAAAAAAAAAATATCAAAGGATCTATTTATTCTGAAGATTGGGCCTCCATAGACGATACCTGCAATGGCACAGAACCTTAATCATGCCAACAAAAAAAAATAAAAAATAAAAGGGAAAAAAGGGAAAAAGGCTCTTGTATCAAAACCAAGCTTACTGTCCCACGACTACTCTAATACTAGGTGTCTTCCATAGAAAACAAACAAGAGCAACTCCAGCAGGGCCCCTACTTGAGCCCTCAAACCTCATATTTGAGGGCTTGAGGCAAAAATAGAGGTCCAGCAGGGCCTCTACTAGAGCCCTCAAATTTGAGGAGCCCCTCAAATCCCCCCTTCAGCCCTCATTCCTAGGGCCCCCCTACTCTGGCTCTCATTCTTCCGTTTTTCCCGCTGGTGAAAAATCCTCCGCCCGTCCCCCTCCCTCCCACTCCGCCAGTCCGCCTCCCCGCCCGCCTCCTCCGCCTCCCCGCCTCCCTCCTCCGCTTCCCCGCCCGCCCGCCTCCCTCGCCGACGCCTCCGCCCGCCGCCTCCCTCGCCGACGCCTCCCTGCCGGCCTCCTCCGCTTCCCCGCCCGCCTCCTCCGCTTCCCCGCCCGCCTCCCTCGCCGACGCCTCCCCGCCGGCCTCCTCCGCTTCCCCGCCCGCCCGCCTCCCTCGCCGACGCCTCCGCCCGCCGCCTCCCTCGCCGACGCCTCCCCGCCGGCCTCCTCCGCTTCCCCGCCCGCCTCCTCCGCTTCCCCGCCCGCCCGCCTCCCTCGCCGACGCCTCCCCGCCCGCCTCCTCCGCTTCCCCGCCCGCCCGCCTCCCTCGCCGACGCCTCCGCCCGTCGCCTCCCTCGCCGACGCCTCCCCGCCCGCCTCCTCCGCTTCCCCGCCTGCCTCCTCCGCTTCCCCGCCCGCCCGCCTCCCTCGCCGACGCCTCCGCCCGTCGCCTCCCTCGCCGACGCCTCCCCGCCCCCCTCCTCCGCTTCCCCGCCCGCCCGCCTCCCTCGCCGACGCCTCCGCCCGTCGCCTCCCTCGCCGACGCCTCCCCGCCAACCTCCTCCGCTTCCCCGCCCGCCCGCCTCCCTCGCCGACGCCTCCCCGCCCGCCTCCTCCACTTCCCCGCCCGCCTCCTCCGCTTCCCCGCTCGCCCGCCTCCCTCGCCGACGCCTCCCCGCCCGCCTCCTCCGCTTCCCCACCTCGCCCGTCACCTCGCCGTCGCCCGTTGCCGACGCCTCCGCCCATCGCCGTCGCCGTCACCTCGCCGTCGCCACCAAAATCCCCTACCTCCTTCACTGATCGGGATTTGTCAGGAGTGGGTCCCATGTGTCAGTGTGTGGTGGAATAGATTTGAGGGCTTAGATTTGAGGGGTGCTGTTGGAGTAGAAGCAAAAAAATTGGTCCCTCAAAAGTAGGGGGAGCCCTCAAATGAAAAGTAGGGGCTTAGATTTGAGGGCTACTGCTGGAGTTGCTCTAAGAGCACACAAAGACAAGACAACAGTAGGCAAATGATTCACGCCATTCTATGCTCCTATTGCCTCATCAATTAGATTCCATGAAAGACCTGTTTCGGGATCAACATCATCATCCCCGCCTTCAATCATCCACCCTTGAGCATTACTAGCATGTGAAGCTAGAAGGGCATCAATGTTCTTCGTGTTGCTCTTTTCTTTTTTGTTCAATAATCTCGCATTGAATTGAACATAAACTAGATTATTGAGACGGTGAGCATCTAGTTTATTTCTTTTCTTTGTGTGTACCTACAAGTCACATAGTGAAGTTTAGTGCTAGACTTTCTTGACTATTTGAGTTAAAACATGTAAATTTTTTCTTGAATAGCAAGAGTAGAGAGATACCATGTCAAAAGTGCTCCATTTTCTTTTACATCCTGATGAATTTGAGGTCAAAGAGATGATTCTTATGGCAAATCTTTGCAAGTGGGGAACATGACATCCATATTTCGACCACCAATTAGCTACATAATAGTAAGAATGAAAGATGAGTTATTAATAAATGATGAAATGTCAATTTATTAAATGTGTTTAATTAAGAACAAGTTTACTTTACCGGGAATAAGATCTCTTTTTTGACATCCAAGTCGGGCGGGGGTTTTCCCAAATGTCTCTTTTTTTATCCTTAAATATATCAAAGTCAACATTGAGTACTTGATCCATTGCTTCATCATCACCATAATAAAATATTTCAACACATTCAATAAACCCATCCATAATATCTTGTTCCAAAAAAAAAGATCGATCACGATAGCTCCTCCCCCCGCAGGCTGGCGCTACTCCTCGCAGGCCGGCGCAGCGGCGCTCCTCCCTGCACTCCTCCCCCCGCAAGCCGACGCTCCTCACTGTAGGTTGGCGCAGTGGCGCTACTCCCCGCAAGCCGGTGCTCCTCCCCACTAGCTCCTCCCCACAGGCCGGCGCTCCTCCCCGCTAGCTCCTCCCCGCAGCAGAGGTATTAGCTCTCCTCTTGGCTCTTGTTCTTGTAATAGCTTTGTAGCTCCTCCCCGCTAGCTCTTCTCCGCGCCGAATGAGCTCCTAGATGAGAGCGTGGCCACGGCGAATCCGCGGAGGCGGCGACAGCGTGAATTCAGAGAGGTCACGGCAATGGTGCGGAGGCAGCGCGGCGATGGCGCGGAGGCGACAACATAGAGAAACCCTAGCCTATTCTCGTTTCCTACTCTTGTGGTCCTGTGGAGTGGCTTATGGTCCCGTGATTCCTCTATCTTCAGAGCTCTGGGTGCTTGGGCCGCCTCACGCCGCCTCGATGGTTCCTCCCACTGCCCAGTACCCTAGGCGAGGCGCCGGGTGGCCGCCCAGCGCCTAGGCGGGGCCTAGGCAGCCGCCTAGACCGCCTTCATTGAGCAGCCCCCAGCCAACGAGGGAGTCGCAGAGGCTGCTACGACCAAAGAACATTGTGGCTTTGAGCCCATTAGAGGATACCAAAGTGGAGATGAAATCCTAGTAGACTCTTGTTTCTACTGGAAGGTGGAGACATGCTTCCTCCGTTCTTTGGAGGATCAGAGGTGGATAGTTTCTCCCTGATCAAGAGGTCTCCACTAAGGGATATACTCTACCAGGCCCGAATCATCAACAATCAAAGACTCGAGGAGCTTTGGTGGAGAAAGGTCTCGGGCCTGGAGCTGAGATTGGTCCTGAAGCACTCTACTCTTCATATGCAGATAAAGTAGTCTTGGTAAGTTCTCAAGATAACTTAGGATGCATTTTTTTGGTCTTCTCAACACTTTCTAAGTTTATTTTTCCCTCTTTTCTTTTAGCACGTGGTGGAGGGAGTTGCTATGGTTGGGGAGATGACTAGACGAATGTTAGCCCTGGAAAAAGAAAGGGCTACCTTCTGCTGAGAAACCGACAAATGATAATGATCTTTCTTCTCATTACATTCTGGTCATAAAGTTCTTCGCTTAACTCTTCTCATATTTTTATAGATCGGGCAACACTGTTAAGGTGCTCGAGGATACCCTTAAGAAGGATAGGGAGCAGTTCAGGTCTACTTTGATTGAGAACAAATAGCTTCTCAAGACCCTTAATGAGAAGAGCCTGCAACTGCAAAGTAAGTTTCTTCTTATTGTTTCTTTTATTGCTTCCTAACCTTTGCTTTTTCTCACTTCCTTCTTTGTCGTGGTCAACAGAATTAGAAGATTATATAAAAAGGGCCAAGGCAAATGGTGCTTTTATCCTAAAGCTTGAGATGTGCAAGCCTAACGATCAATCAATCGGAGACTAGTCGACCAGATTTAATAACAGCATCCTTCTACACAAGGAATGTTAGCCCTAAAAAAAGAAAGGGCTACCCTCCGCCGAGAAACCGATGAATGATAATGATCTTTCTTCTAATTACATTTTGGTCGTAAAGTTTTTCACTTAACTCTTCTCATATTTTTATAGGTTGGGCAACACTGTTAAGGTGCTCGAGGATACCCTTAAGAAGGATAGGGAGTTGTTCAAATCTACTTTGATTGACAACAAATAGCTTCTCAAGACCCTTAAAGAGAAGAGCCTGCAACCGCGAAATAAGTTTCTTCTTATTGTTTCTTTTATTGCTTCCTAACCTTTGCTTGTTCTTACTTCCTTCTTTGTTATGGTTAACAGAACTAGAAGATTATATATAAAAAGGCCAAGGCAAATGGTGCCACCATCCTAAAGCTTGAGAAGATGTGCAAGTCTAAGAATCGGTAGATCAGAGATTGATCGACCAGATTCAATGACAGCATCCTTCTACACAAAGAAGCCATTGAAGCCTACGAAAAGAACCAAGATAACTGATCGTTTATCCAACTAGTCTTCATTTATTTGTAGGATGTTTTGATCAAACTTTGAGTTACTTGTGTAGAGCAATCTTTCAAACTTCAAGAACTAAATAAAGCTCTTAGTTCCGAGGAGAACAAGAAGAGATTAAAAGGGCTCTTCAAAACAAGATCATTCTCTTCAACAGTATAATTGCCGAGATAGGCTCAGAAGCACTTGCCCCCTCCTTGGAGAAGATGATCGAGAAGGTAAGTTATCTTGGTTGACAACTCAAAAACCTTCAAGATTTGCTAGCCACCTCTCAAGATGACCACGACCGAACCCTAAGGGAGAAAGCTTCTAATCCTTCTCTCGATCTTCAAGCACTAGGAGCGGACTGCGAAGAGACGTCTTGTGGAATCACTGGCTGGCACTGGTGTCGACTAGCGCAGACGCATGGCTAGAAAAATGTAATGCGAGCAGCGCATGCATTACAGGTGCGCGTTGGCGCGTTCCTTGCGCACGACGCGTGTTACCTTGCAGCCGAGCGAGGACTCCTTGCGCTGGCGATGCGACAGCGGGCGCACACACATGGCGGTCAGGCGGACGTGTGTCACCAGGAACGTAGGTGGGCTGCGTGGCAGAATCGCTAGTTGAAAAGCGATGTGGCGTGGAACGCCAGCGAAGGATCTCCACGGTGCGAGGTGCGCGAGTTGATGTGTGAAGGCGATGAGAATTTTCTGGTGACGGTAGCGCACGGGAAAGGGTATTGATAAACATCATTCGGATATTTTCTTTGTAACTATCATCCAAATTTGTATCCGTTGGATTAGAGATCCAATGGTCACGAATATTCCCCGCCCCCTCCAAAAAAAATCTCCCCCCTCCAAAAATAAAAAGGCCGTTGGATCTCTAATCCAACGGTCCGAGATTTGGATGATTGTTAGGAATAAAACATCCGGGTGATACCTATACACACCCCACGGGAAAATATAAAGGAAAGAGGCTAAGGTGTTTAGGTTTCACCTCTCCCACGATCCTTTTATCGTGGTGGACCCCTTTCGGACGAGCACACTCATCGGCGGGCAGAGCATTGGGCTTCCCCACCAAGGGACCCAATGCACCATGCGAAGCGCTCACGGCTAGAGCTGGGACTTGAGTCGTACCGTGCCCGGGCTTATCGTGCTTCGTGCTGTTTCGTGCCGTGCCGGCTCGGCTCAGTCATCTCGCCGTGCCGTGCCGGCCCACGTCGTCTCCGGCCAGGCCCAAGTACGGCCCAAAGCCCACCGTGCCAGCGTTCGTGCCGTGCCAGCCCAAACCCAGCCTGAAATTACTATACGCGAATGCGAAGGCGGTGGCGACGGTCGTCATCTTCCTTTCTCTCGTACCCGCCTCGTTTAAAACTAGTTGAAATTAAATTAATTGCATAAAAACATGGGCACGCAACAACATAAATATTTCGAGAAAAAGTGAAATTTCTTTAATATTTTAGAAATACAATGTTACTGCCTCGTTAAAAACCTTACGACCCGCGTTATTACCATGGGGTAATAATGCTAGTCAACGGATTATTATTCGTTTTAGCCGATAGAACATCGCTCTAACGAATAATAAGCCATCAGAGTGATGCAGCAGAACAATAATTAGAGACAAAACACGATATTACAGGAATATCGCCACGCAGGGCTAAAATTTATTACAAAGCCTCAAGGGCTTAAATATTACAATCTTTAGACAAAATATTCTAACTACTTCCTGTTGAAAACAACTCCACACGGAGTGTCCACCTTGTACCCACTGTGTTCCGAGTCCACGGTATTCCATCCAGGTAGCTTCCTCCTGATCTTAGCCATTCTCTGAATCTACATGCTCCTAAGTAAAGGGGGAGATAATAGCAAGGGTGAGTACAGAAGTACTCAGCAAGCGTACTGAACATACGCATGAACAGCAAAAACCCCCATAAGTTTCCGTAATTCTCCTTTCCCGGAGACAGGCATGAATTCATGATTTGGATAGCATTACGCAAGCTTGTATCACTTTACCCATCACCACTCTGACCCTGTTGGCTTCCCGGAACTCCGCAATTCCTTAGATGCGGCACCCAGATCAGAGTACAGTACGTTTGCATCTATCTCAGTAAGACGTCACTCCATTTAATCCAATCGCAATAGTCGAGGTTAATTTCGGTACACTACTCGTCGTTCGACATCATCGCACTAACGTCATGAGATATGGTTGCTTTATTAGGTATGCCCGGCATTTTATTAATTCCTAACAATTTTTCCGATTATACAGGATTAACTAAAGGTGTGAGTAATTATAACGTCTCATATTAATCCTGTACGATGATAACTGCTATTATTAATCCTAATCAATCTTCGTGTATGCAATTATACCAATTTGATTCCTTATAGATGCGTATGTATATATTCAAGTTATTTAAATAAATTCTTGCTTCTTGATACCGGTTCTTTCTCGTAATTAGTACATGTGTGATTAATTATCTATACCAATGAAATTACCTTCTAAGTAAATATTAATTAAATTATACTGTTTTACTAGGCTTTTACTATTTAAGATGAATCTAGTCATTGTAAATATTGATTACTAGTCTTTTACTGTTTAAGATGAATCTAGTCATTGTAAATATTGATTACTAGTCTTTTACTGTTTAAGATGAATCTAACTAAATGGGCTAAGACTACAATACCTTAATTCAATCTATACACGCACAAGTTTAATCGACATAGATTTCTATGATTTAAATGCTAACAACAACATATTCGGAGTATTTAAATATGCCATGGGATGGTCTAAATGAAGCTACACAAATTTTAATATACTCATGTATATGCTTTAATCCATGACGTTGAAGCGATACTATGGCCTAATTAATTAAGCGAATTCTACAAAAAAAATGATCGCAGGGTTTCTAGGTTTTTGTTTAATTTCAAAAGAACTTCTATCGCGTTGGTATGGCTAATAGTCAATTACCATATTCTTAACTATATGCAGTTAACTCTCTTAATTTTGAACAAATTGCTATAGCAAGGTTGTGACACTGCATGCTTATGAAGATTCCAAATTTTTGGTAAATCTACCCTTTCCACATTTCCTATTTTTCTTCATTATTTTCCTTATCTTTCTCTCTTTCTTTTTCTTCTTTCCCTTTTCTTCCGCCCGATCCCCTTTTTCTGCTTCTACCGCCGACGCCTTCACTTCTTCCTCCCCCACCTCCTTATTCTCTCGGCGCCGCCTCTCTCCTCTTCCCGGACTCCCTCCAACCGACGCTGCGCCTCGGCTTCTCCGGCCGCGCCATCTCGGCGCTTCCTCTCGGCTTGGCTCTCCCTCACGCGCCTCCTTCCCCTCTCGTGCCGCCCCTCCGGCGCGCCTTCCCCTCGCGTCGCCAGTCCTAGCGGCGCCGCTCTGCGCCGCCCGCCGTCCCTGCCTTACTGCTCGGCTTCGCACGGTGGACCATGGCCGGCCGCCCTCGCCTTGCTGCTCGGCGCCCCACGGTGAAACACGGTCAGATCCGTGGCCCATGGCCCAGATCTGACACCTTGCCCCCCTAATCCCCTCTGATTTGCGGCTGGTTTGGTGTGGTTTAGTGGCTATTCTGCTTGGATTCAATGGGATTTGTCGGTATGCTAGTAGGCATAGAGATGAGTTCTTCTACTACTCCCTATGGACATCCGCTATGTTGAATCCTTGCTGCCCTAGTGGTGCTTGTGCCAAGGACTGGTATCTCTTAACTCCAACTATGTAGGGCTTACTACTGGCACATGAATACTAGGGTTTATGGTTCACCTTCACCGATTGCTGGTTGACTGGTGGTGTGGCTGTCGCCCTCTTCGGTAAGCCCCTTTACTCATCTTCTACTCCTCCTCTTCTAACTCCCGACCTCCCCGGCTCCGCCTCCCCGCACCGCCTCCATGGACCCCAGGTCCCCGACAGCTCGACCTCCCCGTGCCGCCGTGCCGTGCCGGCCCAAGCACGGCCCGATCACCCGTGCCGTGCCGCCCACCGTGCCAAACTTTGAGGCCCGGCCCGGCCCACCGTTCGTGCCGTGCTGGCATGGCCCGCCACGTGTCGGGCCGGGCCGTGCTTGGGCTGGGCCGTGCCGGCCGTGCTTCGGGCTAGCCCAAAGAAGCCCGGCCCAAGTCCCACCTCTACTCACGGCCACCTCCATCTCTCTCTCTCTCTCATTCAGTGATCCGAATGTTGCACATTCCATTGATTGGAGTGGTACGTGAAGGCTCATAAAAAATGAAGCACTTAACTGATTTAGGGTTGTCACATGTGAATTAATCTCCTGGTTGAACTAAGACGCCAGTTATTCGTCCGAAGAGACGTCTTGTGGAATCAGCGTGTCTGATCGAAAGGGCGGTTGCTTCAGAGAGATATATATGATGATAATTGATCTTCAGTTGTTGTTAGTGGGAGATAATCGTGAGAACAACTGCATGATAGTTGTTGTTAGAAATACAGGGATGAAACGTTGTACTGTTTGAGGTGGATAAGGTACGTGTTTTATCCATCGCCCAGGAGGAGTTCCGAGCTCCCTGTATGCGAGCCTTCATACCAGTTCACGAATTCTCCTAACAATCTACTGGTCGGATAAAGCACATAGGCCTTAATTAAATATTAAAATCATATTTAATAGATATTTTAATCCTTATCAAAACTAGATTTGCCTAGGGAGTAGGGAGAGATGACTCACACAACAGAACAAGACCAAATGAAATGATCGATCAATTCTTGGGGATCCGAGGTATAGTAACAAAATCAAGAACCTA
The DNA here is from genome assembly GCA_017311315.1 of Dendrocalamus latiflorus. Classification (NCBI taxonomy): domain Eukaryota; kingdom Viridiplantae; phylum Streptophyta; class Magnoliopsida; order Poales; family Poaceae; genus Dendrocalamus; species Dendrocalamus latiflorus. The sequence continues at coordinate 29,535,777 of CM029665.1, read as the reverse complement.
ACCACAGATTTGATATTAAAAACATAGGCATGGAAGAGAAGAGTTCCAGGGGAACCAAGAACTAATGCTAACCTCGATTTTTCACGAATAGTGGCAGCGCTGTTCACCGGGGCGACGAACCATCGGCGGAGGAGATGGTCGCGCCATGAGCGCCGACGATGGAGGAGGGGATGGTCGCGCCATGAGCGCCGATGATGAGGGCGACGGCGGAGAAGGCGGCCACACCGACGATGGGCTGATGAGGGCGACGGCAAAGAACCAGTGTTCAAAATATCTGGCTATGCCCTTTAGCGGATGTGCTCTATATCAGCTATGACCAGCTATAGCGGAATATATCTGCAGCTAAGCTGTTTAGCGGTTTTGAAAAAAATCTGGACAAAAACATTCCATGTTCACATAAATTCTGAGTTCCAATACTTACATAAGTTCACATGATCATAGTTCATACTCCATAGTTCATACCTCATACACAGGGTAGTTCTTGACATAAATAGTTCATCAAAAGAACAAGACTGCTAGTCTGTTACATCGTTACTTAGCAAAAACAAAACAACAACATCAAGTTTAGTAGACGCTTAGTACTTGATTGCAGTTATATCCCGTAATAGCTGGCTAATAGCGCCCGAGATGACGCCCATTTAGCGGTTATATCCAGCTATAGCTGGCTAATAGCGCCCGAGATAACGTAGCAGCAAAAGTGAAATTTCCTAGCGGCGGAGCTGCTCAGAAGTTATATCCGGCTATAGCGGCAGATATATCCGGAGATTTAGAACCTTGCAAAGAACCCACAGGCGGCTAGTGATGAGTAAAATACTGTGCATCCAACTGGCAATACAGGCCGGGCCGTTTAAAATGAGGCTTAACGGAAGGCCCGCCTGCTTGCACATCTATCTGCGACAGAATTGGCACAAGAAAGTCTTGTCCACAACACTTTTAGCTTCACACATCAGCCGCATAATTTGTCCAAAAATCATGTAAAACCAATGTAGCACTACTGTTGCATCGACGTGTAAAGGTGTATGTAGCCTTGACAGGTGAGCAACAACGAAATAGTTCCAACTGCCAAAGCAAGATAGCTACGGGAGTCCGTGCAAATGATCAATTTTGGAATTCCTTTTGCTCCCAGCTCAACATGTGATTACTCACTCTCAGAACAACAAACGAAAGGAGGATGAGAGAACGTCAATCACAAAGGGGGCAGAGGAGAAGGTGAAAAGAAAAAAAATACATTTACTTGGAAGAATGAAGCCTGAGAGGGGGGAAAACAACTTGATCCGACAATACAATGCCCATGGAAAAGAAAATGAAAAAAGGCAAAGAACATGGCAACATGACATACAGGCACCAAGGACCTGTGCAATTTTTTACCTTTACCCTGACCGGGCCCGCGCGGGTGTCCGCCGGCGTCACGGCGTCGGGGCGGCCGGAGGCGTGCCCCTCGACCGCTCCTCCTCCGACGTGCCCCGCACGACCACCTCGCTCTCCTCCGTCGTCGTCCGGCCGTGGCCGCCCCCGATCTCCTCGATCATCCTGACCACGTCAGGGGCGTCCGGCCGCGCGACCGGCACGGTGGCCACACACGCCATGGCCACCTGCAGTAGCGCCACCATCTCCTCCTCAGCACTCGCACCGAGCCGCACCAGCTCGACGTCGAACACCTCCGCGGTCCACTCCTCGCGCACCACGGACTGCACCCACCTCGGGATGTCCATCGTGCCGTCGCCCTCGAGGGACGCGTCCGTCGGGGACTTGCCGGTGAGGAGCTCGAGTAGGAGCACGCCGAGGGAGTACACGTCGGCCTTGAACGTGGGCCGGTGCGTGTCCACGACCTCCGGCGCCCGGTACCCGCCCGCGCCGGCGCGGTTCGACGACGGGGCGAAGATCGGGTGGAGGCAGAAGTCGGAGAGCGCGGCCGCGTCGGGATCTGGCCGGAGCAGGACGTTGGATGACTTGACGTTGCCGTGCACGAGGTTGTGCACAGAGTGCAAGTGCGCCAGCCCGCGAGCGGCGGACAGCGCGGAGCGCATGCGCGCGTCCCAGTCCAGCGGCGTCCGGCCGGAGCCCCGGCTCCCTGCAGGTAGACGGATAAATTCCGGTGAGAAATCCTTTTTTGATGACGACAAACACTAGTGAACTTGCAATGCAATAAAATGCAAGGAACATCACAGCATTTTATTTTCCCTATTGTTGCTCACGCTCGACAAACTTATCAATCATGATACCATCTTATTGTCAATTGAGCAATGCAATACTTTTTTAAACATTGTGAAGAAACCAAAAAAATGTTTTTGCACAAAAGTGTTTAGATTAACGGTTTTGCTATTGCACAGGCGACTGAAATTTTTTTATGTTTCAGTCACCTGAAATTGCACTCTCAATGAACTAAAATTGCAGCCCCCTTCAAAAAAAACTGCAACTTTAGGTGATTCAGAGTACAACTCCAAGTGACCTGAAATTGCACTCTCAATCAACTAAAATTGCAGCCCCCCTCCAAAAAAACATGTGCAACTTCAGGTGATTCAAAGACCTGAAGTTGCACTCTGAATCACCTAAAATTGCAGCCCCCCTCCAAAAAAAATATGTGCAACTTCAGGTGATTCAAAGTGCAATTTTAGGTGACTGAAAGATAAAAAAATTTCAGTCATCTGTGCAATAGTCTATCCCTTAGATTAAAACTAGCAACAACTTAAGAGAATGCTTCCGTAATTTGTCCTAACTGCAAAATACTCCTAATTATGTAGGATTCTCTAGAAAGATTCGAGGAATGCTCAATTTGTTTATTAATCAGGTGAATCTTGAACATGTCCAAAAAACAGAGGTTGATCACTGTCAAAGGAATTAGTGATGCACTCAGAACTATTTCTTAAACAAAATGTAGTCCTAGTAACTTGCATGCAGAGAGGACAATACGGCTGGGTTCTTTTGGGTTTAAATTTAGCTTATGCTTGTACCGTCTACAATAACTAATTTTTAAACGGTGTAATTTTTTAAAGCGGGGTTAATAAGAAAATTATAGCAAAAAGTGTATTGAGTTCAGCCGTACCGACCAAAATCACATGTAACTATTTCCTTTTGTATACTACCTCTCACAAACAGTTAGAATTTAAATATTTAAACCATAAGTCATACCATCAGCTCAAAAAAAAAATCCACCCTACATCTCCATTGGTCAAGTACAGTTGGAGAGCAACAAGCAGCACACAACCAATGAATCAGCGCCGTAGTAGGTTGAGTAGGTCTAATTGGAAGCGAATCTGTTGGTACTTATTTAGGCTTAAAAAGCTTAGTTTATAGTTTATTTTATATCATAATTAATGATGACTTTTTCAGTATAATTTATAAAAAATAAAAAAAATATATCATCATGGACAGTGAAACGGAATAGGGAAAAAAACTAAAAGTCAGAAAGCTCTAATAAACAGTGCCTAAGAAGGGACTAAAGTACATTACACAGAGCAAGTACATTATTTATTGGCGATTCATTTGGCTACCAAATAAGCACATCTTGTGGATAGTACATGATAGACCAGCAAACACACCGAACTAGTAGGCGGCACCAGCTCACTGCAAAGTAAACTGTGCTACTAATCGTATTTTAACTCGAAAAATCGACCAACTTCATTTCAAATTTGAGCACTGAACTTCTTGCTACTACAAAAAATTTCTGATCCCTAACATTAGTACATTAGGTTTCTGCTGTTAGACAAACTGAGCTGATGAGCAAGTGAGCATAGCCACTGGCGAGTATCCAAATTCCAAAAGCAAGCTTGTGGTTTTTGTCAAGTAGTGGACAAATTGACCAGCAGTGGACCCACACGGCAGAGGCAGCACTGACTTCTGCTAAGCTGCTATGCACTGTCAGACACATATATCATATATGTGGATGGCAGCAAAGCATTGACTGGGGCCATGGACCCATAGGCCATGTTTCGATAGCAAATATTTAAATAAATTTTTAGAATTATAAATGAGTAATAATGTATGCTTCCAATATAGATTAAATGACGAGTAAAATCAAAATAATTGTAAGATCATAAATCTCTTCTAAGTTATTTAAATATGAAATCATGCTTAACAGGGCTACTAAAAATAAATGAACAATTAGCATAATATTCAAATTCTTGTTTGTTATTTGTGCTCTTTGATGTCAGGTTGCTTCTGTTTTAAACAAGACCTCCTCACCATGGTGATCTAAATCTAATAAATGATTAAAATGATGATCTCTAGATATTATGTTAGTTTTGAGCTAATTATTTACCACAATAATCAATTGCAATTCAAGATAATTAAACAAGTAATGAACTGCATGATCAGATGCTATGCTATGATATGATAATTAAACCACTAAAACAACAAGCATATAAATGTAACATCAGTAGATTATAGTTTTAGCAAGAACAGGACAGCAATAACAATTGCTAAAAAAACTCATTAATTAGCAGAACATCCTAACGATGCCCACGATCCTGCACAGGCCTCTACATGCGCAAGCCACGGCCGGCCCGAGCCAGCCTGCCTCTCCTTATCCCTTCTTCCTCTGACCAACAGGTGGGTCCCTCTCCCCTCCCCTCCCCTCCCCTCCCTTTTCTTTAAATCCAAAACAAATTAGGAAATCCCCAAAATGCCCTCTCGTTCAACAGGCCATAGCTACCACAATGGAGACCAGGCAAGAACATGCAAGTGCATTTCTGTGGCCACCCTAAATTACTTGCAGGATAATGCAAAGTTGCCACTAGCCACAGTAGGATCCGAGCACAGTCAAAAACCACATTTCCTCAGCTTTGACATTTGGGATATTCTTGAGATTCTACACTCAAGATAAGAGTATATGGAGTACAAGCAGCTGCAACTTTAGACTAAACAAACGCACGCCTTGCACCTCTTTATGATTCCTTTTCCAGGGAGTTGACCAAATTTGGTGCCATGCCCATGATGGATAACCGGCAAACACCTGACCGTTGATTCACCTCTTTATCATTCCTTTTCCAGGGAGTTGAGGCCTTGAACGCAAGCAATTAAGATACCGCGAGAGTTGATCAGGTGAGGCAAAAATACAGGTACAGCATCAATGCCGTCTTGTTCACTTGTTCCAGTATCCATCAGCTAGCCTATACTACTCGGCAGTCGGCTAGTAAGTTGCATGCACAGTTGGGCAAGCAAGCCCTTTTGGGCAATACCACTATATTAGCAGTCAGATTATAAAAGAATGAGTTGTAGTGGTATGTCCCTTTCTCTCCAACTGTTCTATTCTCAACTTCTCATCACTCTTCTGTTTTTTAATTGATCAGAGTAGTTCTCTTTCATAGCATGATTATCTATATATCTAATAAATTTTATTACAACGCACGAACAGATGACTAATCAACCATCAGATTTGGGTGAGGGACGCGCATCCATGGCAACTTGGACAGTGGACGCGCTGGTGAAACTAGGCCATGCACACAGTCGTCTCGTCCACGAACCATCAGGTGAGGTGAACTCCCCACCCACCGGCACGTAGCCGAGCAACACGCCGAGAGGCCCCCACCATGACAACTCACACCACACTTCATTATTCGTTCACTTGCCCCAACCTTGCATGCATGCTAGCCACATAGGACGTGTATCTAAGTAACAGCACGATGTGCTACGTACATTTCGCTGCTGCCATTGAAGATACTATTGACTTTGGAGCACACACTGCAGGATTTTACACAAGGCTAGACGGTACACCTGATCTCTTTTCTTTGCGTGGGGGAAGACTTGCAGTTGCACACCTTTAAGCCCGGTAGTGTACAGGGCAGGGGCACGCAAAAATAAGTGGTGCACTAGACATTTTGCCCTTTCACAATTGGTCCCTACGGTAAGTGTGCCAGCCCCGTACACACCCAAATACATTTTCATCGCTTCCTACATGAAATGCAACTGCAGTGAAGCACATGATGACACAGGTATGGCGCGAAGACTACATTTCCCTCGCTGCTAGTACAAGGCCAATGCACCCATGCGATGTTCCCGTGGCAAATTGCATTTGCATTTCTGGATTGCATTCTGCTATGGCGATTTTACCAGCTATGGCGTGCACCCATCCAGCGTGACCATGGGCGGTGAGGGCCGTCGCTTTACAGCCCAAACCTCGCAGCCATCGCTGACAAGCACACGCGCGCAGCTACCACCACACCGCTAGTCCATCCACACTTCGGCATCAAAGAAAAGCGAAGGGAAAGAGTCATGAGGGCTTACAAAAATAAAATGGAAGGAGAAAGAGCAGCAACAAGAACCACCACCGTCCAGACCACACGCCGGCGTGGCGTCATGCCGTGAGAGCCATTGAATTCTTCTCCGCGATGGATTGGGAAAGAAAAAGGAAAAGGAGTTTTCGGAGTTAGGTGGTGTTCGGTTAGGCTGATTTTTTTATAGCTTATGACTAAAGTTTCACTGTAGCGGGCTAAAATTACGTAGCTGATAGTGGGTTATTTAGCATAATTAAATTTAAAAAATTTAAAAATGAAAAAACGGATTAGCCCAGCACGTATAATGCAAACGAACACAGGAAAAAAGAATTGACAAAAAGCTCAAAAATAATCCAAAAATTAGAAAAAGATGAAATGTAGAAATACTAAAAAAAAGACAGAAACTAGAAGTCTAAATCCAAGCTAGCGGGGCCTTAGTCGCTACGTCTCTCTACCTACTTGATATCGATCATCAATGCCGGCCAATTCCGGCGTTCATTCATGCGCGCGGCCGCGGCCGACGCGACGCACTGTGCGTCTGCCATCATCCGCAGGTGTAAAAGATCACCTCTTGGTGAGTTTCCCGTGCAATGCCGGCCCGGATTTTTGGCGAATGCGGCCAATTCGTGACAGTCTCGATCCCCGCGCGCAATGCCATCCCGAGAAGGACTTGGAATCTTCAAGTCCCCGAGTCTTCGGCTACGCGCAAGTCGCCGCAGGCAAAACCCCAAGCAAGCTAGAGTAGAGATCGCAATCGAGCGAGGCAAGTAGCAGGCAATGCAGTAACACCGCGAATGCGACCGAATTCTTGACGACGTGAAACGGTAAGGTCGAATGATGCAATGCAATACAATTGTGTACAAGTGGTTGGTGTGGTGCTGACCGTGGAGCATGGCGGAGAGGCTGCCGTTGGGGAGGTAGTCGTTGACGAGGAGCTTCTCGTCCTTGGAGTAGTAGTAGGCGCGGACGGGGAGGACGTTGCGGTGCTCCACCTTGCCGAGCGCGTCCATGTGCGCGTCGAACTCGCGCCGCGCCACCGCCACGTCCTTGAGCCGCTTCACCACCACCGTCGCCCCCTCCTCCAGCACCGCCTTGTACGACGTCCCCACGCTACCCTTCCCCAGCACCTCCGCCGACGCGCGCAGCAGGTCCTCCAGGTCGAAGCTGTACCCCGTGCCCTTCCCCACGAACACCAGACGGCTCGGCTCCACCGCGCCGGCTCCGGCCGCGGCCGCCGCGCCGCCTCCCATGTCCTCCTTTGATGAGGACGTCATGCCGGTGCCCTCGCCGGATGCTGGGGGGGCCACCCCTCTCCCTGCCGCCGCTGCCGTCTCTGTCGTGCCCTTTGGCCCCTCGTGGGTGCCTCTGCGTCGCCGGGACACCGCGCAGAGCACGATGGCGGCGAGGAGGAGCAGCGCCACAACTACGGCGCCCACGACGATGCCCGCGATTGCCGCGCCGGAGAGCTTCCGCTTCTTGGAGGAGACCGGCCCGGGGAAGGAGCCCGGGCTCATCCCGGGCGCCGGCGACGGGGACGGGAAGAACGGGCTGCAGGGCGTCAGCGGTTTACCGCAGAGCTGGAGGTTGCCGGCGAAGGAGTCCGCCGGGAAGCGCGCGAGGGACTGCGGGATGGAGCCGTTAAGGTTGTTGTCGGAGACGTTGAAGGCGGTGAGCCCCGGGATGCTGATGCTGGGGATGTTCCCGGAGAGGTGGTTGCCGTCGAGCAGCAGCGCGCGCAGCGCGGTGAGGTTGTTGAGCGAGAAGGGGATGGGGCCCGATAGGTTGTTGTGCGAGAGCACCAGCCTCTCGAGGGAGCCGAGCTTGCTGACCCCGGCCGGGATGGCGCCGGAGAGCAGGTTGTTCTGCAGGAAGAGCGAGCGGAGGCTGGAGAGCTGGAGCATGTCTTCGGGGATGCTCCCGAGGATGCGGTTGGAGCGGAGGGAGAGCACCTGGAGGCTGGGCAGCCGGCCAAGCGTCGCCGGCGGGATGGTGCCAATGAGCCCGACCCCCGGGAGGCGCACCGCGACGACGGTGGAGTTGGCGGCGTCGCACGTCACCCCGACCCAGCCGCAGGCGGGCGTGGAGGAGTTCCACCCGATGCGGCGCTGGTGCGGCGTGGCCGTGAGGAACGCCAGCAGCGCCGACCGCTCGCTCGGCGGCGGCTCCGCGGCGGCGCGGCAGGCGAGCGAGGAGGCGACGGCCAGCACCGACACCAGCATCGCGGCGACGGCCATTGCGACGGACGGGGAGCCGGGCGCGCGGCTACGGAAGAGCCATTGGAGAGGAGGGAAGCTGAAACGGCGGCTTTTTCTTGGCTGTCGCTCGTTGGGCCTGGTGGGAAATTTGTGAGGAAGAGGTGGGAATGTGCGTGTGCGAGTGTGTTTTATGTACAGGAGCGGCTTGCTCTGGATGAGACACACACAGTGGGCGCGCCCGTGACGGCTTCGGGTCAGGTGTCTCATGTGCGTGCCGCGCTCTGCCTAGTGATCCGTGGACGCCGCCGTATGTTTTAGCTCTGCTCCTCTCGCGGGAATCAGTGTCCCATCGCTAGCGGCCCCGCTCAAGGATCTTTCGCTTTTCTGGCGTCAGAGTTTTAATCTCGTTCTCTTATTATTTTTTAGTTTTTTAGGTTTTTGCTTTTTCATTTCTTTGTCTTGTCTATGATGATATAATTTTTTATATTATATATTTTTGTAAATTTAATTACATATAAAAATCAACCGTAGCTATAATATATTTTTAACTGTTATAGCTGAAAAATAGAAAAATGAGCTTGTAAACCTTTTGAAGTACCATTTTAGAAAGTTAAGTGTGAGGTGTAACTCTACAAAATTCGAATGAGATGTTGATAGTAAGCGCTGTATCAAAAAGGTCCTTTGTGCTGCCTGGCTGGCCGGCTGGCTCACGCGTTGGAGCATGATGTAGCCATGTACGCATGGATCGGATGCTGGATGGGTACGGTTTGCTAGCTAGCTCGTTGGATACGATACGGTATGCCGGTGTACACGCGGATCAGTACTGGAGGGAGGTCGAAATGATGTCATGTACCGTACTTTTTGTGGGCATCACTCCGTGTCCGCAGCCGTGTCCACTAGATCGATCTAAAACTACAAATCGAATTGTTTCCGGCGAAATTATACTTTCCAAGCTTGAGTAAGCAAGGAGGGGTCACTTCTGCATTTGCGTTTTCATATCAGTGTATGTATTTGGAGCGTTCAGACGTACGGTTCTCATTGCAAGCGTGCTTCTGGCAGTGTTAAGAAAGGGAGAAAGAATGTTCGCGACAGAAAAACACTCACTAACAATTAACGAATAGGAATCTCTAATAGCTTGGTGCTGCAGTAAAGTGAAGAATTTCGAGTGAGACAATCCCATCACTCAAGAGAAAAGAAGCGTAGAAGATTCAGGTGCCGTTTCTAGCTTTTGCTTTTAGCTTTTTAGATACAAGCGCATTGTAGCGGATATTAACATTTTTTGAGTCAAAAAAGAGAAAAATAGTAGAAAAATTATAAAACACTGCTATATCTTTTAAGACAATGAAAAACAATAAGTAAAAAAAAAGCCAAAAGGGTCAAAAAAAAACTAAAATTAAGAAGTCGGCACATTTCAAGTGACTTTTAGCTTTTGATAGATAGATGTCGAAGGCTTAAAAACCGTTTGGAGTAGGGCCAAACGGATAAAACCTGGATAGCTCCAGTAGCATGCGACAGTCATCGCCTGCCACGCCAACCACATGCACGCCCATGTGCCAACATGCCATACACCGTCGACAGTTAGCCGTTGGTTACGCCAAGAAAGTTTGCGAGAAAGCTCGCCGGTTGCCATCGCGGAACAAATTAAGCGAAACAACCAAGAGCACATTAACGATGAAAAGCACGCACGCATGCAGCAGCAGACATTAGTGTCTGGGTGTTAGGGGCGCTCGAATTGGTAGGTTTTTTTGTTGAAAATAAATAGTAATGATCGAAAGAAGTGGTTTTAGAAGGAGAGAGCGAGTAGTGTAAAATGTGATAGAGATACATGTGTATGTGATGGGAGCGAGAGAAGTGGAGTGGGCGATGCACCTGTGACCCTTTTGCTTTATCCTCAGAGCGGACGGTAGCGAGAAGAGTGGAGAAGTCGAATGTTTATATTGGTTTTTAATTTTTTAAGTAGAAATTAGAAGTAGAAGTCAATACTAGGAGAGTGCTAGCCGTGTCCATCGCTCGTCGCGCGGTCGAACCGACCGCCACGAGGCTTGGATCGGAAGCGAGCACGACGACCGGGCGCCTTACCCTAGAAAGCTAGATAGCGGCAAGGCGAGGGGGAAGCCAGATGTCATTTTCAAGCCATCGATTAATTGGCGTCTTGTCTTGGGTTTAATCACTGGATGTTGTTGGTCGACGGTACCGCCCTTCAAGGCTGACAGCGAAATTAGATTGGCTTTTGTTTTGCGTCTAATTAACACATCCAAAAGGCGACCAGCCGGATGCTGATCTAATCCGTCAGGCCATCATACAATGTACCCGGCCCGGGGTGCTCCAGAGTCTCCCGCTCTTCCTGCGGGGGCCAGAGTCCAGACAATTGGCCATGCCACATGGAAACGCTCTACTCGGGTCCTCTGCATGTCAGTCACGGTAACAGGGTATCCCTCACAACTTTTTTTTTTACAGAAAAAAAGGATAGCGACCTCTTCATGATTGTAGTCCATCTCTTGACCATTTCCAGGTCGCTTGAGCCTAGCGCCAGGAGCTTAGTTGTCCCAGACAACTCTATAAAATATAAAAAAAAATACACAGTGGTCTTGTGCCCCAGCGTATTCTGTGGAGTATAAAGCGTTGGGAACTTAGTCATCTCAGGCAACTCTACAGAGTATAAAAAAATCGCACAGTAGTCTCGCACCCTAACGTGCTCTGTGGAGTGTAAAGCGCTGAGAACTTAGTCGTCCCGGGCAACTCTACAAGGATTCGTCCTACTGCCACTTTCATCGACGCCAAGTTCGTATGGTATGGGGACGGAGCTCGCGCTTCAAGGCTTTCATCCTATTGCTTCCTTCATCGACGCCAAGTCCTAACGGTGAGGGGACAGAGCGTGTGCGCGTGCATAAGGCTTCATCTCACCGCCGCCTTCGTTGAAGCCAAGTTCAAACGGTGGGGGACGGAGCACACACGTGTGCACAAGGCTTCGTCTCGCTGCCGCCTTCGTCAATGCCAAGTCCGAGCGGTGGGGGATGGAACGCAGGCTTCAAGGCTTCGTCTCGTCGTCGCCTTCGTTGACGCCAAGTTTGAATGGTGGGGGATGCACCGTCATCTACGACCACGTCGTGGTCAAGTCTAAGCCAATGGTTACAACCACGTTGTGGTCGAGACTTAGTCGATGCCAATCCAAAGTATGGGGGATGGTACGCGTGTTTCGAGCCTTCGTCTTTTCACCGACTTTACCTGACCACCTTGTGATCGTAGACTCATCGGATCACCTCGTAGTCATGATCGTCTGACCACCTCGCAGTGCAAAACGAGGGATATATGACACTCAATTTTCATATAGAGCCTAATTTTTTAGGCTCTACCATATTTTATCTTGATTTGTTCAAATATTACAACTAACAAATTGACTTATACAAATTCCTGCTGCACCGTGCGAGGTATCTTCTAGTTTTGTTAGATTGAATGTCTCTCTTACAAATGCGCACAGCCGCACACATTAGTTAACCATTATTAATTATTATCATGACGCCTGCGTTGGCTTCAAGTTTTCATTATCTCAAGTGATCAAGCGAGCAGACCTCTCGAGAACGCAATCTAAAATTTCACCTACAATTAGGATAGATGACTCCATACGACCACACAAACCAATACTCGGAGAAAAGACGGACGGTAGTTAGGTGGTTAATTTCTACCTAGCTTCTATATTGCACACAAACCAATCCTAGCTAGCCAGTGAATCCACCAGCCAACATGGAGTCCACGAACAACCAAACCAAACACCTGCATGACCATCGAGCCAAATCGCCACTGAAATGATTGAGCGCAGATTTTCACACTTAAATTGTAGGAGGTATCCTGGTCCTCCTAGCCCACTGAAACCACCCGCACTTATAATTAACCCTGACTGACGAGTTAGAGAGTTAGAATGAAATTTATTTAACGTCTAATGACTGAATTACGGGAAGAGTTGGTTTCTACAAACATACACAAGACCAGAGTATAGTATAAGAACTTTGAACAAATAAAATACATTCGTAAGTCTCATCTCAGTGAAATAATACACTGCAACTCACAAACTCAACGACTCTATACGCACAAGTTCATACAAACGACTACACATAATTGTCCATACATATGAATAAGTACAACCCAATACAATTGCAATTGACAAATTTCTTCGAAATTGGTAACGTTGGCATGACCTGTAGTAGCCGAATCAAGCATCTTTAAGGAGAATCAATAATCGGGAATAGAGAAGACCCAAATTAGGAAAGCCAACAATGCTGTCAGAACCCTTTTTAGAATAATGGTAATGGGCAATTCGCTCATTGAGATACCAAACTATTCGGGGCCAGTTGGCATCTCTCGTAGACGTATGGTTTCATCATTTGGCGTAAAAACAAACCTGAATCAATTTTGAGCTTATTTTTTCCGCCAACCAGTTCCAGTAAAAATAGTTTAATAGAGCACACATCAATCCACCGACAGCTGTGATTTTCATAGCCCATCCCATATGGTGCACAAGCAGAAAGGATAATGACCAACGAGGGACTGAGAGAGAGGGAGAGAGCATTAGCCACCTTAACCATTGTGCAACTAAGGTAAGAAACCCACCGCAAGATCCATCTACATTTCCCGCCAAATCCAGCCCATCGGTGTAAGGAGAACAGAAGATGAATTGAGCCATGGTAGCCTGACCAGAAGAAGGTAGCTGAACCAGAAGAGGGCGACATTGAATAGGGAGAGATGAGCCAGGAGGAGAAGGCCATGCTGAAGGACAAGGGAGCCGAGACCAAAAGGAGCTGAAAGGGGAAAGTAGAACCACATACACGCAAGAGGAGGAGGAGGACACCAACCCTACCCAAATCGAGACTGACAAGATCAACCAAGGTATCCTACATTTATCCCCACCATTGTCAATATCATAAGGCAGGACCACACACACATGCAACTCTAAATGCACATGTACATCATAGAACCAACTAGGATCCACAACTAGGATAGAGTATATTAGTAAATGGCTAGAGGGAGTAGAATATACCAGAGAGAGCTGACCATGGCATCGATAGTACTCACCGTTGACAACCCATGCACACCCGACAACCTCCACATGCTTCTTGGCACATGAGGAGATCCCGAGCCCCATCATAGCATATCAACCTCAAGCACGACCCCATCCCCGCAAGCACAAGTGAATCAAGGAGAAAAATCCACAAATCAAAGTAAAATCAAATAAAAAGAAGGCGTAGGAGAGTATATTGGGGGAAATAATGGGGGTAGAGGCAAGGAAGTTCAGATCCTGATAACTAGCAATGAGATCTGTCGTTGCTATGGGTGGATTCTGTTGGGGGTAGGTCGAGATGAAGAGATCCGTGGACAGCGACAGCACCAGGGACAAATCTGAGCGACAGTGACCCAGTTGGTGTCACCATGGCTAGATCTAGAGTGGCAATTCCAGGCAAAGCCGGCGGTGCCTTAGGCGGTGGTGGCTCGAGAAGTGGGAAGAACGGAGCACAGTGGGGGAGGCGTGGGGGACCGGTGGCATTCACTGGGAACCTGGTAGCCATCGACCGAGAGCTGGTGAAAGGGGTGGTGGCACCTGGAGGTAGAGCAAATAGGGAGTCAATGGAGTCAGTGGCAGATCTAGAACAAAAATGACGTGGGGGCCTAATGCTCCATGTATGTACTTATCAATGTATCCATCTGCGGGTATAATTAGAGTGAATACGATGGATATTGTTCATCGTGTATCCTATTCCATATTTTTTCTTGGAGTTAGAGTCGAACATGAATAATGCTGGATACCCATTTCTCCATTTCGTATTCGTTCCATAAGCGTTCGGACGGTCGATCGGATGAACATTATCCGTTTCTTTTGCACCCCTACACAGGACATTGGATAGCACGGTGGAATCAGAGCGAGCACAGAGAGACTAATCACCGAGATGTCAAAGAAAGAGCACTAAATATTTCCTATATGTTTAGATGTAGCAATCTGCTTATATGTTCTCATGTTTCTATGTGAAGTCACAACAAACTTCCTTATATAACTTGACATACATATATATATATATACGGACAGATATCACTTATTCCATATCCTATTCCATATTTTTCCATAGATTTGGATACGGATAGTGCTAGATACCCATTTACCCCTTCTGTATTTGTTCCACAAGCCTTCGATTGGTCGGTCAGACGAAAATATTCGCTCCGTTTGCACCTCTACATCCATCAATAATATAGTAGATAATAACGCAATCTAAATTTTGTAATATCAAATAACTTTATGACAAAGTTCAATGGTAAATAACTATTTGTCAGACAACATACCAAAACCAAGAAACTTACCATTAGTGAATGATCAAAGATGAATATGAGAACCTACTATTACACACATTTTTTGGAGTGTCTTGCTTTGTCAACATCATGTGTTTTTTCTTTTCTTTTCTCCCACTGTTTGTCAACGTGTTTAAGCCTTCTTTCTTTTAGATAGATGTAGTTCTTGGCATGTGGTGGCACTAGTTTTTGACATATGAGGTACACACTATGTAAGCTTAGACTATAAGTAACTAAAAATAAAATCGCGTGGGGAGCTATGCCCCCACATTTGTGAACGTGCATCCGCCCTTGGGTGGAGTGAGCGAGGGAGAGGTAAAGGGAGGGATGATGGGCCAAGGCCTGTCGGGCCGGCCGAGAGAGAGAGGATTATATATATATATATATATACATATATATATATATATATGTATGTATGTATGTATGTAGGACCGAAATGGCAACAGAGGGGGGGGGGTGAATGGTGCCTTCAATAACTTCCCAAGTACCCACACAACAAATCAGTCGAAAGAGATGGCTTCTCAGGTCGAACACACATGGTCGTAAGCCAACTGGTGGTCGAATACCATGTGGTCGAAACCTTTGCCCGAACCGACAAAAGAACTTAAACAGAGAATACTGCGTGGTCGAAACAAGAACAGAGAAGGACTTGTTTGCCAGATTTCCGAGTAACTTGAGACTCTTTGGTCCTTTGGTCTTGAAACCGGAGGTACTGAAAGAAACAGACCTCTGGAAGCGAGACAATCAAGGAAATCCAAAGTCTTTGCTATGGTCGACTAGAGAGACACGCTCGAGCACAAAAACATAGCACTTTGAGGCGCAAGACCATGGCAAGGCAGACTTCTCTAAAACGACCTTTGCTCTCGAGAATGTACTTGGCCAAATGGCCTTGAGACAAATTCTTAGTTCTGAGCAACAAGAAGCACACCAAAGCAAATACGGACTCACACAGAAGAGAAGAGAGAAAAGGATAGCATGAAGAACAAGCTCTCCAAAACAAATTGCAAACAAAACAATCACAACATCTCATAACGACAGAAATCAACTTGAGGAAGAGAGATGAATGATTGATCATGGAGGTTTCTATAGCCACTCCATCGAAGGTACAAGAGCAACCGTGCTCTACCCAGAGACAACTCACACAAATAGAGACGAAAAAATTCAGAGTGCCTCGGGAACAACCTCACCGATCACCCGACCTCTACCTCTCTATTTATAGCCTCAAGCTTCCAGGGGAGAACCCGTTAACCCCAACAAACACCGGGTTTTACCATTTTCTTTACCCACTAGCGAGAACGAGCTCCAGTGCCTTACCCGTTACACCCAACGGCTCCACTGCTTTGCCCGTTAGCGCCAACCACTCCAGTGCTTTAGCAGAGATGCAGCTTCCCTTTGCAGCTTTCCGCATTTCTCCAAAATGCCATCCCACTGCCTTCCTGTAAGCTTCCTCCTCCCTTGTCGCTCAAGTCTTGCAACCACCTGGCAGACCTCGTCGTCTTCGGCATCTCCCGACCACGCTTGACCTCAGCACCGCTCGTGCCTAGTCTTGGCCATCCATGCCTCTCCACAACTAGTCTCCAAGTCCTGCAAACCATCACAGACAAGCATACATTCATAGTACCGCACAAAACATTGTGTAAAAACAGAATTTAAACCATGTTCCACAAAGTCGTACACCCATTACGACCGGTCAAAAACACTTAAACATTCATGCACATGACCTACGGCCGCTCTCCAGGTCAAGACGACTAGCCCAGGAGTTGATACGACCGATTCTCAGGTGAAACGACCGATCCTGGAGGTCATACGACCGGTTACTAGATGTCTACGACCACGTTCAACCCTCCCGGGGACTTCCGACCGTTTAGCGCATGATCGAAGCACCTTCCGACCACGTACAACGAGTTTTACAGTGGTCGAGACCCTTTCCGACCACACCCGGGCGCTTGAGAGCACATCCGACCACGGCCAACTGTCCTACGCCCGCAGCCGACCGCATACGACCGCTTCACAATGTGGTCGCAGTCGCTTCGACTTCCCACGTGGTCGAAGTCGAGATCTGTTGACTACCGATCACAGTGGTCGAAGTCTCGACCTCCGACTACCTCTCGCGGTAACGTGGTCGTAACCTGTTTCGACCACGACCAACATGGTCATATTGGCCTACGACCACGGCCAACGTGGTCGTAAAGGAGTTGGGAGACTTCTGACCTTCGACTGTGTGGTCGTAAATGACTCGCCTGGCTCCCGATTGACGACAACGTGGTCGTAACCTGCCCGGCAGGCTTCCGACCACGACCAAAGTGGTCGAACGAGCCTACGACAACGGCCAGAAGCTACGACTTTGCACAGAAAGCGATTCCGAACATTTTTATGGCTACGACTTAGCAGGAAACGCTCAAATCAAACTCAATCACAAACCAAGTGTCAATAACTCATCACAAACATGAGGACACCTCCACATGGTCTCTCAATCTCCCCCTTGATGAGTATATTGACAAACCCAGAAAAAGCGAGAAGTTGAGTTTGAGTTTGAAGAATCCAACATTATCCAACGAGAGAAAATGGAACTAATGACCATGTCGACAGAAGGAACACTAGAGCAACAACTGAAAGAGCAAATTATTCTCCAAAGCTCTAAAATGATCCCAACCAGCTTTTTCTACCACTATTCTCCCCCTTTTTGGCAATAAACACATCAATGATGCAAAAGAGAGAATATAACATGTCAATGGATGAATATGGCTGAAGTTTGTTTATTTGAGCATTTAGAGCCATGAGAGTTATCCAATATGACCAACAAGTACTACACCAAGCCATAATTCAAGAAACAGCTATCTAGATCATGACAACATATATATAAGCCAGCTTGAGTACATAGATGACAATCTGAAATAGTAGTACATTATGTGAGCATGTCAAGTCATCAAGGAGCAAAGTCTAGCTAGAGATATCCAAGAATGATGCAGGCCATGTCAATAAGCTAAGCGTAACCTAGAAGCTCAAATTGAGTCCAAATAGAGTGCTATATGCTCAAGAATGAAGCATTTGTTGAAGTACTTGGTTCTTGTTGTAACTTAAGCAAAATTGTGCACAAATGACATAGTTTCGTTTGAAATTCATGGTTGTGGCCAACCAGATTTTTGTTTCATCATCTGCTAGATCTCAAGCCTTATGCGACTACTCCAAGCAAGAAGCTTAAGAAGATAGTCTAGGTCATCCAAAACTCCCCCTAAGTTCTTGCCAGGTGCAATGGCAAGCCGTCTCATGAGAAAGAATTGGTGAGATCAGTTTTTTCGCACACAAAAGAGATATTTTTGCTTTTTAACATGTTGTACTAACTCATGCATCATCAAGAGACTAAATATAGCTCAATCTAAGGCTCAATAGAGAATCAACGCTCAACTTAGCCTATTTGACATGGCATGAATCATAAAGGGATAGCTAAAGCAAGACTAGACTCAAATGCGAGCATGACAAGTTTTAGTTCAAGTTGAGCAATTTTAATTAACTTATCATGGTAAAAGCCAGCCTACACATATGAAGTCATGATAAATCTAGCAAATGAAGCATAAATCATGGCAAGGTATAAAGCATTGTAAACATGTCATAACAGGATAATAATCAAGGCTCAATGTAGTTATGTTACAATGCGAAATGCTGAAATGCAGAAAATCCAGCTCCCCCTCAACATGAGATGCAACTTTTAGTTCAAGTTGAGTTATGTCAATATTAAGCTCCAGAAGCTCCCAAATGAACTCTCCCTGAACCAAAACAATAAAATCGATAAGCTGGCAAATAAGACCAAACAGGTAGTCCTTAAAGCATAGATAAGATATAGAGACAACTATGGCTCAAACTGACTCTCATCTACCCCATATGAATCCAAGACAACCAGCTGACAGTAAATCACACACTAGAGAGCAAACACGTACCCTGTCTACCCGAGAGTGGCCCAACCCTCGCTAGAACCTATAAGAAGTTTAGTGAGCTCAACCTAGTAAGATAAGAAACAGCTAATAAGAAGCATCCTGGAGGCACAAGATAAGAGTAAGAAGTTTAAGCAACTAGACAAGAGCAGCATTCTAACCTATGCTAGAGGGACTAAGCCCGATGCACCCCGAGTGCAAAGCAACAGAAATGAGACAGAAGCATAATCAATATAGTAAAGCAGTAAAGCCCAAAACTCCCCCTCACTACAGTCCATAAGGACAAACCACCCCAAGCTCTCCTCGTAGAGCTGAAAACCTCGAACTATCCAAAGGCTTGGTGAAAATATCAGCCAACTGGTGGTCACTCTCCACAAACTGGAGTACTATGTCACCCTTCTCTACATGGTCTCTAAGGAAGTGAAAGCGAATATCAATATGCTTGATCCGAGAGTGCTGCACTGGGTTCTTAGCAATATTAATCGCAGAAGTGTTATCACAAAAGAGTGGAACACTGTCTATGACCAACCCAAAGTCCCGCAGGGTCGAGGCCATCCAAAGCACCTGGCTACAGCAGCTGGCTGCAGCAACGTACTCGACCTCTGCGGTGGACTGCGCAACACCGGACTGCTTCCTCGAAGACCAAGAAACGAGAGAAGTGCCAATGAATTGGTAAGTGCCAGAAGTGCTCTTCCTATCTATCCTACAGCCGGCAAAGTCTGCATCCGAAAAGGCTCTCAAGGAAAGACAAGAAGAGGAAGAGTACCAGATACCATAGTCAATGGTAGCTCGAAGGTACCGAAAGATGCGCTTCACCGCTTGGCGGTGAGATATGTGAGGAGAAGCCTGAAAACGAGCACACAGACACACGGAGAAGTGTATGTCCGGTCTCGAGGCAGTGAGGTAAAGAAGGGAGCCGATCATACTTCTGTACTCTTTCTGATCAACTGGCTCGCCATCCTCATCTGGGTCAAGATAGGTTGTAGAAGCCATCGGAGTTGACACCGGCTTCCTATCACTCATGTCGAAGCGTCTCAGGAGGTCGCGAGTGTACTTGCCTTTATGCAAGAAGGTACCCTCCCGAGTCTGCTTGATTTGGAAGCCAAGGAAGAAGGTCAGCTCGCCCATCATGCTCATCTCAAACTCGGTGCTCATGACATCCGAGAACTGTGAAACCAGAGCATGGGAGGAGCCGCCAAAGATGATGTCATCGACATAGATCTGGACGAGCAGAAGGTCGTTGCCAAGTCTACGGATAAACAAGGTCTTATCTACTTTACCCATTTCAAACGCATGACTTAACAGGTAGGATTTAAGCCTCTCATACCAAGCTTTGGGAGGCTGCTTAAGTCCATACAACGCTTTGGAAAGCTTGAAGACATGGTTTGGGTATTTAGGGTTTTCGAAACCTGGAGGCTGTCTGACGTAGACTTCTTCCTCAATGACTCCATTAAGGAAGGCACTCTTGACGTCCGTCTGGTAAAGCTTGAAACCCTTAGAAGCTGCAAAGGCGAGCAGGATTCTAATGGCCTCAAGTCGAGCTACAGGGGCAAAGGTCTCCTCGAAATCTAGACCCTCAACCTGGGAGAACCCCTGAGCTACCAGTCTAGCCTTGTTTCGAATAACCACACCATCCTCACTCTGCTTGTTCTTGAACACCCACTTAGTCCCAATGAAATTGTGACCTCGTGGGGGCTCGACAAGAGACCAGACCTTATTTCTCTCGAAGTTTTCTAGCTCCTCATGCATGGCATTGACCCAAGACTCGTCGGAAAGAGCATGAGAAATATTTTTGGGCTCAAAGGATGCAATGAATGCAGAATGGAGACAGAATTGAGATAAACCAGATTTTGAGCGGGTCACACGCTCGAAGAGGTCTCCAATCATCTGCTCTGAAGGATGCCTTTTCTGGATATATCGGGGAGGTCCTGGATAAGAAGAAGAAGCGGCCTTTACCTCATGAGCTGAAGAGATAGGAACAGAGCCACTAGCTCCCGAGGAAGCAGAAGGCATGGGCTGATCACCTGGAGGTGCGGTGGAAGAAGGCACCTCAAGGAGTGGATGAGGGACTGGATCGGGTAGGCAACCCTCATCTCCATAGTCCTCATCATCCACAAAGATAGGTTCGGACTGCTCTAAAGAACCTGAGATATCGGGCCTAGTCCCCGGATTGGCCTCGTCGAAGGTCACCTCACAGGTCTCTACCATTTTACTAGACTCGCAGTTCCAAACCCTATAAGCCCGCGAAGAAGGCGAATAACCCAGAAAGATACCATCACAAGAACGTGACTCGAACTTATCTAGCTTCCCGGACTTCAGAATAAAGCACTTGCAACCAAACACACGAAAATGAGAGACGCTGGGCTTTCGCCCGTATCTCAACTCATAAGAAGTGCGGTGCAAGTGTGCCCTAAGAAATACTCGATTTGAGACATGGCACGCGGTAGCTATAGCCTCAGCCCAAAACTTCCGCGGTGTAGAGTACTCATCAAGCATCGTCCTAGCCATCTCGACCAAGGTACGGTTCTTCCTCTCCACAACGCCATTTTGTTGTGGGACGTGCGGAGAAGAGAACTGGTGCTCTACACCTGTCTCACCACAGAAACTCTCGAAGTAGGAATTCTTGAACTCCGTGCCACTGTCACAGCGGATTGCTCGTAAGGCACCGGGAGCTCAACAGAAAGCCTACCGAAAAGACCTCGGAAAAGTGAAAATGTCTCATCCTTCGAGGCTAAGAAGAACACCCAAGAAAATCTCGAATAGTCATCGACCACAACAAGTACATACCACTTCCCTTCGGCTGACTGCACTCGAGCTGGTCCAACAGTGTCCATATGGAACAGCTGTCCTGGTGCATCAGTCATGGTCACAGTGACCGGAGGATGTTAAGCGGCAACCATCTTGCCGTGCCGGCATGGAGCGCAAACAAGATCTTTGACCATTTTGAGCTTTGGCAGACCACGAATGAGGTCGTGGCCGCTAACTCGGGTCAAATGGTCAAATCCAATATGACCAACTCTCCTATGCCAGAAGGTCAAATTACGGGACTCTAAGGCAACCAAACACCGGAGAGGATCACCAGAAGAATCAGAAAAATCAACACGAAAGATCCTCCCATAACGAGAAATCCTGCAAACCAGACTACCCGAAGAATCAAGAATTTTGCAAGCGTTTTTCGTGAAGCTCACCTCGATACCGTCATCGGTAAGCTGAGAAACGGAAAGCAAATTGTACCGCAGTTTACTAACCAAGGCAACATCCTTAAGAATAAAAGAAGCATTAACATGCATAGTACCTTTGGCGATGACGCGCCCAGACGAAGCGTCTCCGAAGGTGATCGTCTCATCACCTGGAGCGCGGGCTAGGGAGGAGAACCAACGGGAGTCTCCGGTCATATGACGAGAACAACCGGAGTCTACAAGACAAACCTTCTCCTTCCCTACCCGGCGAACCTGAGTCAAACAGAGAGTAAAGTCTCAGTACTGGGGTAAATCAAGAGTGATTTCGGCACCCAATACTGAGTAACACGAGGAGCAGATAAAGTAGTCAAACACGACTGACCTCTATCTACCCTACGCTCTCTGTGACTCAAAGAAGCAGAAGGTCTGTGTGCAGACCTGAAGCTGTTGCTAGGTCCGACTGCTATGGGAAAGCGAGTCGAAACACCGGCAACCTGCTGATCACACTGTGGGTAACTGTCTCGACGGGGGAAACGAGATGTACCCTGAGGACGGCGGAAGTCACGACCCGGAGCAGCACGAGGATGAAAACCAGAAAACTCAGAAAAACCAAGTCCTCGATGCTGCCCAAACCCGTCAGAAGCAAACCTGGACCTCGTGCTAGTCTTAGGTGCACTCAGGATCTGGGGTTGACCCTGAATACGCCTAAGTGCCTCCGCATGGTCTCTACGCGCAATTCTAGCGCGCCTGAAGCATCGATCGATTGTGTGTCCATCCTTCTGACAGAAGGTGCAGTGGTACTTCACCTTCTGAGAGGTAGAAATAGCACGGGGAGGCTTCGCCTTCTGAGAGGCCGAAGCTGCAGGTGGACTCACCTTGCTGTCAGAGATCCCTTGGATAAAACCGGCTGATTTGAATTTAACCTCATCAGATCTGGGCTCGACCTCGATCACACCTCGTACTATGGGTCGGAGAATAGCAGGTGGATGCTTCCTCATATCCTCATAAAAATCATATCCTAGATCTTGATTGAACTTGCAAATCTTGGATTGGTCTAGAATAAGATTAAGCTTCTTCTTGCCGCCTACAAATCTCTCGAGAGTGTTCATAAGATACTGACACTCCCGGAAGAGAGAGGTGCAAGAAGAGCAGGGAGAAGAAGAAACAGCAGGGGGTAAGGGAGCAGATGAAGAACCAACAGCAGAGGAACGAATGGCTTGTGCACGCACAACCGACTTAGAATGGACAGTCCTACTGCTAGCAGGTTGGTTCACGTCGCTAGGCGTCTCTACCTTACCCTGGGGCTTCTCCCCCACACCATCAATCACATCACAACTAGATTGTGGCTTCTCTAGTAAGTCCTTAGTTAGCTTCACACATTTGTCATTCAATGCAACGAGTTCAAGTTTTAGTTTATCACAATTAATGCATGGTGAGCTAACAGGATCCTTAGTCGCATACTGAGCCATTTTCTTGTTGTTGTCAATCATTTCTTGAAACTGTTTTGAGACAGATTCAAGTTCAGCAGTTAACTTGGGACAGTTCAAACATGAATCAATAGGCTCAAGTAAAGAAGCACTCAACTCAGCAATCTTGTGATCTGCCCGTTTTAGGTTCATCTTTAGATTATTACAACTTTCACAAGTCTCGGGCTGATCAAGCAGCATGGTATAAAGACCTCTAAAAACATTTTCCTTATTCTCACATGAGGTGCAAGAAGTAGTCTCAACAGGAGTAGATGAAGTAGAAGCAATCCTACTCATTTCTAGTTCAGCCAACAGACTAAGATTCTCCACCTTAACACTATCAAGCTCGGAGGACAAACTATTATGCGAGGTCCTTAGTTTCTCCATGTCACCCAGCAAAGCAGAGCATGTATCACAGTCGTCACTAGAGGGACCAGATGTAAGAGCAATAATCTCTAGTGACAACCTGTCTAATTCCTTCTCTAATTCAGTACACCTAGCCCTAGCTCTAGCATGGAAACCACGTAGCTTAAGAAAAGCATGATTGAGCTGGTCGTAGGTGGGACATACCTCGTCCGAGTCGGAGTACAGCTCGCTGTCGCTGAGTTCGCCCTCGAGGGCCATGAAGCACATGCCGGAGAAGTCGTCGCCGCTCTTGGGATCTTGGTCACCCGTCCCGTCGTCGTCGCTCCATCCCTCCACCTCGCTGAGGTCGAGGTCGTCAAAGGCGGTGAGGACGCGGTGAAACAGCTTCTTGGCCTTCCCGAAGTCGCGGAACTTCTTCTTGCCCGGCGTCTGAGCTGGAGTCTTCTTGTTGCGGTTTTTGTCGGTGTAGTCGTTTTGCCCGAACCGCCGTAGTCGTTCTTGCTCTTCTCCAGCTTGGGGCAGTTTGCCCGAATGTGGTTGGGGCCACCACACTCGAAGCAAATGACTGGTCCGCCTCTCTTTCTGTCCCTCCTCCTCTTGTAAGCATGGGAGAACTTCCGAGCTAGGAGGGCCAGCTGTTCATCCTCTAGCTGCTCTAACTGATCATCAGTTACGTCACAGAGAGCAGTTAGGGAGAAACCGCAAAGCGAATCAGAAGAATGACTAGAAGACGAAACGGGATCGGTGACCAAGGCCATCGACTGTGACTTCGACCGACGAGAGACAACGTCAATCTCGTGAGTCTTGAGGCGCGAGTACAGCGCGTCAAGAGTCAGGGTCGAGAGGTCTGTCGTGTCTTTGATGGTGGTCACTTTCATCTCCCAAACACGCAGATCGAGTGCCGCGAGCATCTGACGAGCGTTGTCCGAGTCGGGGTATGTGAGACCGACCGCTCGGAGGTTGCTCAAGATTTTGTGAAATCGCGAAAAGCACTCGTCCAGGGACTCACCAGCAAGCATCTCGAATTTGTTGTACCTGTCGAACCGTCTTAATCTGGGTGGTGCCCTCATGGTATGCGTCGAGGGTCACCCAGATATCGTAGGCGGACGACAGGTGAGAGATGCGATCGAATTCGCTTATGCTCAAGCCCTGGATAATGATGTTCCTTGCCTTTGCATTTGCCTCAACATCGGGCATGTTTGCCACGTTGATGTTCTCATTGGCAGGAACAACATATCGTACCTTGACCTTCCGCCAGATGGCATACCCCTGGGCCTGGATGTATGTCTCCATTCGGCTCTTCCAGAAGGGGTAATCGATGCCATCGAAAACGGGCGGCTTGGTCGAGTACTTGTCCGTCGCCATGGCTCTTGAGACCGATTAAGATCTATTGATTAGAGCTAACCGGCTCTGATACCAATTGTAGGACCAAAATGGCAACAGAGGGGGGGGGGGTGAATGGTGCCTTCAATAACTTCCCAAGTACCCACACAACAAACCAGTCGAAAGAGATGGCTTCTCAGGTCGAACACACATGGTCGTAAGCCAACTGGTGGTCGAATACCATGTGGTCGAAACCTTTGCCCGAACTGACAAAAGAACTTAAACAGAGAATACTGCGTGGTCGAAACAAGAACAGAGAAGGACTTGTTTGCCAGATTTCCGAGTAACATGAGACTCTCTGGTCCTTTGGTTCTGAAACCGGAGGTACTGAAAGAAACAGACCTCTGGAAGCGAGACAATCAAGGAAATCCAAAGTCTTTGCTATGGTCGACTAGAGAGACACGCTCGAGCACAAAAACATAGCACTTTGAGGCGCAAGACCATGGCAAGGCAGACTTCTCTGAAACGACCTTTGCTCTCGAGAATGTACTTGGCCAAATGGCCTTGAGACAAATTCTCAGTTCTGAGCAACAAGAAGCACACCAAAGCAAATACGGACTCACACAGAAGAGAAGAGAGAAAAGGATAGCATGAAGAACAAGCTCTCCAAAACAAATTGCAAACAAAACAATCACAACATCTCATAACGACAGAAATCAACTTGAGGAAGAGAGATGAATGATTGATCATGGAGGTTTCTATAGCCACTCCATCGAAGGTACAAGAGCAACCGTGCTCTACCCAGAGACAACTCACACAAATAGAGACGAAAAAATTCAGAGTGACTCGGGAACAACCTCACCGATCACCCGACCTCTACCTCTCTATTTATAGCCTCAAGCTTCCAGGGGAGAACCCGTTAACCCCAACAAACACCGGGTTTTACCATTTTCTTTACCCACTAGCAAGAACGAGCTCCATTGCTTTACCCGTTACACCCAACGGCTCCACTGCTTTGCCGTTAGCGCCAACCACTCCAGTGCTTTAGCAGAGACGCAGCTTCCCTTTGCAGCTTTCCGCATTTCTCCAAAATGCCATCCCACTGCCTTCCTGTAAGCTTCCTCCTCCCTTGTCGCTCAAGTCTTGCAACCACCTGGCAGACCTCGTCGTCTTCGGCATCTCCCGACCACGCTTGACCTCAGCACCGCTCGTGCCTAGTCTTGGCCATCTATGCCTCTCCACAACTAGTCTCCAAGTCCTGCAAACCATCACAGACAAGCATACATTCATAGTACCTGATGAGGACATCCCAGCTCAGCATGTTCCATCACATATCAACTATTCACCATCAAGCATAAAGGATACAAATCAAGGTCCACTTACACGAAGTCGTGCCAAGAAAATACAAGAACAGGTGAATTCATTCCTAACTGATTATGATTTCAACATATCTCACGATGTTATACTACCTAAATGTTCTACATTGATGTTACTTAGGTTTACACATGAAGCGGAGGAAGCTACTTGGCATGAGGAACAAATACAATGCTACGATCAGACCACCTGGCTGACCGCACCTACAGCCACAAAGAAGCAACCATAACTTTTGTTTTCCGAAGGCTCTGGGGGTCCA
Source organism: Dendrocalamus latiflorus (assembly GCA_017311315.1). Classification (NCBI taxonomy): domain Eukaryota; kingdom Viridiplantae; phylum Streptophyta; class Magnoliopsida; order Poales; family Poaceae; genus Dendrocalamus; species Dendrocalamus latiflorus. The sequence continues at coordinate 29,509,144 of CM029665.1, read as the reverse complement.
TGAGTACTTGATGGAAAGCTTATCAAGTCTAGTTTCCAATGCAACAAACCCCACATCATTTGGACTTTCCAATAAGAAGTTATGATCGAATTAGTGGAGACTGCTCAGAAGGCTAACAGTCACGCGAGACCTCCTCGGGAATTCATCTCGTGGAGACCTTTCACCTAGCCTACCTTCAGAAATTCCAATTCCTTTTCACACTCAACTAGGAGGGTTGTTCCTAGTATAAATACCCCTTGTATCTAAACAATTGGGAGCTTTGAATCATTTGATAAACCATAGTTTTGCAGCCGAGCTGCAAGTGTCTTACTCACACCATTGTTCTTCCTTGTTCTTCTTGGACTCGTGAAGAGATCCCTTTGGGATCCCCTAATTCGTGCTCTAGGCTTTCGGGCCTTTTGTGTGGGTTAGTCCCGGATTGTGGTTCTGCGGTCGTTCGGAGATCGAGTCGAAGTCCTCAAGGTTTCGGTGTCTCTCTCCCCGTCGTTTGGTCGCATCCAACCTTGGCAGGTATAAAGCTAGTTACCCCGCTGTTCGCAGCAAGTTATCCTCGGTTCTTCGACCTACTGTCGTGAAGATCGGGCCATCCCAAGGAGGTTCCTACCATTTGGTATCAGAGCAAGGTTGTCACGGTAGGTCTTACCATCATATATTATTGTTTTGTTCATCTCCTAGAGTCCACTGAAAAAGCCACAAAAAAAATCCCATAGCCTTTTCACGGTACTGTTACCTTTGTGTCATTGTGTTCATCAAGTTGCTAGTCACCATCTTTACTTATATAGTGTTTTGTTTATTTGTTATCCGCACCCCTGTTAGTGTCAAAAAAAAACAAAAAAAAGAGAATAAAGAAAGAGTCAAAAAAAAGAGAGAAGAGAAAAGAAGTGAAAAGTAGGGGCTGTGTTGCGGATTACAAAACTGAAAATTTCAGTTCTGCATACTCAAGTTTGTGGTGTTCTTAACAGCAACGTTTACATATCTTTTGAACGGTTTACGCCACTTGGTTACAGTACCGCAGCCTTCCTTGAACAGCCACCTATAGCTCCACAAAAATCTGAAAACCGGACCTCTCGACTCGTAAACCTTTCAACCGCTTAACCACAGCTGGGTTACTATCACTTTTTGCGCACTCACAGTCCTAGAGAACGAGCAAGAGCTTTGGTAAGTAAGAGGTGAGGTTGTGTGATTCCACAAATATTATCTATTCCACTTTCTCTTTGCTAACATGGCAGGTTCCAACTCAAGTGTACATGGGGAAAATCATGAAGGAGATGAACAACCAGTCACACGAGCTGAGATGCAACAATTACGTGAACTGGTTCAGGCCATGGGATAGATGCTCAATGAACGCCTTCCCGTCGCTGGTGGTGGGGGTCTACATCAACCTAACCCTGCTGCTGATCATGGTGAAGCCGCTGATGAGAACTCAGTGGGAGCTGCTGCTAATGACGACTTCCACGGCCAGCAAGATCTTGGTCGGGGTGATGGACGAGGGGGCGGTGCTCATCGTGGCCGAGGCGCAGCTGCACATATTCTGCAGCACGGGGGAGGTGCTCACGGTCGGGCTTTTGGCCACTGTGTGCGCTTTCATGATGAAGAAGACCATAATGATGATGACCATGATGAGGAATTTGATGATAATGAGAATCTATTTGCTGATGGTGGGCGATATGGACATCGAGATCATCGTCGAGATGCTATCCATAGAGATAGAAGACAGCCCCATGGTCGCCGTGCTAGGGATGATGCGGATAACATTGCTCGAGTCAAGCTGAGTGTCCCTAAGTTTACGGGAAAAGAAGAACCTGATGCATATCTTGAGTGGGAGGAGCAATGTGATCAGATTTTCAGAGTGCATAATCTGTCCAACCAGAGGTGTGTAAACCTTGCTTCAGTTGAGTTTTCTGGTTATGCCCTCACTTGGTGGAATCAAATACAAGAGAATCAGCTTGTGTTGGGACGTGAGCATATTGATACATGGGCTGAAATGAAGCGTGCCATGAGAAGGCGCTTTGTTCCTTCGAGCTATAATCGTGACCTTCACAATAGGTTGCAAACATTGAGACAAGGTTCTAGGTCAGTTGATGAATATTATAAGGAGATGGAACTACTCATGGTTCGTACTGGGATTAGAGAAGATGGTGAATCAAAAATGGCAAGATTTTTGCGTGGTCTTAATGAAGAAATTTCAAGTTTTGTTGAGATGTTTCCATATCATAATCTGCAAGATCTTGTGGATCAAGCAATGCGTACGGAGAAGAAGATTCAACGAGAGGGACATAGACGTTCTTCTGGGAGCCGTTTCACTTCAGCTCCATGGCGTCGGCAGCAGCCCAGTACTTCTATTGTTGGTGATCGATCTCAAGGCATTGCCGCCAGGTCTTCACCATCTACTGCTGCTGCAAAGTCTACACTCTCTTCGGCCTCTTCACCTACAGCGCAACAAAAAAATCAACACCCTGCTGCCCGTACAGCAGCATCCTCTGTCGCTTCGGCTGCAGCATCATCTTCACATAGCCGAGAGATTGTATGTCACAAATGCAAAGGCCGAGGACATGTCGCTACTGAATGTCCTAGTAGAAGAACCATGTTTGTGAATGAGCTAGGCGAGTGGGAATCTGAAAGTGAGCAAGAAGAAGATGGCATACAAGAAGAAACAGTGGGCAATGATGGGAGTGACATCCAACCCGACGAAGGTGATAATAATTGCTTTATTTCTCTTCGAGTGCTTAGTGTTACTGCTGAAAAAGAAGAGAATGGACAGCGACACAATCTCTTCCATACTCGAGGCATGATCAAGGACAAGTTGTGTAGAATTATTGTTGATAATGGCAGCTGCAACAATATTGCAAGTCAAGAATTGGTTGAGCGAATGGGGTTAAAACAGCGGCGCCATCCTACTCCATACAAGATGCAATGGCTTAATGATTGTGGTACGCTACGTGTAAACCATGTTGTGACAGTTCCTTTCTCTATTGGGAAGTATAATGATCATGTGGAGTGTGATGTGGTGCCTATGCAAGCATGCCAACTGCTGCTAGGAAGACCATGGTTATATGATCGTGATGTTCAGATTTTTGGTCGAACCAACAAGTTATCTCTCATGTACAAAGGAGAGCGAATCACTTTGCTTCCTTTGACACCGGAGGAGATATTGAAGGATGATGTAAAAAGAAAACAGCGAGAGAGTGAGAACCACTTACGAGTGACCCACAAACATAGTGAGGGAGTGAATCCAAAGCCAAATAAAACTCCACAACTACAAAGAACCAAGCCAATGGGAAAAGAGGGATTAGTCATGATGGCTAGGAAAGGGGATTTAAAAGAATTGAGTGAACCCAATGCCATGTTCTTTGTACTCCTGTACAAGGACAATTTTCTTTCCACTAACGACTTACCCTCTATATTGCCAAGTGTTGTTTATGATGTGTTGCAGGAATATAAGGATGTATTCCCGGATGAAGTACCACCAGGGCTGCCACCTAAGATGAGAAGAGATGTTGAGCGACATGTTCTTCGCTGCGTAACATGCCACAAAGCTAAGTCACGCTTGAACCCTCATGGATTATATACTCCTTTACCTATCCCTAGTGTGCCATGGGAAGACATTTCCATGGACTTTGTTCTTGGTTTACCTCGAACCAAGAGAGGGAGGGATTCCATCTTTGTTGTTGTTGATAGGTTTAGCAAGATGGCTCATTTTATTCCATGCCATAAGAGCGATGATGCTTCATATATTGCTGAATTATTTTTCAGGGAAATTGTAAGACTTCATGGCGTGCCACGGACCATTGTTTCAGATCGTGACACCAAGTTTTTGAGCTACTTTTGGAAGACCTTATGGGGAAAACTTGGGACAAAATTGCTGTTCTCTACGACATGCCATCCACAAACTGATGGTCAAACTGAAGTTGTGAACCGAACATTGTCGACACTGCTGCGAGCTGTTCTCAAGAAAAATTTGAAATTATGGGAGGAAAGCTTGCCTCACGTGGAGTTTGCATACAACAGGGCAGTACACTCGACCACTAAGTTTTGTCCATTTGAGATTGTATATGGTTTCAAACCTACTGCTCCTATCGATCTTTTGCCTTTGCCTATGCAGGAACGTGTAAATTTTGATGCAAGCAAACGTGCAGAATTTGTCATGAAGCTTCATGATCGAGCAAAAGAAAACATAGAAAAGATGACCAAGATGTACATGAAACGTGCCAACAAGGGGCGTAAGAAGATGTTATTTGAACCAGGAGACTTAGTTTGGGTGCATTTGCGCAAGGTCCGTTTCCCTGAACAACGCAAGTGCAAGCTGCAGCCACGTGCCGATGGTCCCTTCAAAGTGCTCCGCAAGATCAATGACAATGCATATGAAATTGAACTTCCAAGTACGTATGGTGTAAGCCCAACCTTCAATGTCTCCGATCTGTCTCCATTCTTTGGACCAGAAGAGTCGAGGACGACTCCTTTTCAAGAGGGGGAGGATGATGAGGACATCCCAGCTCAGCATGTTCCATCACATATCAACTATTCACCATCAAGCATAAAGGATACAAATCAAGGTCCACTTACACGAAGTCGTGCCAAGAAAATACAAGAACAGGTGAATTCATTCCTAGCTGATTATGATTTCAACATATCTCACGATGTTATACTACCTAAATGTTCTACATTGATGTTACTTAGGTTTACACATGAAGCGGAGGAAGCTACTTGGCATGAGGAACAAATACAATGCTACGATCAGACCACCTGGCTGACCGCACCTACAGCCACAAAGAAGCAACCATAACTTTTGTTTTCCGAAGGCTCTGGGGGTCCATGAGTACTTGATGGAAAGCTTATCAAGTCTAGTTTCCAATGCAACAAACCCCACATCATTTGGACTTTCCAATAAGAAGTTATGATCGAATTAGTGGAGACTGCTCAGAAGGCTAACAGTCACGCGAGACCTCCTCGGGAATTCATCTCGTGGAGACCTTTCACCTAGCCTACCTTCAGAAATTCCAATTCCTTTTCACACTCAACTAGGAGGGTTGTTCCTAGTATAAATACCCCTTGTATCTAAACAATTGGGAGCTTTGAATCATTTGATAAACCATAGTTTTGCAGCCGAGCTGCAAGTGTCTTACTCACACCATTGTTCTTCCTTGTTCTTCTTGGACTCGTGAAGAGATCCCTTTGGGATCCCCTAATTCGTGCTCTAGGCTTTCGGGCCTTTTGTGTGGGTTAGTCCCGGATTGTGGTTCTGCGGTCGTTCGGAGATCGAGTCGAAGTCCTCAAGGTTTCGGTGTCTCTCTCCCCGTCGTTTGGTCGCATCCAACCTTGGCAGGTATAAAGCTAGTTACCCCGCTGTTCGCAGCAAGTTATCCTCGGTTCTTCGACCTACTGTCGTGAAGATCGGGCCATCCCAAGGAGGTTCCTACCAGTACCGCACAAAACATTGTGTAAAAACAGAATTTAAACCATGTTCCACAAAGTCGTACACCCATTACGACCGGTCGAAAACACTTAAACATTCATGCACATGACCTACGGCCGCTCTCCAGGTCAAGACGACTAGCCCAGGAGTTGATACGACCGATTCTCAGGTGAAACGATCGATCCTGGAGGTCATACGACCGGTTACTAGATGTCTACGACCACGTTCAACCCTCCCGGGGACTTCCGACCGTTTAGCGCATGATCGAAGCACCTTCCGACCACGTACAACGAGTTTTACAGTGGTCGAGACCCTTTCCGACCACACCCGGGCGCTTGAGAGCACATCCGACCACGGCCAACTGTCCTACGCCCGCAGCCGACCGCATACGACCGCTTCACAATGTGGTCGCAGTCGCTTCGACTTCCCACGTGGTCGAAGTCGAGATCTGTCGACTACCGATCACAGTGGTCGAAGTCTCGACCTCCGACTACCTCTCGCGGTAACGTGGTCGTAACCTGTTTCGACCACGACCAACATGGTCATATTGGCCTACGACCACGGCCAACGTGGTCGTAAAGGAGTTGGGAGACTTCTGACCTTCGACTGTGTGGTCGTAAATGACTCGCCTGGCTCCCGATTGACGACAACGTGGTCGTAACCTGCCCGGCAGGCTTCCGACCACGACCAAAGTGGTCGAACGAGCCTACGACAACGGCCAGAAGCTACGACTTTGCACAGAAAGCGATTCCGAACATTTTTATGGCTACGACTTAGCAGGAAACGCTCAAATCAAACTCAATCACAAACCAAGTGTCAATAACTCATCACAAACATGAGGACACCTCCACATGGTCTCTCAATCTCCCCCTTGATGAGTATATTGACAAACCCAGAAAAAGCGAGAAGTTGAGTTTGAGTTTGAAGAATCCAACATTATCCAACGAGAGAAAATGGAACTAATGACCATGTCGACAGAAGGAACACTAGAGCAACAACTGAAAGAGCAAATTATTCTCCAAAGCTCTAAAATGATCCCAACCAGCTTTTTCTACCACTATTCTCCCCCTTTTTGGCAATAAACACATCAATGATGCAAAAGAGAGAATATAACATGTCAATGGATGAATATGGCTGAAGTTTGTTTATTTGAGCATTTAGAGCCATGAGAGTTATCCAATATGACCAACAAGTACTACACCAAGCCATAATTCAAGAAACAGCTATCTAGATCATGACAACATATATATAAGCCAGCTTGAGTACATAGATGACAATCTGAAATAGTAGTACATTATGTGAGCATGTCAAGTCATCAAGGAGCAAAGTCTAGCTAGAGATATCCAAGAATGATGCAGGCCATGTCAATAAGCTAAGCGTAACCTAGAAGCTCAAATTGAGTCCAAATAGAGTGCTATATGCTCAAGAATGAAGCATTTGTTGAAGTACTTGGTTCTTGTTGTAACTTAAGCAAAATTGTGCACAAATGACATAGTTTCGTTTGAAATTCATGGTTGTGGCCAACCAGATTTTTGTTTCATCATCTGCTAGATCTCAAGCCTTATGCGACTACTCCAAGCAAGAAGCTTAAGAAGATAGTCTAGGTCATCCAAAACTCCCCCTAAGTTCTTGCCAGGTGCAATGGCAAGCCGTCTCATGAGAAAGAATTGGTGAGATCAGTTTTTTCGCACACAAAAGAGATATTTTTGCTTTTTAACATGTTGTACTAACTCATGCATCATCAAGAGACTAAATATAGCTCAATCTAAGGCTCAATAGAGAATCAACGCTCAACTTAGCCTATTTGACATGGCATGAATCATAAAGGGATAGCTAAAGCAAGACTAGACTCAAATGCGAGCATGACAAGTTTTAGTTCAAGTTGAGCAATTTTAATTAACTTATCATGGTAAAAGCCAGCCTACACATATGAAGTCATGATAAATCTAGCAAATGAAGCATAAATCATGGCAAGGTATAAAGCATTGTAAACATGTCATAACAGGATAATAATCAAGGCTCAATGTAGTTATGTTACAATGCGAAATGCTGAAATGCAGAAAATCCAGCTCCCCCTCAACATGAGATGCAACTTTTAGTTCAAGTTGAGTTATGTCAATATTAAGCTCCAGAAGCTCCCAAATGAACTCTCCCTGAACCAAAACAATAAAATCGATAAGCTGGCAAATAAGACCAAACAGGTAGTCCTTAAAGCATAGATAAGATATAGAGACAACTATGGCTCAAACTGACTCTCATCTACCCCATATGAATCCAAGACAACCAGCTGACAGTAAATCACACACTAGAGAGCAAACACGTACCCTGTCTACCCGAGAGTGGCCCAACCCTCGCTAGAACCTATAAGAAGTTTAGTGAGCTCAACCTAGTAAGATAAGAAACAGCTAATAAGAAGCATCCTGGAAGCACAAGATAAGAGTAAGAAGTTTAAGCAACTAGACAAGAGCAGCATTCTAACCTATGCTAGAGGGACTAAGCCCGATGCACCCCGAGTGCAAAGCAACAGAAATGAGACAGAAGCATAATCAATATAGTAAAGCAGTAAAGCCCAAAACTCCCCCTCACTACAGTCCATAAGGACAAACCACCCCAAGCTCTCCTCGTAGAGCTGAAAACCTCGAACTATCCAAAGGCTTGGTGAAAATATCAGCCAACTGGTGGTCACTCTCCACAAACTGGAGTACTATGTCACCCTTCTCTACATGGTCTCTAAGGAAGTGAAAGCGAATATCAATATGCTTGATCCGAGAGTGCTGCACTGGGTTCTTAGCAATATTAATCGCAGAAGTGTTATCACAAAAGAGTGGAACACTGTCTATGACCAACCCAAAGTCCCGCAGGGTCGAGGCCATCCAAAGCACCTGGCTACAGCAGCTGGCTGCAGCAACGTACTCGACCTCTGCGGTGGACTGCGCAACACCGGACTGCTTCCTCGAAGACCAAGAAACGAGAGAAGTGCCAATGAATTGGTAAGTGCCAGAAGTGCTCTTCCTATCTATCCTACAGCCGGCAAAGTCTGCATCCGAAAAGGCTCTCAAGGAAAGACAAGAAGAGGAAGAGTACCAGATACCATAGTCAATGGTAGCTCGAAGGTACCGAAAGATGCGCTTCACCGCTTGGCGGTGAGATATGTGAGGAGAAGCCTGAAAACGAGCACACAGACACACGGAGAAGTGTATGTCCGGTCTCGAGGCAGTGAGGTAAAGAAGGGAGCCGATCATACTTCTGTACTCTTTCTGATCAACTGGCTCGCCATCCTCATCTGGGTCAAGATAGGTTGTAGAAGCCATCGGAGTTGACACCGGCTTCCTATCACTCATGTCGAAGCGTCTCAGGAGGTCGCGAGTGTACTTGCCTTTATGCAAGAAGGTACCCTCCCGAGTCTGCTTGATTTGGAAGCCAAGGAAGAAGGTCAGCTCGCCCATCATGCTCATCTCAAACTCGGTGCTCATGACATCCGAGAACTGTGAAACCAGAGCATGGGAGGAGCCGCCAAAGATGATGTCATCGACATAGATCTGGACGAGCAGAAGGTCGTTGCCAAGTCTACGGATAAACAAGGTCTTATCTACTTTACCCATTTCAAACGCATGACTTAACAGGTAGGATTTAAGCCTCTCATACCAAGCTTTGGGAGCCTGCTTAAGTCCATACAACGCTTTGGAAAGCTTGAAGACATGGTTTGGGTATTTAGGGTTTTCGCAACCTGGAGGCTGTCTGACGTAGACTTCTTCCTCAATGACTCCATTAAGGAAGGCACTCTTGACGTCCGTCTGGTAAAGCTTGAAACCCTTAGAAGCTGCAAAGGCGAGCAGGATTCTAATGGCCTCAAGTCGAGCTACAGGGGCAAAGGTCTCCTCGAAATCTAGACCCTCAACCTGGGAGAACCCCTGAGCTACCAGTCTAGCCTTGTTTCGAATAACCACACCATCCTCACTCTGCTTGTTCTTGAACACCCACTTAGTCCCAATGAAATTGTGACCTCGTGGGGGCTCGACAAGAGACCAGACCTTGTTTCTCTCGAAGTTTTCTAGCTCCTCATGCATGGCATTGACCCAAGACTCGTCGGAAAGAGCATGAGAAATATCTTTGGGCTCAAAGGATGCAATGAACGCAAAATGGAGACAGAATTGAGATAAACCAGATTTTGAGCGGGTCACACGCTCGAAGAGGTCTCCAATCATCTGCTCTGAAGGATGCCTTTTCTGGATATGTCGGGGAGGTCCTGGATGAGAAGAAGAAGCGGCCTCTACCTCATGAGCTGAAGAGGTAGGAACAGAGCCACTAGCTCCCGAGGAAGCAGAAGGCATGGGCTGATCACCTGGAGGTGCGGTGGAAGAAGGCACCTCAAGGAGTGGATGAGGGACTGGATCGGGTAGGCAACCCTCATCTCCATAGTCCTCATCATCCACAAAGATAGGTTCGGACTGCTCTAAAGAACCTGAGATATCGGGCCTAGTCCCCGGATTGGCCTCGTCGAAGGTCACCTCACAGGTCTCTACCATTTTACTAGACTCGCAGTTCCAAACCCTATAAGCCCGCGAAGAAGGCGAGTAACCCAGAAAGATACCATCACAAGAACGTGACTCGAACTTATCTAGCTTCCCGGACTTCAGAATAAAGCACTTGCAACCAAACACACGAAAATGAGAGACGCTGGGCTTTCGCCCGTATCTCAACTCATAAGAAGTGCGGTGCAAGTGTGCCCTAAGAAATACTCGATTTGAGACATGGCACGCGGTAGCTATAGCCTCAGCCCAAAACTTCCGCGGTGTAGAGTACTCATCAAGCATCGTCCTAGCCATCTCGACCAAGGTACGGTTCTTCCTCTCCACAACGCCATTTTGTTGTGGGACGTGCGGAGAAGAGAACTGGTGCTCTACACCTGTCTCACCACAGAAACTCTCGAAGTAGGAATTCTTGAACTCCGTGCCATTGTCACTGCGGATTGCTCGTAAGGCAACGGGAGCTCAACAGAAAGCCTACCGAAAAGACCTCGGAAAAGTGAAAATGTCTCATCCTTCGAGGCTAAGAAGAACACCCAAGAAAATCTCGAATAGTCATCGACCACAACAAGTACATACCACTTCCCTTCGGCTGACTGCACTCGAGCTGGTCCAACAGTGTCCATATGGAACAGCTGTCCTGGTGCATCAGTCATGGTCACAGTGACCGGAGGATGTGAAGCGGCAACCATCTTGCCGTGCCGGCATGGAGCGCAAACAAGATCTTTGACCATTTTGAGCTTTGGCAGACCACGAATGAGGTCGTGGCCGCTAACTCGGGTCAAATGGTCAAATCCAATATGACCAAGTCTCCTATGCCAGAAGGTCAAATCACGGGACTCTGAGGCAACCAAACACCGGAGAGGATCACCAGAAGAATCAGAAAAATCAACACGAAAGATCCTCCCATAACGAGAAATCCCGCAAACCAGACTACCCGAAGAATCAAGAATTTTGCAAGCGTTTTTCTTGAAGCTCACCTCGATACCGTCATCGGTAAGCTGAGAAACGGAAAGCAAATTGTACCGCAGTTTACTAACCAAGGCAACATCCTTAAGAATAAAAGAAGCATTAACATGCATAGTACCTTTGGCGATGACGCGCCTAGACGAAGCGTCTCCGAAGGTGATCGTCTCATCACCTGGAGCGCGGGCTAGGGAGGAGAACCAACAGGAGTCTCCGGTCATATGACGAGAACAACCGGAGTCTACAAGACAAACCTTCTCCTTCCCTACCCGGCGAACCTGAGTCAAACAGAGAGTAAAGTCTCAGTACTGGGGTAAATCAAGAGTGATTTCGGCACCCAATACTGAGTAACACGAGGAGCAGATAAAGTAGTCAAACACGACTGACCTCTATCTACCCTACGCTCTCTGTGACTCAAAGAAGCAGAAGGTCTGTGTGCAGACCTGAAGCTGTTGCTAGGTCCGACTGCTATGGGAAAGCGAGTCGAAACACCGGCAACCTGCTGATCACACCGTGGGTAACTGTCTCGACGGGGGAAACGAGATGTACCCTGAGGACGGCGGAAGTCACGACCCGGAGCAGCACGAGGACGAAAACCAGAAGACTCAGAAAAACCAAGTCCTCGATGCTGCCCAAACCCGTCAGAAGCAAACCTGGACCTCGTGCTAGTCTTAGGTGCACTCAAGATCTGGGGTTGACCCTGAATACGCCTAAGTGCCTCCGCATGGTCTCTACGCGCAATCCTAGCGCGCCTGAAGCATCGATCGATTGTGTGTCCATCCTTCTGACAGAAGGTGCAGTGGTACTTCACCTTCTGAGAGGTAGAAATAGCACGGGGAGGCTTCGCCTTCTGAGAGGCCGAAGCTGCAGGTGGACTCACCTTGCTGTCAGAGATCCCTTGGATAAAACCCGCTGATTTGAATTTAACCTCATCAGATCTGAGCTCGACCTCGATCACACCTCGTACTATGGGTCGGAGAATAGCAGGTGGATGCTTCCACATATCCTCATAAAAATCATATCCTAGACCTTGATTGAACTTGCAAATCTTGGATTGGTCTAGAATAAGATTAAGCTTCTTCTTGCCGCCTACAAATCTCTCGAGAGTGTTCATAAGATACTGACACTCCCGGAAGAGAGAGGTGCAAGAAGAGCAGGGAGAAGAAGAAACAGCAGGGGGTAAGGGAGCAGATGAAGAACCAACAGCAGAGGAACGAATGGCTTGTGCACGCACAACCAACTTAGAATGGACAGTCCTACTGCTAGCAGGTTGGTTCACGTCGCTAGGCGTCTCTACCTTACCCTGGGGCTTCTCCCCCACACCATCAATCACACCACAACCAGATTGTGGCTTCTCTAGTAAGTCCTTAGTTAGCTTCACACATTTGTCATTCAATGCAACGAGTTCAAGTTTTAGTTTATCACAATTAATGCATGGTGAGCTAACAGGATCCTTAGTCGCATACTGAGCCATTTTCTTGTTGTTGTCAATCATTTCTTGAAACTGTTTTGAGACAGATTCAAGTTCAGCAGTTAACTTGGGACAGTTCAAACATGAATCAATAGGCTCAAGTAAAGAAGCACTCAACTCAGCAATCTTGTGATCTGCCCATTTTAGGTTCATCTTTAGATTATTACAACTTTCACAAGTCTCGGGCTGATCAAGCAGCATGGTATAAAGACCTCTAAAAACATTTTCCTTATTCTCACATGAGGTGCAAGAAGTAGTCTCAACAGGAGTAGATGAAGTAGAAGCAATCCTACTCATTTCTAGTTCAGCCAACAGACTAAGATTCTCCACCTTAACACTATCAAGCTCGGAGGACAAACTATTATGCGAGGTCCTTAGTTTCTCCATGTCACCCAGCAAAGCAGAGCATGTATCACAGTCGTCACTAGAGGGACCAGATGTAAGAGCAATAATCTCTAGTGACAACCTGTCTAATTCCTTCTCTAATTCAGTACACCTAGCCCTAGCTCTAGCATGGAAACCACCTAGCTTAAGAAAAGCATGATTGAGCTGGTCGTAGGTGGGACATACCTCGTCCGAGTCGGAGTACAGCTCGCTGTCGCTGAGTTCGCCCTCGAGGGCCATGAAGCACATGCCGGAGAAGTCGTCGCCGCTCTTGGGATCTTGGTCACCCGTCCCGTCGTCGTCGCTCCATCCCTCCACCTCGCTGAGGTCGAGGTCGTCGAAGGCGGTGAGGACGCGGTGAAACAGCTTCTTGGCCTTCCCGAAGTCGCGGAACTTCTTCTTGCCCGGCGTCTGAGCTGGAGTCTTCTTGTTGCGGTTCTTGTCGGTGTAGTTGTTCTTGCCCGAACCGCCGTAGTCATTCTTGCTCTTCTCCAGCTTGGGGCAGTTTGCCCGAATGTGGTTGGGGCCACCACACTCGAAGCAAATGACTGGTCCGCCTCTCTTTCTGTCCCTCCTCCTCTTGTAAGCATGGGAGAACTTCCGAGCTAGGAGGGCCAGCTGTTCATCCTCTAGCTGCTCTAACTGATCATCAGTTACGTCACAGAGAGCAGCTAGGGAGAAACCGCAAAGCGAATCAGAAGAATGACCAGAAGACGAAACGGGATCGGTGACCAAGGCCATCGACTGTGACTTCGACCGACGAGAGACAACGTCAATCTCGTGAGTCTTGAGGCGCGAGTACAGCGCGTCAAGAGTCAGGGTCGAGAGGTCTGTCGTGTCTTTGATGGTGGTCACTTTCATCTCCCAAACACGCAGATCGAGTGCCGCGAGCATCTGACGAGCGTTGTCCGAGTCGGGGTATGTGAGACCGACCGCTCGGAGGTTGCTCAAGATTTTGTGAAATCGCGAAAAGCACTCGTCCAGGGACTCACCAGCAAGCATCTCGAATTTGTTGTATTCGCGCTTGAACTGGTCCTGTCGAACCGTCTTAATCTGGGTGGTGCCCTCATGGTATGCGTCGAGGGTCACCCAGATATCATAGGCGGACGACAGGTGAGAGATGCGATCGAATTCGCTTATGCTCAAGCCCTGGATAATGATGTTCCTTGCCTTCGCATTTGCCTCAACATCGGGCATGTTTGCCACGTTGATGTTCTCATCGGCAGGAACGACATATCGTACCTTGACCTTCCGCCAGATGGCATACCCCTGGGCCTGGATGTATGTCTCCATTCGACTCTTCCAGAAGGGGTAATCGATGCCATCGAAAACGGGTGGCTTGGTCGAGTACTTGTCCGTCGCCATGGCTCTTGAGACCGATTAAGATCTATTGATTAGAGCTAACCGGCTCTGATACCAATTGTAGGACCGAAATGGCAACAGAGGGGGGGGTGAATGGTGCCTTCAATAACTTCCCAAGTACCCACACAACAAATCAGTCGAAAGAGATGGCTTCTCAGGTCGAACACACATGGTCGTAAGCCAACTGGTGGTCGAATACCATGTGGTCGAAACCTTTGCCCGAACCGACAAAAGAACTTAAACAGAGAATACTGTGTGGTCGAAACAAGAACAGAGAAGGACTTGTTTGCCAGATTTCCGAGTAACTTGAGACTCTCTGGTCCTTTGGTCCTGAAACCGGAGGTACTGAAAGAAACAGACCTCTGGAAGCGAGACAATCAAGGAAATCCAAAGTCTTTGCTATGGTCGACTAGAGAGACACGCTCGAGCACAAAAACATAGCACTTTGAGGCGCAAGACCATGGCAAGGCAGACTTCTTTGAAACGACCTTTGCTCTCGAGAATGTACTTGGCCAAATGGCCTTGAGACAAATTCTCAGTTCTGAGCAACAAGAAGCACACCAAAGCAAATACGGACTCACACAGAAGAGAAGAGAGAAAAGGATAGCATGAAGAACAAGCTCTCTAAAACAAATTGCAAACAAAACAATCACAACATCTCATAACGACAGAAATCAACTTGAGGAAGAGAGATGAATGATTGATCATGGAGGTTTCTATAGCCACTCCA